>CM050164.1:90659533-91259533 GCA_027410445.1 Discoglossus pictus
CCTAATTTCTGTAGCGGAAAAGCTTTTAGAAGGGTTAATACGGGATAATATATAAGTCTATGTTTATTTGAACAGGATTATAAGTAGGAGTCAACATAGTTTTATGGGGCATGCAAAAAACAGGCATTTAAATTATACAAACAAGAGGAGACAGAGACTGCATATTAGACTGGCTGTAAAGCCAAACCATTATATTAAAATTTTCAAGATTCACTCAACACAGGGTCGCTACCAGATGACTGGCAAAAAGCAGAGGTGATACCTGTATTCAAGAAGGGAGGAAGAGCAAATCTGTGAAATCATAGATCAGTGAGCCTCACTTTTGTAGTGGGAAAGCATTTATAAGCGTTAATAAGGGATAATATACAAGTATATGTCTTTTTGAACAGGATTGTAAGTAGGAATCAACATGGATTTATGGAGATAGGTCATGTAAAAAAATCGAATAAGTTTCTATGAGGAGGTTAGTATGAACCTGGATCAAGGCCGCTCAGTTGGATTTTGCAAAGGGTTTTGATACAGTGCCACATGGAATACGATTGGTATTGGATTTTTAGTCCAATATAGATGCTGAGCGCCAAGTCTGTCAAATGCCTGCACTTCCTTGTTCGGTCGATATGATCGTATATTTGCAGGGTATGTGGCGCCGCAGTTGTACAGTTCTGGTAAATCAAAGGAGACTGCTGCTTCTCTGGAGGCACTGTTCATAGAGATGCCCAATATTAGAGTGTAGAAATCGTAGAGTTGTGGTTGGAGAAGCGCAAATGCTCCTGACCAGTACCTAGATGTTCAGTGAATCTGTGTGGCTGGATGGAGTGTAGTTATACCATTGGCATATGATCTTTCCAATCTTGTGTGTGAGATGATGTATTGATATAGTTCTCGTTATACAAAGAACATACACAATCGTATATAAAAATTCCAGTTTATTTTTGTTTTACAGAATTCTCTGCCCTCTGCGTCGGATTTTGGGTCATGCAAAAAAAATTATGAAGCAATAAAATCCAAAGTGATAAAAAATGCTGATATATAATATATACCGAAATGTACACAGCTTCCTTAGTGATAATATAGTTCTTTCTTGGTTTTCCTCCTCTGTAGGAAGCTGAAAAGTCTGTTGTGCTGTCCCCACTCCTTTCTAAACCTATTTATTATGGTCTGGTGGATTTGGCGCCAAAATTCCAGCATGGTCCCTGAGAGTTAAAGTGTCAATGCCATTGCTGTATTGGTTCTTAAAGCGGTGATGCTGTTTTTTTTAATAAAGTGGGGACTAGCCAGTATCTGGTCCCTTAGAGTTAAAGCTGTAATGCCATTGCTGTACTAGTTCTTAAAGCGGTGATGCTGTGTCTTTAATAAAGTGGGGACTGGCCCATATCTGGCGAAGAAGATTTCTTTCCGTCGCTTTGTTATGTATTAAGTGCATATGAGCGGAAAACCCATTGGTGAGAGTACCCTTGGATGTATGGTATAAATGTTCTCTTAGGCAGACTTTCAAAGGTCTTTTCGTTCTTCCAACGTACTGTTTCCCACAAAAACAGGTTATCACATACACCATGTGATCCGTTCGTCAATTTGTAAGATCCCGGATGTTGCAGTCCTTCCTTTGGAATGTGGAGGTGGCCTCAATTCCATCATGGCCTCTCAATTCGCTCGGCGAGGTGATATTTTGAAAATTCCTATTTCTCTTGAAGGTTAAAATGGGTCTATCAGGTAAAGCATCTTTAAGGAGTTCATCACTTTGCAGAATGGGCCAAAATGTATTAAAGCAGGTTTTGATTGCACGTGAAGCTGTGTTGTATCTGGTTAGGAACCTGACTGGGTTTTCTTTTGCTGTATGTCGTTCCTTTCTTTGTATGAGCTGGCATCTGTCGAGGGCTCGTGAGCGTTGTTCTGCCTCAGCTATCAGGTGCTTGTCATAGCCATTTTCCAGGAACTTGTTACATAGTTTTAGGCTCTCTTGGTCGTAGTCGCTCAGATTATTTCAATTTCTACTGATCCTTCTAAATTGACCAAAGGGTATATTTTGAATCCATCTACGGTCATGCCCACTGGTCGCATGGAGAAACCTATTGGTGTCAGTGGGTTTCGTGGGTAATGTAGAAGTGATACACACATTGCTGCCAATCAGAATAATGTCCAAAAAGGGTATTGACTCGGTGTTGCAATTCATGGTAAATTGGAGATTCATGGTGTTTCTGTTTACACGTTCCAAAAATAGGTCTTTGTTGTTATTCACAGATAATGATAATGTCATCTATGAATCTTCTGTAATATATGATATTGGACTGGAAAGGGTTTTATTTTTCCATGTGCCCATGGCCATGCCCCTTTTTTGGAGGTAGTATTTGCCTTTAAATGTAAAGTAATTATGTTCCAAAATAAATAGGATTGCATCCGTAATTAATTGAATCTGAGTGGATTCCATATTGCCTTCTTCCAGAAAGATATTGGTGGCTGCGGCTCCTAGATTGTGTAGGATGGAAGTATACAGAGATGTGATGTCTAGTGTGACCCAGCAATAGTTATTCTTCCATGCATGTCCCTGAAGGCTTTCCAGTACATGTTATGTATCTCTTATGTATGATCTCAAGTTGAGTACTGGTGGCTGGAGGAAAGAATCCACATAGTCTGACAGTTTCTCTGTCATGGAGCCTATTCCTGAGATGATGGGGCATCCTGGGGTCTTGACTGGATCTTTGTGAATTTTGGGTAAGTGGTAAATAAATGTTTTTTGGCAAAAGAGATTTCTAAAAACTTGGATTCATGTCTGTTCAGGATACCCTCGCTTGTGGCATTTACAATAAGATCTTTGTACAGACGCATAAATTCCCCTGTTGGGTCTTTAGTCAGACTTTTATAGGTCTCTGTATCCCTGATCAGGTGGTATGCTTTCTGTACATAGTCATCTCTATTTTGGATGACTATTCCACCCCCTTTATCTGCTTGCCGAATTACTATGGATGTATCCTTGCTTAAATTCTTTAATGCAATCTGTTCCGTATGGTTAAAATGTGCTCGTTTGGTATGCTGGCAAATCTTATCCAATTCTTTGGCCATGAGTTTCTTGAAGACTGGGATATGTGGACCTTGGGACTGGATCGGATAAAAAGTGCATTTTGCTCTTAGTTTGGAGTGGGTTAAATTCTTATCATCTTCTGTGCCCTGGGAAAGCCCCAGAGTAGATTCCCCTTCTGGTACGGTGCGGTCAGAAGTATCGGAGGGATCCTCTGGTTCTTCTAGAATCTTGGGACAAGTTTGCAACACCAAGTCAATACCCTTTTTGGACATTCTAGAATCTTTAGCCAGACTTTTATAGGTCTCTGTATCCCTGATCAGGTGGTATGCTTTCTGTACATAGTCATCTCTATTTTGGATGACTATTCCACCCCCTTTATCTGCTTGCCGAATTACTATGGATGTATCCTTGCTTAAATTCTTTAATGCAATCTGTTCCGTATGGTTAAAATGTGCTCGTTTGGTATGCTTTTTCTGGCAAATCTTATCCAATTCTTTGGCCATGAGTTTCTTGAAGACTGGGATATGTGGACCTTGGGACTGGATCGGATAAAAAGTGCATTTTGCTCTTAGTTTGGAGTGGGTTAAATTCTTATCATCTTCTGTGCTCTGGGAAAGCCCCAGAGTAGATTCCCCTTCTGGTACGGTGTGGTCAGAAGTATCGGAGGGATCCTCTGGTTCTTCTAGAATCTTGGGACAAGCAAAGTTCCTTTCCTCCCATAAGTGGGTCCCTGTTCTAGGTTCTGATTTTGAACTGGTAGGTTCATCATCTTTGACATGCTTTCTAAAATGCTGTTTCAGTGTGATGTTGCGTATAAACTTATGTAGGTCTATGAATTGCTCAAACTAGTTAAGTTCAGCATGGGGGGCAAATGATAGACCCCTTCTTAGAATGTTCTCCTCAACCTTGATAAATGCATGGTTAGACAGGTTGTAGATCTTAATTGTATCTAGTCGCTTTCCCTCATTGTCTCGTACATAATGGTCTCATCCGCCTCAGCGGGGGCGGTGTGAGAATGGGTGGAATGTCCCCTTTGTGCTGATCCCTCAGTTGTAGTGTATCCATTACTTGTACTCGGTTGTCCTGTCCTAATAAATGCTGGGTGTTGCTTCTTGTCTGTGCCACTTCTCTTCCTGTTTGAAAGGATGAATGGTGTTCTATATGCTTCCTTTTCTCGCTTCTCTTTCTTGGTGCAGGGGGATTTGGGATGGGTATAGGTCCACGGGGTTGGATCTTGGATGGGCCTGTTGCATCATGTTGTGGGGCACCCATCAGCTTTTTGCGTGTCCAATATTTGGCTGCAAATATTCATCTGTTTTTTTGGGATGATTCTGAGGTGGATAGGCTGTATGGTTATTGTTCCTCAGGACTTAGTCGCTGTCTTTCTGCTGTGGTTAGATGTTCTTGTATGATTCCTTGTACCCCGGAACAATCCCTTCTTGGGTTGTGGACTTGGATTTTGATAGTCCGAGAGATCTCTGTCAAATTTTGCTCTTTTTCTATTGTAGATATCGACTTCCAATCTATTGATCCTGACTTTAATGTCTCTGTCTCCGTAGGGGGCCAATTTCCTAATGGTTTCTTCCAGGGATCTTTTTATCCTTTTGAGATTTCCTTTTCTGAACCTAATCAATATGTCCATTAAGTTTAAATGAACAGTTTTTAAGGGCATTATCCCCCTCTTTGATGTAGCTGGAGTCTTTGGTGTCTATGGTACAGTTTTGGTGCCAAATCCACCAGACCATAATAAATAGGGTTAGAAAGGAGTGGGGACAGCGCAACAGACTTTTCAGCTGTGTAAACGCGTTTGATTATCCATTTATTTGTGCATTTCGGTATATATTATATATCAGCTTTTTTTATCACTTCATCGTTGTTTTTACATGACCTAAATTCCGACCCAGATGACAGAGAATTATGTAAAACAAAAATAAACTGGAATTTTTATATCCCATCATGTATGTTTTTTTGTATAATGGGAACTATATCAATACATCATCTCACACACAAGATTGGAAACATCATATACCAATGGTATAACTACACTACATCCAGCCGCACAGATTCACCGAACATCTAGGTACTGGTCGAGAGCATTTGCCACTTGGAAGACTATTGTGCAAAGGGATTTAGGAATTGCAGTAAATATCTGCTCATGGATCAAGAGCTGGCTAAAAGAAAGGAAGCAAAGGGTGTTTTGGTAAATGGTACATACTCCGATTGGACTAATGTGGTAAGTGGGGTTCCTGAGGGTTCAGTATTAGGCCCTCTCCTTTTTAACATATTTATTACTGACTTAGAAGTGGGGCTGGAAAGTAGTGTCTCCATTTTTGCTGATGACACGAAGTTGTGCAAAGTAATTAAATCAGATAATGATGTACTTTCCCTCCAAAGGGATTTACATAAATTAGAGGAATGGGCATCTAAATGGAAGATGAGATTTAACACGAATAAAGGTAAAGTTTTGCAGATGGGAAGGAAAAATAGCCATGCAATATAGAATCTTAATGGAGCAAATCTAGGGGTATCTGATATTGAAAGGGATTTTGGAGTACTTGTGGACAACCACCTAGGTGACAGTGCTCAATGCCAAGCAGCAGCTGCAAAGGCAAATAAAATATTAGCATGTATGAAGAAGGGTATAGAAAGAAATATAATTTAAAATATATAAATATAATATAAATATAACTCTGCTACTTTACAAATCCCTAGTACGCACTCATTTGGAATATGGAGTACAATTTTGGGCACCACTTCATAAAAAGGACATTTTAGAGCTAGAAAAAGTACTGAGAAGGGCAACAAAACTAATAAGGAGAATGGAGGGGCTAAGTTATGAAGAAAGACTAAACAAATTAAACATATTTTCTCGAGAAAAAAGGCATGTAAGAGGAGATTAAATTATATAAATACATCCAAAGGCCAGTATAAAGCTTTGTCAAGTGAGCTTTTTGTGCCGAGAGGTTTTCAACTGACGAAAGGACATCCTTTGAGGTTAGAAGTAAAAAGATTCCACCTTAAAGAAAGAAAATCATTCTTCACAGTAAGGGTGGTTAATCTGTGTAATTCTCTACCAAAGGAGGTGGTGACAGCGGATTTGATAGATAACTTTAAAAAGGGTCTGGATATATTTTTAATTTTCAAAGGGCATTCAGGGTTATCCTGGTTAATTAGAGCGAGAAAATTGATACAGGGAGGAATCTGATGACCAGTATCTGGGGTCAGGAAGGTTTTTTTTTTTCCCTTTGGAGATGATTGGCTAAGTTTCACTTGTTTTTTTTTTTCCTGTTTGCCTTCCTCTGGATCAATTAACAACTAATCCACAAATTGCAGATCAGAGGAGATCTTAAAAGTTAGAACCTCCATTACTATTTAACTATGTAACTACTATGTCATACAAATCTAGTTAGTTTATATGAGAAAGTTAGTAGGAACTTGGATTAAGGCAACTTAGTGGATGTAGTCTTTTTAGATATTGCAAAGGCTTTTGATACAGTGCCACATGGAAAGCTACTGTGCAAACTAAGGTCTCTTTGTGCGTCCTCTGTCTCTCTCTGTGCTTTCTCTCTCTCTCTGCGCCCTCTATCTCTCACTGTGCCCTCTATCTCTCTCTGTGCCCCCTCTCTCTCGCTGTGCCCTCTCTCTGTGCTCTGTGTGCACTCTTTCTCTCTATCTCCCCCTCTCTCCCTCATCTCCCCCTCTCTCTCCCCCTCATTTTCTCTCTCATCCCCTCTCTCCCCACCATATCTCTCTTTTCCCCCTCCCTCTCTCTCATACTTTATTGAGTCATATATATTACTTGCAGCAACACCTGCTAACAAATATACCTACTACATTGTTACCAACCTAACAATTTGGCCATGGTGATCAACCTTTATCCCTTCCCACTACCTCTATCGTCATGTGTTACAGAATACCCATGCACATTATACAATTCTGGCACATTGCACCAACTCAGCAATACATTTATTCTAACTTTCCTACCTTAACTCATCTGTACTGCAATTGACTTTACTGTTTTTTTATTTTTATTTTGTACTGTTTTACAAATCCATACTTTTTCTAATTGTTCTCTTTTTTGAATTGTCTTCTCTTCTATGCCATCCTCTGTCACTCTCAAATTCTCTGTCACTCACTTCTTTCCTGACCTTCTTGCACAGATTTCTGCATCTCCCACTTTAAATTGTAAGTTTGAGTGTTTTCAGTCTTGTAAATTGCTTTGGGAAAAAGCAATATTAACCTAGGATTTTAAGCTCAAATACAGTACCCTCTAATCATTTTGTGTTCATATTGTATTTCGATTTGCACTTAAACCCTGCACTATAGAATATGTTGGCACGCAATGCGTAAAGAATAATGCTGTGAAGTTCTTTATTAATCAACATTTCATTAGATATTTATGTTCTTCTCTCAATGTTGTATATATTGTGTGGTTTTACATTTAGTTTAGCATAAGTTTTCTGTCTTGGAGTTTCAGTTAAATACTGCAATGCATTTTTGTTAGAAACAGATTGTATCTGTAAATAGAAAGTAAAGAACCAATTAAAAACTACAGGCAAAATAAAATGTAGTAATTAAATGTAGACTAGAATTTCAAACTCTCCTAATTTCCACTGAGACAACCACATTATATATTTATGGGCACTCTGGCACTGTATATAAAATATTTCCAGGAGGGGAGGTTTTGGAACTGGTTATACTGCACCTGCTATAGAAGTAATTCTGTATAAACAATGGATCTTTCATCACAAAAAAACAGAGGTTTGTTTAATTATATTTAAAATATATTGCACTAAAAACTAAATTTTGACATAATTCACACATTTTCAACATATCAATTTGACATAAAATGGATATGGAACAGCACTAAATCACTTAGATACACCAACAGCATGTTAGATTAGCAAAAACATTTGAGATACTTCAAGCTTTGATACATAGCAAGACAAAAGTAATTATATTAGGAATTATCTTATTATGATCGGTGACATGTGCATTAGTGAATATTAGTACAGTTGACTATAGAAGAAAACATGTCAACTCCATACCTTGGTATTATGTAACAACAGGATGAAGAGGGTAGCTTCCTATAATGTAGCATAATTATTACATTATAATAAGAATACATATCAATAACTTTGATTCTCTTGAACTATGATATCTGTGAAACCCATTTAAAGTATAAGATGAAAGCGCCCAGAATTGGGGGTCTCAATCATGCACCACCTTGATTGCCAGATTTAGTAGCATGTAAGAGTGTGATGGGTGTCTCGCTTATCCAATGCTATGTTTTAGGCACCCTGACTTGTTCCCAGTGAAGTGAGATAATGTAATGTGCGCTATTTAGTAAACATGGAACATTGTAAACAACTATGGCCATAGAGCTAGCCACGGCTAGGTCTTTGATGTCAAATAAAATAAGGGCATAAATTCTCCTGAAGTTGGCCCATTTTGGGGCATTGGTGGTGTATGTATAAAGCCTTCTCAACATGTAATTATTCTCGCTATAATCCATCACATATGCCTAATCCCCACCACTGAGATTACTTACTTTATCGTAATGACACTCTGAGATATCAGCATTTCAGAATAGAACATTGGCTTTTTTAGCCAGTATGGCTTACTGTTATACACAAGACGTCTAAATCATTTTATATACATTATTCTTACCCACTCCTTAGCCCATTCCTTTTGACCACCACCATTCTATCCCCACCATACTATTATAAAAAATAAGTAGGGACAATTACCTTTTGCTATAACTGCATCATATATTTCAAGTGCCTTGCATTTGACCACATCTAAATACATAGAAAATATAATAAAAAAAAAGGAGCTCACACACTCTAGAAATAAAAAAATTCTTGAGTGTCTTGGTTCATACTGCATAATAAATGAAAAATAATGTATGTCTATGTTTCCTTTACTTCTTGTCTTAACCATAGTTTACATTAATCACAATATTACCATTAACTCTAAATAGGAAAACTCAAATAATCATCCAATAGGCATGGCCTTCCATGCCGTGACTTCATTTTGGTACTTTTAGAACATTCTTTTCTACATCGATTTTTCATTAATAAAACATAATGGTCAAAATGTGTTTTTAAGAAAGCAAATAAATATATAAAAAATACTTTTATATTTCCCAGCTTTTATATTTTGTTTATTATTTTTGTAATTATTGTTTACTGTGTGCTTCCATTTTGCATTTTGCTTTGTACCCTGCTGCTGCCTGATACGTCTCAAGTAGGTCCTTCTAAATTAATGCATTTCTATTTAGCACAGTTATATTCCCATTGTGTAGAAACTTCCTGTTTATTCACAGTCTCCTCCCACCACAGGAAGTTGGTTTGTTGAAGAAAAAAAATGTGCAATTCTACAAAATAGTAAAATTTAACATATTACCACATTGACACTTTAGCTTAAGTTTTCTTATGGTGTGCTTTCTTATTACATTTACTTGTAGGCTATGAAGACTCAATGTCTACTTACTTAAAATTAGCACTGCTGATAACTATTGTGTGTTATATGCCAATTTTAAACCATCATATTTAACCACAGATCAAAGTACTTATTTAACTTTCACTGAACTGCAGAGCTTTTTTAAACCCCTAAACATTGCTGTGTGAATTCTAGAAAAGCTGCTTACTTAAAGGGACAGAGAACACACCTGTTTTTGTTGTTGTTTTGTTTTGCATTTAAAAGAACAAATGTGTTATACTTTGTAAATAAAGAAGAATAGTTACATGATTGTGCTATTGAAATTATTATTTTTTATTACACATTTGATGGTCAGCAAATAATTAATATAACTGAATATAGCATCTTGTGAAAGTACAAATTGAGAGCTGGAAGCAGAATGCAACTGATTTTTTAGTGTGTGACTTAATGTAAGTAACATTATCGAAGAAGGGCATTTTGATTGACTTCCTGACATATAGAAAGTCACGCAAATAAGTAGAATCCATGACTAGGGGAATGGAAACAATTCTCTAGGCAGGTTCAGTGTGTGAAACGATAGATAGTTAATATTATCCAATTCAAGTTTGCGTAGGAACGCCTTAAGCAGAAAATAAATTCAAACAACTGCAAAAAAAAAAATCATATTGCAAAAATTGATAAATGTTGCACTGTGTCAGCATTAGAAACTAGATGATTTGAGAGATGGTGGAGAAGATTATAAACCAGGTAATTTTATTTGTGATTCTCACAGTGCCTAAGAGAATTTTGTAATGTTTTTGTCTAGACTTGCAGAGAAAAGGTTAGATGTACAGATGTGCAAAGATATTTATTCATGTAATAAGCTTTATTTTTTAACTCTCTATATAGTTGAGGTGAATTATTGTATTATACACTGCTTGGCCTCAAGATTACATGTTTTATCATTGAATTGCATTACAAAACATATTTACTTTGTTCTGTAGGTGGCCAACATTAACATTTTTATGCCAGAAATGGACAGAGAAAGACAAAATGTCAGAAGAAATAATTAAAAAATAGAGGTGAAAGAATATAAGAAAGGTACAGGAGTGCTTTCCTCATGCTGGAGGTATATGATTTGTTTATGTGATGTTTGTTTTGTATTGTTTTCATGTTTTATAGATTTTTGCTGACCTGTGTCTCAGAATTGGTATATTTGTAATATATTTTTTCTCTTTTCTTTTTTGTGTAATGTAACAAAATGTATAAATAAATATAAAAATAAAAAAAAAGATAGAGAAAGAGACACACACATATACACATTCTGTTTTTTTTCATTGACCACCTTCTTATTAGTTCCACATCTGCTAAAATTATCTTTAATTGTTATTCAACACTATGTGAATAATGAGTTTTGGTAGAAAAATAACTGTCACATTGCTGTTATTTCACATTTCGTACAGTGCTCCTTTTATTTACCCCTTTAATTTTACACTCCATTAATTTGACTTGTTTGATCCACCCTTATATCAGCCTCTGACTCCTATAGCCCATTCCATTTCAGTTGCCCTTGCTTTCGGCTCAAAAGGAATGGGATGGAAGGTGATAAGTATAGACCTGGAAAAGTTTACATCTCACATTCCATACAAGGGCCATATTTCTGAGAGGTAAGTCTCAGAAGTAAGTCTCACTTCTTTGCTGAGCGCCAGCAAACTGTATACTCGGTATGCCTAGAAGAAAGCCTATATACGGCTTACCTCTGTCCTACCTGAAAAGTGTTGCTGCAGCAAGCATGTTCAGGTTTACAAATTCCATTAAAGTGTACACTGTTATAATAAAAATCAGCGCTATTGATAGTTACTGTTCAGGAAAGGTGCAATGCTTACTTAGTACCACCAAACATATCTAACAAACACACGCAAAGCATGGTGCCAATCACAGTCTTCTATTTTTACCTTGATCCCGTGGAACCACGTCATGTAAAGCAATTACCATTGTTAAAGCAGGATGACATGTGCTAAAGGAGGCCCATATACTGTACCTTTATACTCTGTACCCAGTAACTTGAACCATGCCTTTATAGATCTCTGCTCTACATAAAAATGTAGCTGTAACTTGTATATTTATGTTTAGAAATCCCATTAGATGCACATTTTTATAATTAAATTCAATGATGTCACATTATAATATTTATTATAGTTCAAGGGGATTCTGCAATGCCTCTTTTTCTCCACAGAATAAGCAAACACATCTAAAAAATACATGAAGGAGAATCTGTCATAAATTAACGTTTTAATTGAAATTGTTCATACAAAAAACATCTTATGATCAAATATTAAATTGACTCATTCATTATTTTTTTCTCATGATAACAGCAATGCTCTTTTAATGTTCTATGAGAAAATGTTGAAATTTCATCTTCCGTCAGCATTTAACAAAATAGCATTTCCTTCAGATGTAACATCTTGCCCTATCTGATGATCCAATACTGCCTTCTCCGTTTTCTTCATGATACATCAAAGAATAAGCCTTTTATAACTGTCCACCCTTCAGTGTTGTACTAAAAACATATGTGACATATTTCTGCACTTTAACTAAGTTGCTCTTTTTCTGAACTCCAAAGTAGAGTCTTACTGTTATCATCTCTCCAATTAGAGTTTACCTAGTTTCTGCTAAAAGTTAAAATGCACCTTTTAGTGCAGATTTCTCAGCAGTAAAATCGACTTCATATAATGGAAATATTGACACTTTTTTTTTTTACATTTTCTATTTTTATAAAACCGTACAAATATATTATAGAATTACTGAATTATATTAATATGATTAAAATGACAAATTACAATGTTTTCTGCAATAAAAGTGTCACAGCATACAGATAATAGGTTTTACAATAAATACATAAAGCTTTTGTGTGAGTAGATGCTCTCTTTATAAAGTTGTTCATACAAAATGTCTTAAACCGTCTTAAACCGTACAATTTTCTGCAATATTTTATCTATTTAATAGCAACATGTTTAGGTCCTTTAAAAATGTACAGATTTGTAATAGACATAAACATTTTTGTTAAACAGAATGCTGATCAAATATGTCTATTAAGTGATATATACTGCTGTGGCATAAAACAATAAGTGCTAAAGACAAATCTGCATTACGAAAATGAAGCCTCTTACAGCCTCATTAAATTCGGGCTACAGGTTTAAACGTAGCCCGAAACGTTGAAAGTAGGATTTACGGCTATTAAATTAGCCCAGTAAATGTCCCCGAAAAATGCCTACGGGACGTGAAAGTGGAACTTCGCGGCCGCTAATCCTTTGATCTGTCAAGCCCATAACCCCTACAATTTCAATCATGCTATTAAATTGCAACAAAGTCACCCGCGAACTAGCCTGTAACACGCAAATGGAGCCCAAAGCCCAACGTGAGGACTCGCAAGGGGGGTTAAGACCAATACAAAGTCCTGTAAATGCAAATAAAAACACACCACTGTACTTTTATTAAAAGGGAAAGTGATGTTCGGTCCTAGAATTAATAGCACAACATTCTCAAGCTCGTAAATCGGCTGAAAAAAAATACTTTATTTCATGTTTAATTTCCATGTTATATCGATCATGGCAATCAATACATATACTGTAACTCACAAGTGATAGAATATCATATTTACGGCTTTATTATTATTGCATTATTGTGGAATGTTGGGTCCGCAACTTGTAATTGAGGCCCATAGGACTTTGAAATGTATCCTACCCTATTTCAGTGATGTAACAATCTCTTTTTCCATTGGCTCCATCTAAACACGTAACTACGGTCTACACCAATTGATCGTCCGCAAGGCCGCAAATCCAATGTTCTACGAACAAGCTATGATTTGGGTCTCAAACCCGTAGCTCACAGACCATTCTAATTTAATAGCAACGTAACTCGGCCAAATTTCAAGCCCGCAGGCGTTGCAAGTTTCACATTGGACTTATGGTCCTCTAATTTATTAGGGCTGTTATTTTGTAGTATACATAACTAGGCCCCTATCCAATTGAGCAATTGTTAGTTACTGGAGCTCGTAATCTAGCCGTAAACTAATTTGCTATTCAATTGGCATTTTTTAGCTACCTCCAAACAAATTGCCAGTTACAGTCTGAAAATCCCTGTAGTTGTCAGAATCGTAAGTCCAACCCATCTAAGGCCTTGATCTTTCAAGCCCGTAAATGTTACAATTGCAAATTGCTATTCAGTTGCTACAATTCCACAAGCCTGCAAATGTTTTTCACACCCGTAAATGGAAGAAAATCCTACGAGTACCAGATAGGACTCGCAAGGTGGTTAAACACCTGATCGCACATGATCGTAGCATTGTAAATGCAAATAAATAATCAATACTGCAGTTTAAAAGATGGGCAAAGTAATGAAAGACATTATAATTAATTGCACAACAGTTTCAAGCTTGCAAATCTGCAATTCCAATTTTTTTTTTTACATTTTATTTCCGTGTTATATCAATCTCGGTTATCAAAGAGTTAATACATATCAAGCCACCTACATGGACTATAACATTTTCTTCATTCCTTTGTATTATTTTGCACATTGCCGTATTGAGAATCTGATCACATATCAGACTTTTAAACACTAAGGGCCTCATTCTATTATCGGCTGTAAATCGGCCGCAAAGCTGCGATTCCTTGCGGGGCTCCCGTTACCTTGCAATTCAATTATACGGATATCCCCTTATGGCCGGCCGTATATCTTGCAACCGGCCGTAAGCTCAGAAATCTTTAAAAGCAAAAATAAATTCAAGACGGCACTGTAAAGCTCTGTAAATGCTAGGGATCATAATGGGGGACATGAGGATTAATATCAACCTCCTCTCAAGCTTGCACATCAGCCCAAATCCGAGATTACATTAACTGTTTATTTTCCGGCCGCAGCGTGGGCGGGTCTGAGGTGCTCAAAGCCCTCTGGACTTTTTCCATGGATATTTGATATAAATTCAAATAAAATGTATTTACGGATTTTAGTGTAGGGGAATGTTGTGCTATGAATGCTAACACCTACAATCACTTTATAGTCTCCTCAGAGTGCAGGATGGCTTTATTATGGCTTTATAATGTGCTTAATTGTGTGCCTGCGGGACCTTTTTGCTGCAAGTAAGCTGCGGCTCGGTTTTAGCCTTGCAGAGAGGGTTCCCGGAGCAATTGAATAGCAACCAGGATTTTCTTGCGTCCAAAACTCTTGCGGCCGTTTAATATCAAAGGCTTTCCTCCGGCGCATGCGGCCGCAAGGGATAACAAGGCGCCGGCCACAAGCCTGCCGGAATCCCCGGCCGGAAGGGAACAGAATAGGCAAATAGCTTGCGGCCGGTCCTTGCGGCCCCGCATCTCCTACGGCCGATAATAGAATGAGGCCCTAAGTGATTGACGTTTTATCTCCATGTTTTACTAATATCATGATGATGGTGTCAATTACTTTTGGCTGTTTCTAAATTGATAGTTACAGCCTTGCTTAATTGATCATGATCATGCTTTGAAATGGTACTTATGGGTGTATGGTTTATGGTTTAGGCTTTGGCCAGGAAGCTGTGGGCCTGATCAATTGAATCACTCTGCGACTGTTGCAAATTTCAATTGCAATTGAATGGAGGCCCTAGTATGATGCCTTGACTGAAGGACATCCACAGGTAGGATATGATTTCCAAGAGATCCTTCTTGTAGCTACTTGCCCATACAAGGACTTACATACCATTTCTATACTACATTTCCCTGTAGTATCCTTTGCTACTGACTATGATCCTCCCTTTGTACACTCATCCTTTGACCTTTTACTTTTGTAGTTTACCCAATCTGCTGTCTGACTCCCTGACAATCACCCTGACCCTGACAGTCACTGGAATGACATTGGGTTACCTTTCTGCTTATCTGATTTAGTGCCCTGTCCAAAACATGGCTTTTCATATTTTTCTTAATCCCTTGGATCTCCCTCATGTCAAGCAACCACCATCGTCACACCCACGAGAAAGCACGCTTGCATCCAATTAAGCAATTTTCAAATTTTTGTTATCTCTGAGATGATTCTTTCTTCATTGCTGGTCCATATACCTATGTCCTTTTTACCCAGTAAATTGAACCCTATCTGTACTAATACTGCCTACCTCTCCCCTACATGAAATTGTAGTTATATATTGCATGTTAAAGCTACAAATCCCATTAGAATGCACAGTTTTATAATAATACTCAATGCTATCAAATGTTACTTCCACATTATAATATTATTTGTAGGGTAAGGAGATTCTGTAATGCTTCTTTTTCTACACAGGATAAGCAAATATATGTAAAAATACATAAAGGAAAAGCTGATGTTCATTTAAATGGTTCATACACAAAAATAGTTATGACTATCAAATATTAATTGGACTTCTTGATCCTTTTTAACTTGGGCTAATGGAAATGCTTTTTAATGATCTGTGGAGCTTCATCTCCGTTCAGCATTTAACAAAATTCCTTTTGAATATAACATCTTGCCCTATGTGCTGATCCAATACTGTCTTCTCAAGATACATCAAAGAAAAAAGCCTTTTAAAACTGCCTATCCTTCTGTGTTGTACTAAAACATATGTGACATATTTCTGCTCTATAACTAACTTTCTCTCTTTTGAGCTCCAAAGTAGAGTCTTACTCTTATCATTTCTCCAATTAGAGTTCATTGAGTTTCTGGTAAGAAATAAAATGCACCTCATAGTACACTTTTCTCAGCAGTAAAATCAGCGTCACTTAATTGAAATATTTATGTCTGAAAAGTATAACTTTTAACATAATCTACCTTGAAACAGTCTTACAAAGTGAAAATGCAAGATTATAGGTTTATTGAACAATATTGATTAATGTGATAAATTACCACATATTTGAAAAAAAATGTCACAGTATTCAGCTAATAGATCTTGCAGGAAATGTAAATTTCTTTTGTGTCTGGTACAAACCTAGTTTTATATACATAAAGATTATTATGTGCGCGAATGCTATCATTACATATTCATACTTGCAAGAACTTCTTACACAATATAATTGCCTACATTTTTTTCCATACTTTTGTAGCAATATATCAAGGTTGGTAGTAATTGAAAACTACTGAAGATTTAATATAAGCAATGCATTCAGTAAAGTTTTGCTAAATAGCATGCCTGTCACATTTGTTTGTAAGAGCGACATGTAGCATAGAACTATAAATTATAAAAAGAAAGTGACTTTAGTAAAAAGGACACTTATAAATGGGTATGACACCTTTATTGCATGAAATCAGGCATCCCCATTTTCAAATCTTCTGACCCTATTTGGCATAACAGAGCTAGTAAGATATTTCCACATAATTTTAAATAAGTTTGGAGACCTTCTGAAGGGATATGAAAATCTAGAAAGAGTAGGAAAAGTTAAAAAAAAAAAAAAAACGTATAGTAAGTCATTCCAGCTTTTTCTAAAAAAAAAGAGTGCACAGAGCTCAAGAAAAAAAGTAAAATGAGTAAATCTCACATTGAACTTTGCATGACAGCAATAGGTTTATAAAGTCCTTGTAGCCACATTAAATTAGAAGCTTGTATGTGCAATAAAAGACCCACAACGGCTGCGAGCTTGAAAAGTTGCGGATTTACGGTGCTATTAAATTAGAACTTGCAGCGAATTACAGGCTTGAGAGGCAAAGCAGTAAACCATTTTTTGCCCGTTGTAGGTGCGGCCATGAACGTGATCAATTCGTCAAACTCGTAGTTACGAGTTTAGATGGAGTCAATGGATACAGAAATTGACAGAATTATGGAGGTTGGATTTAAAAGTCTTACGGGGTTCAGTTATGAGTTATGATTGGACCCACATTCCAGATGTAATGCAGTACTGATAAAGCCGTAAATATTATATTCTAGTCCACGCGAGTTCCAGTAAATGTATTTAACACATTGATTCCCGGGATCGATATAACACGGAAAATAAATATGAAATAAAGTATTTTCTTGGGCCAATTTGCGAGCTTCAGAATGTTGTGCTATTAATTCTAAGACCTAACATCACTTTCCCTTTCAATGAAAGTACAATAGTGTGTGTATATGTGCATTTAAAGTGCTACGGGTTAGACTTTACCCCCCTTGCGGGTCCTCTCTAGCACTCATTGGCTTCCTGGCTCCATTTGCGAGTTACGGGGTTGAATGCAAGTGATTTTGATGCAATTTTATAGTGCAATTGGAACCTATCGGTTACGGGATTGACAGATCAAAGGATTTGCAAGCTCGCAAGTTCATTTCTCACGTCCAGTAGGGTTTTCTCGCTCCTACCCCGCAAGTCGTCGGTGGGCTGGTTTAAGAGGCCAATTTAATAGCCGTAAGTCTTGCAAGCTACATTACAAGCTACGAGGGGAATTGAATGTTGCTGTTGGTCCTGCAAAGCAATTATTGGTCTACACGCCCAATTGATTTCCAGTTAAGCAAACATAATAAAAAGTATCTTCCAGTCAATTTTGGTGGTCAATTTTTTGGAAAATTGAATATCAGTTGTCCTGTTTAATGCTTTCAGAAATCAGTTCATCTTTAACTCATCCACAATTCTCTGTAAATGAGGGACAGGGGGAAGTTCCATTAAAGGAATCAGTTTGGTACATTCACTTGTTCCCAGCTGATATGTGATGTCTGGGCCACTAGTTCCAACTGCTGAGGTCTGCACATCACTGCTGGTACAAGCTTCATAACACTCTGAATGCTGCAATATGCACAAAGGAGCAATGGTATCTACTGCTGGGCAAGAAGTCAAGATACCAGCAACAGACAATGTATCATGTAGGGTAAACCCCATTGCCTCATGGTTGATTATAAACATTTTAATTTCTGTATTCTAAAAAAAAACACAATCACTCCTGACTGATAAACTGTGTTGGCTGGTCATTTTATTTAGATGGACTGACGCAGTGCGGAGTGGGCATCAATTCATACTCATTCATACCATCTTCTTGCAGAGAACCTTTTCCTGGATAAATTCTTCCAGGCGGAGACGGATAGAAGTAGGTACTTCTGGTTTTCTGTTCTTTTCTCTTATGGTAACAGGTCTGAAGTGCTTGCTTATTGCATTCCTCAAGCTTCAGGTGTCCATTTTAAACTTTGTAATTTTAAGCTGGACATCCCTAGGTATATCCTCAAGGTCCCCATAAAATAGAGATACCTGAAAATTCAGTGCACGCTTGCCTGCTTGAGCTCTGTTTGTTGCTAATAGCGTATGGATGGAATCCCTATGGAATCCATTTCTGTTTAGCATGCAGAGTGGCTGGAGGATTCCATTCTAGACATATCTGATGGGCCTCTTCCATCTATTTTTACTCTGTATGTTGTTGACTGTCTGAGTAGCCTTGTATTGTCATTCTACTTACACTTCCTGGTTTGTTAAGCAATCAGTAACTTTATGAATGTGCACTATGCCATGAAGCATTCTCTTCTCCTTCACTATTAGACTACTCTGTTGGCTGTCTGGGTCTAGCTTGCTAAAATTTTTTAAATATAGTGCTGGTTACTCAATATGAGTTTTAAAGGACAATAATAAAGTTATTGAAATTTGTATTTAGTACCCATGTTCAAGAGTGAACGGAAAAAATACTATTTTCTTTTCTTTCACCTTTTCAATAATATACTTGAATCCCTTCTGTGCCATAGGAAGGGGTTTCTGTAGATAGATGGGGAGAGGAGAGTGCTTAAACTTTCAGCATTGCTGCACAGACTATGGAGCTGATAGCACAGTGCTGCGTGGGGGCTGTAGCAGCATCAGGATTGTGGGATTTGATGGAGAGATGATTTTGATCCCTATGTAATCTGCGCCAAAAAGCTGCCGCAGTTGTGAACAGCCTTTTTTTTGAGCAGATACATAGTGGATATTGATTGAAAGCTGAGCTAGCCAAACTACTATTAAGCTATGTATATCATCATAGTCTCTACAACTATCAAAGGTAAAATTGACTACAGATCTAATCAGGTTAACTACTTTTCATCTATTTACAATTTTATATGCACTATTTTCTAATAATGTTGCTGAGCATCTGTTTACAGCAGACAATTTGATGTATCTATAAATTCAATAGTTTGAAATAGCTAATGAATTTTTATATCTCAGTGCCACCTGGGAAATTAGCATTTTAAAAGCAGTGCATGTTTCCTGAAAGAACAACCTTTTTGAAGAGATTAGTCTATTTCTCAGCACTGATGTCAGGGGAGGGAATGTGTGCTCTATAAAATGCTAGATGGCTTTGCTACAACACTTCATAATAAACACTTCTAGTAAACCAAGCAGCACAGTAAATAGAGATGAGAATCAATAGCTGCTTTGTGTGTTGGTTTGTCTTAGCATTTATGACATCTGAGAACACAGAAAAAATATTGTTACAAAAGCAAAGAATGAAATAGGATTAGATGTTTTATTTTTTTTATCATAGTAAATGACTATATTTTATCTTAAAATTATTTGGCATCAGTATGATTGGTAACATCTGCAAATATCTAAACAAAGGTAGATAAATCAAGATGTACAGTATCTATCTATCTATCTATCTATCTATCTATCTATCTATCTATCTAGCAATCTATTTTGTTTTAGTGCTTTCATAGGTAAATGGTGTTTAGAGAAGAGAATTGAGAAAATGCAGGAATATATATATATATATATTTTTTTTTTTTTTTTTACTTATTTTTTAGACATTCAAAGGGAAAAATGGAATCACAAGTGTTCTATTACTAAACAAGCTCTCATCCAGCTAACTCTGGGTGGAACAAAAACCATAGCAATATTGAGTTCAAGAATCAGTGGCCTGTAGTCTCCGAACCCCAGCTTTTTAATTTGTTTGTAAATCATTAGCAGCCCCACATTGAGGTGTCTCTGTCTTTTTTTTCCAACTCAATGTAAAAGGCAAACTTCAGTGTTTCTTTGTTTCCATTTCCATATCAACTCTTCTCTCTGTGTCTCTTATCTTCAGCTCAAACACTCTGTAAAAACACTTCAGTGTGTTTGTCTCTTCTCAACTCAGAACACCTCAGAACTTGCAAGCTTCAGTCTGCAGCCTCACACAAAGGCTGCCTCTTACACTGCTAGCCTCTCACTACTAACAATAGTGCAAAAATGGGCCCCACCCAATACTCATCTGCTTGGTTTGAAGGCTGGGATCGGGTGGACCTGATTGAGCTGCTCCAGGAGTTAACTCTTTCAGACCTGCTTCAGACCTTCTAGAAAGAAAGCTTTTAAAAACCTGTGGCTGATATATATACTAGAGACTTGCCTGTGAAAAAATGACGGCAATTAAATATGTATGTCTTGAATTCTGTTTTGCAAGTAATATGCGCAGTTGACACTTGTAACCTTTTTCTTATCTATAAAGAAGTACAATTATTATATGAAACATGTTTATTTTTTTAACATGCAACTTGTAGGTGACAACTGGTAAATCATGTTTTTTTAAGAGTAGTAACAGTTTAATGTAAGAACAGGTCAACATTGTATTAATGAGTATTGTAAACATGACATAATGTTTTGTAACATGCAATTTGTAGATTAACAAATGGTAAACTAAATATGTATTTAATCCAGGGGAAGGCAAACAGTAAAACCCCCCATTGAAACTTAGCCAATTGTATCTAAGGGGGAAAAAAATTCCTTCCTGACCCCATTAACTGGCAATCGGATTACTCACTGGATTAATATTTTTCATTGAATTATACATTTAAATTGTACAACAAAAGCTCCTCCTCCTCTTAACATGAACTTTGAAATATATGCAATGAAACAACTTTGCATACTTTTTTTCCAAAAATAGTAACATTGTAAACAGTTAGTTAATGAAGTAACATTTAAACTGTAATTGTTCTAAAATGCAAGCAACTTGTTTCGTGGGGCTAATCATGCTAAAAGGCTACTTCCATAAAAATAGAATATCTGATTTTGTCATTGTTGATTTTTGATGGTTGACATTTTGTTATTATTGTTGTAATTTGTGAAATAGTGGTTCTCTAAAAGGAGAACGCCAGACATCAAAGTTCGTTCGTTTTTTGTTGTTGTAAATTTGTTTCTGAGATAAAAGTATTTTTCGGAAATGGCTCATAGTTTCATATGTGAAATAGTGGTCCTCGTAAAAAGAGTCCCAGAAATATCTAATTTTTTCCTGGAAGTAAAACCACTGTTATCTATGTTTTTTGCCATTTTATAGAGTTTCTTATTGAAATAGTGGTCCTCTAAAAAGAGCCTGAGTGATTAAAAGTTCGTCCTCGAAATCAAACCACTGTGTTCTATTTTTTTTTGTCTGAAATTGTCGTTGAGGTGAATATTTTTTTTTTGTTCTGTGCCATGTCTTGTATTGTTATATTTTGTTGAATTAAAGTTATAGTACCTCATAGTAGATGATGTTTTTTGTAAAAATGCAGCCATCATCTAATAAATCACCTTGACTTGGTTGTTTTCAATATAAACTTTAATAGCCTCTGGATTCTTGCATCTTGAGAATGCAATGTACAGCTGGCCATGTGCAAATACTGGTTCTTCTAAAAAGATACCAACAGATTTGAAAGTTTGTCCTTGTGATTTATTAATGGTCATGGCAAATACCATGATGATGGGAAATTGTCTCCTTTGAAGTACAAAAGTGAGGCTACTTTCACTTGGTGCCAAATCTATTCTTGGTATAAAAACTCTCTCCTTTATGGGTACTAGTTAGAATTTCAGCATGTATGAAATGGTCCTTTAATTCTTGAACAATTAATCTGGTCCCATTACATAGGCCTTTTTTGGGGTTCATATTTCGCAGTAATATGACAATTGCACCTTTCTTTAGCTGTGGCATTCCAGAGGGAGTAAATGAGTTAGTGAATTCAGTTGAAAAGTTTGTCTGACTTTCTTTGCCATCACCAAGTACAGAATCAGCACTGTGATAATTTTTTTGTGTTGCATTTTTTTTTTTAATATTTCATTATTGAGGAGTAATGCATCCTTATTTTTGCATGTTAGTATTACTTTGTTGGCAAGCTCTGCATAGTCCTCGTTATTTATTGTATTTTGGAATATAGCTGATATGAGATCCTGTTTGCAAATCACCTGAGCTGGGATGTGCACGGTATCATTGGGTAAATTTTGTATTCGCTCTGTTTTTCCTTCTCCAATTTTAATGAGCCAATCATTGAACTAATTTTCTCCTTCTGATCTCATATTTTGTTGTAATTGAAGATGGGTAAATAGTTTCCATAGTGTACTTGACTTTATACATGTTTCGACAATGTTGGTTCGATTTCAATGTACAATGACAGGTAATGTTTGTCTAAAATCTCCACCTAACAACATTACCTTTCCACCAAATGGCAAATCATTATCCATGACTTCACATAGCAAATGGTCAATACATTGTAGGGCATGGCATGACATCATTGTAGCTTCATCTATTATAATTAATTTACTTTTGTATTTTTTTTTTGCTTGCAATGATGTCATTCGAATATCCGACACTGATGTTTCCAGAATGGGAACTGGCAGTTTAAATCCACTATGCACAGTTCTTCCACCTTCTAACAAAAGTGTGGCAATTCCAGTGGTTGCAAATGGCAGTGCTATTTGACCTAAATTATAGAGATAAGTTTTTCCTGATCCGCCAGGTCCATCTACATAGAAATAACGCTCTTTGAGCATGTCATCATCTAGGGCATTTTTGATTGCATTAAATGCTTGCAATTATAATGTATTTAAAGATGCAAGTCATAGTCTTCAAAGTTTATGTCGTCTATGAGACCTGGATCTGGCAGATTAAAACTTGCACAACTTAATCCATGAGTTAAAAAGACCTCTTGAATTTCAATTAATGCTTTTAATTGTGCAATAGGCTCATTGTATCGTTGCAAAACGTCTTCAGACATACTTGTTTTAAATTTGTCCCACCAAGCTAATGCATTTGGAGCATTTGAGAAGATACAAATGAATGCAAATTGTTCCCTCATCTGCCGTGCCATTTGACATAGTGCTGCTTCTTCTAGTCATCTTTCCCATTCTGTATCATCAGCTAGGAAGTTTCTGTGTCGCGCAGCTAAATGAAATGATTCATAAACTATGGCATTAACAGTTCTTAAGTGTTCAAAACTTTGTGCACCAGGAGCATTTAGAAGTAGTAATCGTAAGCATAAACGTTGAAGGTCTCTTGGACTTACAGTGTAAATTCTTGGGATTATTTTAGTTCCACAACTTTTTCATTTTTCGCCATAATCTATCAACGAAAACATAATGTTATGGAATGTCAATATATAAGAATTTCCTTGCCTCCAAGTCAGTACAATTTAATTGAAACCGTGCAGTTGGTGTAGTTTTGCTTTGTGCCAAAGCATTTCTTTCATTTCCAACATGGAAATACACTAAATGTCTTTGTGGCAAATGTACAGCTCATCGATATACTGCATGTGAGCTATCACGCATTTTAAATTTTAGAAGACGCCACATTGCTTCTGGCACACTTACATAGCAAGCATCTACATGAGATGCAAGTTCATCATGTACTAACTCACTTTGTTTGTTATTTTCAGTACTTTTGACCACTACAGTAGCTGCATCATAGCCTTTGTAGATATATTTGTAGACATATTTAATGGATTTTATAGAAGTGCAAGCTTCCACATTAATGTATGCATTATACTTCATGAGTAAATGTGGATTGTATGGTACCACATATCTGTTATCTACCTTTTTTTTCCACGAATAATGGCATTTTGGCCTTCTCTTCTTCTATATAATGGATAACCATCACAATTAGCATAAGTGTTGTCTCTATAATCTTTTGGAAATTCTTTAGTACATTTCTTATTTTCCATACATGGTGACTGTTGATTAATATCTCCACACGGTCCATGAATCATACAATGAGTTACAATCTCTTATAGTCTACCATATATTTCTGGATCTGGTAGTTCAGCAAAACTTACTGAATCCACTTTGTCACCAGTATCCAATTTATCTTTCTCTTGAAGGATTATAAGAATATGTGCATGTGGAAGGCCTCTTTTTTGAAATTTGATGGTATAAACATAAGCCAGACATTTGCCAAATAACTGGTTATTAATTCAGTTAATTTGATTTTAAAGACTCTTGCCACTAAATATGGTCTATCGGAAGCAGTTTGTCCAATTAGAAGATTGTCTATAATCTCTGGCCATTGTGGATTACATGTAAATGTAATAAATAGATCTGGTTTTCAAAATTTAGTTACAATAGCCATAGCATCATTGTATCTTTCTCACATATTGCAAGGAGATCCTTGGAAAGAAGATGGTAAAATGATGGCTTTGTCAGCTGGCAGCTCTATGGTTGTTGCAACCTCAGCAACATAATCCATCAATCCACAATACTGTTCTACAAATAGTTTATCTTGTTGATATTTGCTGAAGTTTAAATTATTTACCTCAATTTGCAAATATGAATCAATGATAAATTGTTGTGTCAGTTTTCCACCACATAAAATTGGATTGACTACATCTCGAATGGCAGTTTGCGCCACTTTAAATTCAACCATGGAAATATTATTTCTCACATGTACTTTTGAATTTGGGTAACTCTCAAGGGTTAATTTGGGTTGCCAACCTGCTTCCCCATGTGGAAAAAATATGGGATATGTCATTGGATCCAAATTCGTACTTAAGATACTTTATATTAATGAAAGGTTGCTCCTCTAATATCTAAAATCTCTCTGAAATGGTGGTTCTCCTTCGTCATTTTGAAAGACCATTGCAACTAATTTGATGTTGGCAAGTTATAACGGCGTTTATAAGTATGGCAATCTCTTTTAAGCACCATATTGACTTTTGGGATTGGCAATTGATGTATTTCTGCATGAATTTGTTGTTCCTTTTCTACTTCTGCCAATTTTTTATAGGCTTGAGAGTATGGGTTTTGAGCCATAATTTTATCAAGCTCTATAAAAACAATGGGTAAGCATTTTTTATTTTCTTGAAGCTGCATACGTTGCTCAACAGCTTCCATTGCATCTAGGACATATAGTTGAGCAAATTTTCTTTGCTCCCCTTCCTCTGGATGTAAATGAGAAGTACATGGTAAATTTGTCCTTGTACTTTAAAGCAGTAAGGGCCATGTCCTGGCACATTAGCAGCTAATGTTTCACCCATAGATGCAAAGGATATGGCACTATTAAAGGATTTTATGTTTGTTTTGAAATTTTGGTAGTTGGGGAAAGTAGGCTCAGTCATAATGCTTTGTAAATATGTTGGGAATTGTTGTCTTTGTGGAAGTCTTACCTTGCCTTTTTGACAGCAACTAACAAACTAGCCATCTCTGGGTCTTTCATGTTTCATTATATTCATATCACCACCATTATGAACCTCTATTGGTAAATATTTAAGTAAAGGACAATTGTGAGAAGATATATTAATGTGACTGTGTAAATCATCATTTGAATTCTTATCTGATTGTTCAGCAACATTTTCTAAATGCTTTTGTTTTATTGATGCCTTCTTGGGCTTGGATGTTAGTTTGTCAGCTGATAGTCTTTTGCTTGTGAGTCTCTCCCGTTCTTTTTGTCGTCGAATTTCCTTCTGCTCCGGTGTCTGATGATCTGCCCATGTGTTTTTACATTCTCTAGTTTGACGTCTTTTCTTTTCCTTTTTCTTGTCAGCATCTGCCATATTAATCTGTAAATAAAATTATTATAATAATATTTTTTCTCCTTAGTTTATTTTTTTGTTTGAACTGCATATTTTTTTTCTACTATCCTGTTTTGTGTGCAGCACTGTTTGCATTATGAGGTTAGCTTTATGAGGTTGGAGTTAGCAACGTAGGGCCTCATTGAATTGCAATTTTGCCAATGAATAATGATCTATATAAGCACTGAGTATAAATTTTTGACAGAACTTTTTAGCTAGTGAAGACCTTACTTTTGGATAGAAGCTCATTAACTAAAACATTTTGTAAAATAAATATGCTATGTGCTCATATAAAGCTCTATTCAATTGGCCGATTGCAATTGAATGAGACCCTTAGGCCCTCATTCAATTGCGATTTGGCCAATTGAATAGGGCTCTAAATAAGCACAAAGCATATTTTTTTTAAAGAAGTTTTTAGTTAGTAAAAACCTTGCTTTTGGATAGATGCTTGCTAACTAAAAACTTCTTTAAAAAAATATGTTATTTGCTTATTTAGAGCACTATTCAATTGGCCAAATCGCAATTAAATGAGGGCCCTAGTTAGGTTGCAGCGTATTTTGTGAAAGTGGCACATGAAAGATGATAGTTCCTTCTCTTTTGTATGTGTTTTATATGATTTTTTGTGCGCTACTGTTGTCCTTACGTGTTTAGGGTATGGAGTTGGGCTTAATCGTTTGAGCAGGAAAAAGAGTATATATGTTTGAATTGTGTATTTGTTAACATCATTGTTTTTTTTAATTTTGTGTGCAACACTGTTGGCATTAGGGGTTAGGGTAGGGCTTTTCTTTGTTGTTGTTGCTATCTTGTTTTGCATGTGGCAATGTTGTTATTAGGGGTTTCCGGTTATGGGGTTAGGCTTATATTGTTAGTTAGGTTGCAGTACGTTTCCACAAAGTCAGACAAAAGTCAGGATAGGTGCTTCTATTTTATATGTGTAAATAGCAGTATTTAATTCTTTGTTTAACTTGTAATACTGTACCTCTTTTCTTGAAATCTGTTGTTCGGTATTTGCTGTAACAATGCAGAGAGTCTTCAGGCTGTGTCTGTTGAGAATGAAAGAGAGAGATGCAAATGTTGCAGGAAATGTAAATCAATTTTTTTTGTAGTAAGAGCATGTAAAACTGGATATATACTTTGATTTTGTATGTATTTAGCCAGGTTTAGGTTATGGGGTTAGGCTTAGAGAGCGGTGCATATTTAACAGGATAGATGGTTGCATGTGGTATGTTTTACGAACATTTGTTGTAGTATCCTGTTTTGTGTGCAGCACTGTTGGCAATAGAGGTTTAGTTTATGTGGTTAGGCTTATAGGTTAGGGCAAAGAAAACATGATTTATTCTTCTATGTTGTATGTGTTAACAATATTTGTCGTAGTATCCTGTTCTGTGTACACCACTGTTGTCATTAGAGGTTTAGGTTCTGAGTTTAGGCTTTTAGATTAGGGAACAGAAAACATGATTTATTCTTCTATGTTGTATTGGTTAACAATATTTGTTGTACTATCCTACTTTGTGTACACCACTGTTGTCATTAGAGGTTTAGGTTCTGGGTTTCGGCTTATAGGTTAGGGCACAGAAAACAGGATTTATTCTTCAATTTTGTATGTGTTAACAATATGTGTTGTACAATCCTGTTTTGTGTACAGCACTGTTGTCATTAGAGGCTTAGGTTATGGGTTAGGCTAAGAGGTTGGTGCAGAGAAAACAGGAATAATTCTTCCATTTTGTATGTGTTTTGAATCTTTGTTGTAGTATCCTGTTTTGTGTACACCACTGTTGACATGATATGTTTAGGTTCTGGTGTTGGGCTTATAGGTTAGGGCACAGCAAACCTCATTTGTAATATCATATTGTATGTGTTAACAATATTTGTTGTACTATCCTGTTTTGTGTACACCACTGTTGTCATTAGAGGTTTAGGTTCTGGGTTTAGGCTTATAGGTTAGGGCACAGAAAACAGGATTTATTCTTCAATTTTGTATGTGTTAACAATATTTGTTGTGCTATGCTATTTTTTGTACGTCACTGTTGTCATTAGAGATTTAGTTTATCGGCTAGGCTTAGAAGTTGGTGCAGATAAAACAGGATGCATTCTTCCATTTTGTATGTGTTAGCAATCTTTTTTGTACTATCCTGTTTTGTGTATGCCACTGTTGACATGAAATGTTTAGGTTTTGGTGTTAGGCTTATAGGTTAGGGCACACATAACCTGATTTGTAATTCCATTTTCTATGTGTTAACAATATTTGTTGTAATATCCTGTTTTGTGTACTGTCGTCATTAAAAGTTTAGGTTCTGGGGTTATAGGTTAGGTTCTGGGCTTATAGGTTAGGGCACACCAAACAGGATTTATTCTTGCATTTTGTATGTGTTAACAATATTTGTTGTACTATGCTGTTTTGTGTACACCACTGTTGTCATTAGAGGTTTAGGTTCTGGGTTTAGGCTTATAGGTTAGGGCACACAAAACAGGATTTATTGTTCAATTTTGTATGTGTTACCATATTTGTTGTAGTATCCTGTTTTGTGTACGCCAACGTTTTGTCATTAGAGGTTTAGGTTATGGGTTAGGTTTAGAGGTTGGTGCAACCAAAACAGGATTCATTTTATGTGTTAACAACATTTGTTGGAGTATCCTGTTTTGTGTGCACCATTTTTGGCATTAGGGGCTTCTGATTTATTTTTGTTTTTCATTTTGACATAGGCGCACAGCAGACAGGATAGGTGTTTCTTTTTTTTGTGCTTTTTATACTATAACTTTGTTGAATTATTAGTTGTGTATAAATGACAGAGGGTCCCCTGCTGCCAATCTTCCTGCAACAGTCTTCAGGCAGTGTCCATTGAAAAAGAGAAAGAGAAATTAGTTATTTTTTATTGTATTTTTTTTTTTTTACTAAGAGAATATTATTTTTTTGAAGCAAATGTATTTTTGTATATGACCTTCTTTCTTTGTCGTGTATAAAAATTCTGCAGATTTGACAGTCTGTGTTACACTGTGCAGCGCTGCAAATTATTCAATGACACTGTTGAGGCAGAGCCTGTTTAAAATGACAAAAAATGCAGTATAAATATATATGTGTATATATTTTTTGCTAAAAGCATAAATTATGTTTAAAAATATACATGATTAAAAGCTATGTTCTTGTTGAAATTTGTCCTTTTTTTTTTTTAAATGGAGATTTTTTTAGGGCACGTACACATGTATCTGTGTTGGAAATGTTACTATACATGAATACGGTTGTTGTTGGCAATAGTTTAAAGCATCTTTTTTTTATTATGCATTTATTCATTAATTAGTTAATGTATTATAGCTTACCTATTTGGTGTAATTTGCAGATTTTAAACTTCTAAAGTGATAATGAAGTTGCTTCAGAAGTAACGCCACCAGTGAAATGTCCAGTCACACTGTTCATCACCTGAGGAGAAATGTAGAAATTTCTGGAAAGTGTGCACTATTTATAGACTTTGATCTGAAGTAGAAACCGTTAGAACGCAATACGCATGCACTATTTACGTTCCAGCAGCCAATTTGCATTCCAGGCGTCATTTTGTGCAAAGTAGTTACTTGTTGCATGTAAAATGGTCGCGATTTTGTGTGTGTAATGTGTGTTACATGCAGCATGAAGTGTTATTGAGTGTTGGTAGCTTGAGTTTTGCGATGTTGTAATTTTACGTTCTTAGCCTTGTTTTAATTTTTTTCGGCAGCCATTTTTTCTCTTGCTTCAGGGATTTTCGAGTGTCTAAACATTTGAAATTGTACTGAAATTGAGGAGTAACCTCACTTTCAGATGTCCTGGGTGTCCCCCCTTGCTGTGGGTAAGGTTTTTATTTTTAAGGTCGTATTTGTGCGAGTCCCGCGGCTCATATTTTTTTGTGTAAGTCCATATTTAGTCATTGCGTGTTTTGAGTTTTTTGTCAAAGTCCTGCTTCTGTGGGCATTTGTAACCACTTGTGAGGCGCAGTAGTTCAATTCATTACTTAAATAGCACTATGAAAACATTTAACCTAAAAAAAAATTCAACACTGCAGCTATCACTGCTCTTCAACTTCAGAAGCTAGAAACTTGCTACAGCAGATTCTAATTAATACTCACAGCTGATTCTAATTAATGCTCATTATCAATGCTTGGTGCAAGGCTTAAAAGCCCCTAACTTATCATAACTCCATGAAGAAAATTAAAAAAGGAAAACAACTGTTGGTGATGACTTTTTATACATACAACATCTAAAGGAGGCATTAAGACAACTGTCAGACCCTAATTCAAAATGCCTTGAACTTCATCAATCGAACAGAAAATGTCAAACTCTTTATTTTAATTGTTTTTAACCATTTATCATATGATGCAGAGCACAGCTAGTGACATTAGTGATGCTTTAATGATCAATATGCTGGCACTGACTAATGCCACTAGTGAGAAGAACATACAGGGTCTTTACTGCTGAGCTCTGAAAAGTCAGCTTCTATATGTGTATTCTACTTTTCTAGACTACTCTTCCAAGTATTATTATTTGATTTCCCCAGTTGTGGTAGTTGATCGTAAGAAACATTTAGCTGCACTACTGTGAATAAATGTCTAAATTATATCTAAACACATCTGTTAAATTAAATATGTAAAAATAGGCATTTATGTTAAAAAGTTCCCATCAATCAAAATAGGAAGTTTTGCTGTTTATTTCACATAAAATAAATATTAACCTAAATTAAATCTAGGCTGTATTATATTTGTTTCTTATTTTCTGGTAGGATACAATTCTCCATGTGATAAAACCAGCCTATGTAATAATAAATTATATACCCCCTTCTTTCTGCTCAAAACCTGCTTCTTTGTTCCTTCCCACTTCCTCCCACTTCCACCTACCACCCCCATGCTACTCCTTCTCTTTGGAACTTCCTACCCCTCTCTGTCAGACTATACCCTTAGCTTTCAGAGTTTTTAAAACCCACCTTTTCAACGATGCGTATCACCTATAGCTCTCACACCTACTGCCTACTGCTGGTACATTCTTCAATAGGACACAGATTCATCTCCTCAGCTTATTACTTGATATTTATCTACCCCAATCCTTTTGTACCACTTGCCTAGAATGTAAGCTCCCAGGAACATCAGCCTATTCTCCTTTTGTATTATTAGTTGGTATTGTATTGTTATGTGTCACATACTCTCTGTATATAATGTATTTTCCATATGTATAAAGAGCTAGGTAAGATGTTAACATTTTATAAATGTTATTATTATTATTAATATGAATAATATTAATGATGGCGATGAGGAAGTTGATGATAATAATAATAATAATAGATGAATAACCACTATGGATTGATTATAGGAGGCCCCCAGACTATGATACTCTAAAATAAATAAAAAATAAAAGATATAAATTAAAAGGGGAACAAAAATATAATGGGACTTTAATTTAAAAAAAATGGAAACTTATAACCATATATTTTATATATTCCATTCCATACCACAGACTGAGAAAAAGTTGGATATTTTACTTTATTATCATATAACATTCATTCATTGACTGTTGATTAAAATGTTATATTGAGTTTAGTTCACAAATAAGTTAAGAACTAAGTGAACCAACCCCGCTTGATATTCAGTCATTGACAAGAAAATGATAAATTAAAAACATCTATTCAGTTTAAAAAATAAAATGCCTTCGAGAAAAGCACTACATTTACTGGTCCATACCTGAATTAATTGTGTTAGGTAACACTTTATTTTAAAATGGCCAATAAATAACAACATTATTAATAGTAATAGCACCCAGGCTGATGCAAGTGGAATTTATAACTGGCTTAAACATCTTTTCTTAAATTCGCATTGACTTGGATTAATCAAGTTAAGAGTAACAAAATGTTCTTAATCGCCTAATTGGATAGCTATAGCTAATTGTACTGCCTATACCACCTGCAATTATACATGTAGCAATAACAAAAATAAAATACGTACAAAATGCTATGTCTATGAATATGTCTTGTGAAATATTTGAGACTGAAATACCCTTTTTAACTTAATCCTAATCATACTGATTATAATACATATTTTTGACCTTCAAGGTCATTTTCTGCTTATTGATTCTGAGTCCTTCAAACTTAGTTATGTAGTAAAATGCTTTAACATTCTTATTTCTCCATGGTCTCATTCTGTATTCAGCTTTTTCAACTGCATTAATACTTTTGCTCACTTGCATATCTATCTATCTATCTATCTATCTATCTATCTATCTATCTATCTATCTATCTATCTATCTATCTATCTATCTATCTATCCAACAAAGCTATATGGAAGAGTTGCAAGGGGTGGCATATTATGTTGCACTATGCCATTCATTCACTAGATCCTCCATTGGTACTGTTGATTATTTTTAAACTAAATCATACTAACATATACACCATTGTCTTTGTGTGCCTCAGTGAGCAAACACATGGTACAGGTGTGCTGCACCACTCCTAGAGGACCCTCATGGATCTTCAGTAAAGATTCAAACTTAAAATTCAAACTAGTCATACATTATTGAAAATAAAAATATGTCTAACACTAATTGCTATGGGCCTCATTCAATTGCGATTTGGCCAATTGAATAGGGCTCTATATAAGCACATAACATATTTTTTTACAGAAGTTTTTAGTTAGTGCAGACCTTGCTTTTGGATAGAAGTTCATTAACTAAAAACTTATTCCATGTGCTTATATAGTGCCCTATTCAATTGGCCAAATTGCAATTGAATGAGGCCCTATGTGTTTTGTATTGTAAATTGCATTTTTAGTAAAATGTGTGTATTATAATACAGATCCACAAAGTTTTAGTCAGTGAAGTTCTAACCTTGATTTTTGAATACATACATTGCATGCATTTCAGTTGGCTAGGAAACTGCTCTGATATCTAATTCTAATATCACCTTTTAAAAAAAGGTTATTTTTCAAGTTCACCCATATGGGTTGTTCAAAATCAGTTTAAATATGATTCATACATATTGCAAGCTTATAGAAAAATGTACAGTTATACTGTTTTAATACTGTGTATTTTAAAGTTATGTGGCATTTTCTTCACAGTGCCATATTATTCCGAGAAGACATTTATGCTATTATATATCGCAATATGTGTTGTGCTCATGTTTGTTGGTGGAGCAAATCCTTTGCTCTCATGGTTAAGATACCCAATCGAGATCATTACTTGAATCTTTTCAGGTAGGTCTGTTTAGATTAAAACAGAGCAGTAAGTTTTAAACAAGAAAAGCTTTGATTTAAAAAAATGCAGGTACCTTATATGAGTCCTGTAGGTAGTGAGTGAGCTTGACTAATTCCCATGGCATCCGATTAAATATTAAATAGGGATTTCATTTAATATCCACTCTTTCTTAAAAGATACCACAAGTGTATTGCATATTGTAAAGTGGAATGGCAGCCACAATGGTGGTTAGCTACTCTTGAGTTGACATCCTTTTATAATTAAACATCTAAAAGTTATCAGCCCTATTAAATTCCTGCCTCGTAGATACAAGGTTTGTACTTAAGCCCTACGTACTGCAAATTTTGAAAAGTTACGTTGCTATAAATCAGCCCTGCTGTGAGCAACGTGTGAGCTACGCAGCAGGGCCGTCCGTGCAGGAGGAGTGACAGCTTGCGAGATGATCTTGCAGGCTTCACACCTCATCAATTGCCGCGGGGGTCCTGAACGGGACCTCTGTGGCAGCTCTACATACAAGCCCTGCCATGTGGGATACTCCAAGTACCTCCCCGGCACCTTAAATTGACCCCCTCTTTGACCCCCACAGTGTCCCCATATTAACCTTTGCAGCAGGGGTAACGATCGGCATCGATCGCGACCCTGCTGCATTTAAAAATAAAAATGTCCCACCTCGCGGGTCCTTATAAGTACCCCCCCCCCCAGGCACCTAAAATTAACCCCATCAATCATTGAGCTCTATACAGAGCCCCATGAGCCCTTAATTAACCCTATAATTAATGGGGCTCTATACAGAGCCCCATGAGCCCTTAATTAACTCTATAACTCATGGGGCTCTATACAGAGCCCCATGAGCCCATAATTAACCCTATAACTCATGGGACTCCATACAAAGCCCCATGAGCCTCTAATTAACCTTGTCACTCATGGGGCTCTAAACAGACCCCCATGAGCCCTTAATTAATCCTATAACTCATGGGGCTCTATTCAGAGCCCCATTAGACTAAAAGGACTCCCCTCAGTTCAATAGGGGTCTATATAAACACCTATAGGACACTATTAACCCCTAGGTTAACCTTACAAGTGCAATGAAGCTCCTCCAGGAACCCAATGACAAAGTCTAAGCACTACACTACACTTTTAACCCTGACTATACCCCATTAACCCATACTAAACCCTATTTAACCCTAACTGCACCTATCTAACCCTATCTGTACCTAATAACCCTTACTGGGCCTATTTAACCCTTACTGGGCCAATCTAACTGTAACTGGGCCTATTTAAACCTATCTGAACCTAATAACCCTAACTGGGCCTATTTAACTGCTTCAAGCCCTATTTAACCCCATCACTTATGGGGGTCTATACCGTCCCCCGTAAGCCTCTATTTAACACAATCAGCCTCATAAGGGTCTATGAAGGTCCTCATAGGACAATGAGCATCCTATTATTAAACCCATAAGTGCCATGATGGGTCCTCCAGGTCTCTCATGACACTAAGTACAAACACTACACTACACTACACTAAGCTCCCCTCCAATAAACAACTAAATCTAAACTACCCCCCTTTACCCTAACCTTTTAACCCCTACCTACCTAACGTTACCTACCTAACCCCTCATTAAACCCCCACCCCAGTAATTACACAAAATAAAAAAATCTAAGGTACAAAAAATACAACAATATATGTTACCAAAAATAAAAAAACTCAAGGTACAAAAAAAGGACATTACAAACCCCCCCCCACTACAAAAAAATAAAAAATACTTACACACCTGCAATGAGAAGGCATACACAAATATACATAACAGTACAGTAATAAAGACAATACAAATATACCCCTAACTACAATGCATTTCCGCCTATCTATACATTACCCCCTATTTAGACATTATGCCCTATCTATACATTACCCCCTATTTAGACATTACGCCCTATCTATACATTACCCCCTATCTATACATAACGCCCTATCTATACATAACGCCCTATCTAGACATTACCCCTTATCTAGACATTAACCCTTATCTAGACATTACCCCCTATCTAGACATAACCCCCTATCTAGACATAACCCCTATGTATACATCACCCCCTATCTAAACATAACCCCCTATCTATACATTACCCCCTACATCTAAGCTAAAATAGAATAAATAAAACCACTTACCTTTGCAGATGTCCCTTCAGATTGCACCTCCTCGGAAAACAGAAACTATTAAAATTATTACAGAACTAAACATTACATAAAATAAATAAACTTTATGAATACAGTATTGAACTCACCTTTCCAGCATGTCCCCGTCCATCTTCTTCTGTTCTCCGGCTCCTGGAATAAAGAAACATCAAATCATTACACACATACACACAACATAAATAAACAATACACATTATACATTTAAAACTTACCCGTCCGCGATGGCCTTCTCCTCTTCTGCCCCGGCTGGGCCCTTGAAGATTCTCTGCTCTAAATAAAATAAAATAAAAAAACTAACGGAGCTCCCCGATGCTAATGAGGCCTCCAGAAGGCACCAAGATGTGAGCCAATCAGAATGGGATGCACCATATATCCCATTCTGATTGGCTGATGGACCTGTAAATCTTTTTTAAACTAATCTGGTTAAAGAAGGAACTATTGCCTTCAGCCAATCACAATGGGATACAATGTGAGTCAATCAGACTGCAGCCAATCAGAAGGCACAGGTGCCTTTAGCCAATCACCCCACAGGGGTGTATCCCATTGTGATTAGCTGAAGGCAATAGTGCCTTCTGATTGGTTTACAAAAGTTTGACAGGTCCATCAGCCAATCAGAATAGGATATAGGGGGTATATCCCATTCTGATTGGCTAGCACCTTGGTGCCTTCTGATTGGCTGACATTTGATTGACAGCCTTTTCAGCCAATCAGAAGGCTCCATCGCCAATTTTCTACCGGGACAGGCTCGGGAGGCCTCAATAGCATTGGGGAGCTCTGCAAGTGCGGAGCTCCGTTAGTTTTTTTTATTATTTTTTTTAGAGCGCTGATTCGTCAAGGGCCCAGCCGGGGCAGAAGATGAGTAGGCCGGGCACATCGCAGATAAGTTTTACATTTATAATGTTTATTGTTTATTTATGTTGTGTGTATGTGTATTTGTGTAATAATGTAATGTTTCTTTTTTCCAGGGACCGAGACAGAGAACAGAAGAAGATGGACAGGGACATGCTGGAAAGTTGAGTTCAATACTGTATTCATAAAGTTTATTTATTATTATTTATTATATGTAATATTTAATTCTGTAATAATTTGATGCTTATTTTTTTCCTAGGGGGAGCAATCTAAAGGGACATCTGCAAAGGTAAGTGGTTTTATTTATTCTATTTTAGCTTAGATTTAGGGGGTAATGTATACATAGGGGGTTATTTCTAGATAGTGAGTACTGTCTAGAAAGGGGGTAATGTGAATAGTGTAGTGTTTGAACTTAGTGTCATGAGAGTCCTGGAGCACACTCATGGCACTTATAGGGTTAATAATAGGCTTCTCATTGTCCTATGAGAGTCTTCATGGACCCTTATGGGACTGATTGGGTTAAATAGAGGCTTACGGGGGTCTGTATAGACCCTTATAAGGGATGGGGTTAGATGGAGGCTTATGGGGGTCTGTATAGACCCCCATAAGTGATGGAGTTAAATAGAGCTAGATGGGGTTAAATAGGGCTAGAAAGGGTATTAGGTTCAGATAGGTTTAAATAGGCCCAGTTAGGGTTAGATTGGCCCATGAGTTATAGGGTTAATTAAGGGCTCATGGGGCTCTATACAGAGCCCCATGAGTTATAGGGTTAATTAAGGGCACATGGGGCTCTGTATAGAGCCCAATGAGTTATAGGGTTAAATAAGGGCTCATGGGGCTCTGTATAGAGCCCCATGAGTGATGGCATTAATTAAGGTGCCTGGGGGGGTACTTATAGTACCCTGCGGCCGTGGTTAATATTTTTTAGCGCGGGTCCTTTCAAGACCTTTACGGTCCTATAAGGACATGCAAGGCGGGAAATTTTTATTTTTTAATGCAGCGGGGTCGCAATCGATGCCCATCGTGACCCCCGCTGCAATATGGGGACACTTTGGGGGCCCCAATGGGGACCCCCAGCATAGAGGGGGGTTAATGTTAGGTGCCGCGGGGGAACTTACAGTACCCCCGTGGGCGGGATTGGCTTATGGTGTGCCGCGGGCCCTTTAAGGAGCCGCGGCTGTAAATTTGCAAGGGGTTAATGTGGGCAGGCTGCAGGGGTATCGATAGGGACCCCTGCAGCATGGGGATGTGTTTGATGCTCCCCCTGCTCCATAGACGGTGGTGTTGGGCTGCTCCGATGTAGCATGTATAGGCTTTAGGATCCCTTGCGGGCACTTTTTTGTGCTCGTAGGGATTCTTCCGAGGTGCGAGGTTCACCTCATAGTTTTATGGCTGCGTGTTACTAGTATCTCTCCAGGGCCTGTTCTCGGCCATTTTGGGTGTCATCTCGCAAAGGAGGCTACAAGGGACTCATTGTGGAATCGGTCCTCGCAAACAGCAAAAAAATGTCTTTTGCGAGGACCGAGGGAACTACGAGGGCTAATTTAATGGGGCTATATACAAGCAATCCATCATTTCATTTGAAATGATCCAATATTAGGAAAATAAAGGGATTTCGTATTAATAGGTATTGTGCTTATATCACTTCTGTTTGAGTATTTACTTGCAACTAAGTAGTACTTCCATGGAATCAATGTTCACACTGATCTATGCTAATTTATATATCTTGTAGGATGTTGAGAAGAAAAACATATTCAGCAGGTTGCTGGCCTGGTCCTATTTTAGAAATTCATGGACAGCATCATTCTCATTTTGAGAGGCAACGATATAGAATTAAAGGTATATAGAAGTTTCCTGATTAGTAGTAAAATATGTATTTTATTGAAAAATGTGAATGTACTTACATATTTATATGCTGGATACTGCTATTTGGAATTGCACACCCCTAGTGGGTTACATAACAGTGGGTACAGGTTGCACAGCATCTGGGTACAGTTTGTGACTTTCAGGAGGGAGTGCTGCTAGTCACATGGTTGCTGGGGTCACAGCTCATTTCTCTTTGCCTGTCTCCTTGTAGGAAATGTAAACAACAGCAGCAGTGATGCAGGAGAACAGATAACCACAGGTGTAATCTACTGTGAATGTACTGCACAGATTGGCACATGTTAGAAAGTACTATTTATTTTCATATGAATCTGTCTACATTTCCCAAGCTGCTTTACAGCACAGACAGCAACCCCAAATGTTTCAGCTTCTGCTTCCTCTGAAATTGGCCAAAACTGTTTTTGAAATTAATGGTGATTTAGCCTGGGTTTGGAGAGGGTGTTAACCCTGTTTTTCAACTGTCAGAAATGACAAGATATTTTGCTACCTTAAAGGTAAGTGTTTAAATGTCTATTTTGGTATTTTTTCATGCAAGCTCACTTAGATATGCCTTTTAAAGATTTTATAGAAAATTTATTAAGTTATAAGAAAAGTTTAAAGTTCACTCCAAAAAGTAGCCAATCAGAGATAGGGATAGATTAATTGAAAAAATATATATATTTTTATCCAGAGATAGAAGAGCTCAATAAACAAGCTAAATATATGGAAAAGGAGATTCTGGAACAAGGTTATTCCAGACAGTATATAGATATGGCACATGAGGAAATATGCCTAATGAAACTAGCTATCACATATTATAATTGTCCTGCTACGAGTCGTCGTCACGCTGTTTGCGTGGTCCGTACGAATAGCGGGCTTAGCGATGAGCGCCGCAGGCGCTCATCGCCCGGCGAGCCTCGCGAAGCGAGGCGAGCCGTTAAACTGTTGCACTTTGGCAATGAGCGCCGCAGGCGCTCATTGCAGGCGAGCCTCGCGTAGCGAGGCGAGGCGAGCCGTTAAAACGTAGTAAAAAAATACGGCCGCAAACCGCCTATCATAAAAATTAAAATTAACAATAACTACACACACCACATACATAAAAACCTAACCGATAGCAAGAGGGAGCATCCACGACGTGCAGAAAGCGAGTTACACATTGATTTACCTTAAAATACAAAAATGTAAACACAAAAAAAAAAATAAGCGACAGAAAAAATGGCGGCCGAAAAAAAAGGCGTAGACACATTACGGATAATCCGTGACGGCGTATAAGACACATTACGACATCGCAAAAATCGGACGCAACCCGCGGACAAGAAAAAAGATAAAACACACTAAATACACAGAACACATAAATAAAAAAGTTACCGACAGCAAGAGGAAGCATCCTGGACCTCAAAACAAAAACTATCGCCTTCATTTAAAGCAAAATAAAAGAGTTTAGACACTTTAAAAAAAATAAGCGAGAGAAAAAATGGCGGCCGAACAAAACGAAAACGAGGCTACAGCACTATAGCCACGGAAAACACTTACGGAAAATCCGATAAGACGCACACCACACATTTCCGGATTAACACGGAGTTCCCGCCTTTGTCTCGCGTAGACTCCGATTTCCCGCCTTTGCCTCGCGCTGACTACGATTTCCCGCCTTTGCCTCGCGCCGACTACGATTTCCCGCCTTTGTCTCGCGCCAACTCCGATTTCCCGCCGAAAACAACACATTGGTCTCGAGCAACAGCGTATTTCCCGCCGAAAACAATGCATTTCGCTCGCGCACCCGTATTTCCCGCCGAAAACAATGCATTTGGCTCGCGCAAAAACCTATATATAGGGCACAATTGACACATTACTGACACCTTTTCCTGAGGTGATGACAGTGTGACTGGACATTTTCGGATGCTGGAAAATCGAAAGAGATTGATAGCTCTTCAGGATACTGATTCAGGAACATTGAATTACAAAAGGTACATTTTAAGAAGTATCATTAATTAATTACTATATTATTAGTTACTTAATAAGGACAATTATGTACATTAAATTAATAATTGGTTATGTATTGTGCATTAATTATTAATGTACATTACATTGAATTATTAATTAATAATGTACATTAAATTAATAATTAATTGATTATATATTGTGCTTAAATGTGTGAAACATTGTAAATAATATTCATAATGTATTTTATTTAATTAAGAATTAATAATCAATAAAATATAACCAATTAACTATTAAATTAATGTACATTATTTCATTAACAGAAATATAATATTGAGCTTAACTGTGTGAAACAATTGACAATACTATTGATAATGTACATTAAATAATTAATGAATTAAGCATTAATATAAAAGTGAGTTTGCGTTTAAGAATGTCCATAAAAAAGAAACACATTTATTCATGAATTAATAAATAATGTACATTAAATTTAATTATTAATTAATAATGTACATTCTATTACAAATTAATTGGTTATATATTGAACATTAATTAATTGTCGATTACATTACTAATTAATTGGATATTGTAATTACCTGTGTAAAAGAATTGTAAATAACGTTTATAATGTACTTTCTACAATTAATTAATTATTACTAAACAGTAATATCAAAAATGTTAGCGTTTAAGAATGTGCAGAAAACAAACACATTGATTCATTAATTAAGAATGTACATGATTTTAATAATTTAATTCTCAGATAGACTCATGTTTATGTTTTCAGTTTAAATTTAATTAATAATGTACATTAAATTAATAATTGCTTAAATATTCTGCATTAATTAATAATGTACATTAAATATAATTATTAATTAATAATGTATATTACATTAGTAATTAATTCGTTAGATATTGTGCTTACCTGTGTGAAAGAATTAAAAATAACATTCATAATGCACTTTATTTAATGAATTAATTATTAATAATGAGTAATATCAAAAACAGTTTTGTATTAGATTACTATAGGAACATATTAAAGAATTTGCTTTCAGGTTTTTAAGGAATAAAAATATATGTCTCTTGATTGATGTTTATTTCATGATATGGGTGAAGTGAAATAATACAAAGATTCTAAAATTTAAATTACAGATTATTGATCAAGGAAAGTGAATAAACACACAGTGTGACGTTTGCAGCCTTTGAACAACATCAAGACCGTCTTTGCAGGTAAATATTTAATTTGGTCCTGACACATCAAAACAGCATATGTTAAAAAAAATTATGGAAAGTTGAATAGACAATACGAAGCAATACAAACATTTAACAAAACGAAGAAGCACTTGCCAAAAAAAAAAAAAAATGTATGCAGTGAAGTGAATCAAGAAGGATTTAAAATGAATTGAAAGATGAATAATTGATATAATAAATATATATGTCCAGTTATTACCAATTTAATATATGTCAATAAAATAATTTGAAAAATGGTTTCATTTATTTCATTGGAAACAAGGATAACGTTTATTCATCAACTTTAATGTAACAGTCCAAAAAGTAAAAAGACATATGTACACAAAAATAAGAAGAAAGACTAATTAATATTTATATTGACTATTACAGATTAAAAAATGGAAGATAATGGAGAAGACAAAATGGAACGCAAAAGAAGATTGGCAAGGGAAAGGAAGCAAAGGTGGAGAGATGCTCATACACCAGAAACTTCACAACGCTTGAGAGAAGAAGATCAACAGAGACTTTTAAATAAAAGAAAGATTACTAAGAAAGCCAAAAGTGAGTCTGTTGGGCCTTGCAAAAAAAGGAAAAGTAAAAAAAAACATCTATGTGAACCAGTGTCTAATGATTCTATTGTGCAGAATGACTTAAATGTAGACACACATGACAACAATGTACATATAGAAAGTGGGTTTGATATATATGTGGAAAAAATGCATGACAATGTGTTCAATACTGCAGTACATGTAGATACTCATTATTGTGGGTTACTTAATGTGCTTTGTCAGTTTTGTGGGGCCTATCATTTCATAAAGGAAAGACCTACTGATGGAAATTTCATTAGTTGCTGTCAGAAAGGAAAGGTGAAACTTCCACTAAGACATCCATTTCCATATTATTTAGAATGTATTATGAGTGATCCAACATTTCAAAATTATAATAATTTCAAACAAAACATCAGGTCTTATAACAGTGCAATTTCATTTGCTTCAATGGGTGCAACTTTAGCAGAAAATGTACCAGGACATGGTCCTTATTGTTTCAAAATTCAAGGTCAAATATACCACCGAACTTCACATTTACACCCACAAGAAGGAGAGCCAAGGAAATTTGCACAGTTGTATGTCTTGGATACGATGGAAGCTGTGGAACAAAGAATGACACTACCAGAAAATAGACAGTGTTTGCGCATAGTCTTTGAACAGCTGGATAAAATTATGCAAAACAACCCATATAGTAAAGCATACAAACAATTAGCACAGCTGGAAAAAGAACAACAGGAACATGCTGAAAGACATCTATTGCCTATACCAAGAGTAAATATGGTGTTAAAAAGAGATCGCAACACTGATCAAAGAAGATATAATTTACCGACAGTAAATGAGGTTGCTATGGTGTTTAAAAATGAGGATGGTGAACCACCTTTTCAGCGTGATATTAGAATATATCCACGCAATGAAGAACAACCATTTATCAACATCAATATATTAAGTTGTAATTTAGATCCAATGACATATCCCATTTTCTTTCCAAATGGTGAACCTGGATGGGAACCAAAATTAAAATTGGAAACTTATCCCAATACTAAACTTTGCATTAGATCTAATGTTTCAATGCTGGAATATAAAGTTGCACAAACTGCTATCCGTGACTGCTTTAATCCAATTTTACATGGAGGCAAACTCACTCAACAATGGATTATTGATTCATATCTACAAGTTGAAGCCAATAATTTAAATTTCATTAAATTTCAACAAAAAAAATTACGAGTTGAACAGTATTGTGGATTAATGGATTATGTGGCTGAAATAGCTGCAAACAGAGACATTCCAGCTGGAAGAGCAATTATTTTGCCATCAACTTTCCAAGGATCTCCTCGCAATATGCGAGAAAGGTATAATGATGCCATGGCTATTGTCACAAAATTTGGAAAAACAGATTTATTTATTACATTCACGTGTAATCCCCAATGGCCAGAGATCAAGGAAAATTTGTATTTGGGACAAACTACATCTGACCGACCAGATTTAGTGGCAAGAGTATTTAAAATCAAACTGAATTCATTAATACATGATATCACTAAAGCAAAATTATTTGGACAATGTATGGCATTTGTTTACACTATTGAATTTCAAAAGAGAGGACTGCCACATGCTCACATACTTTTAATACTGCAGGAAAAAGATAAGTTGAAAACAGCAGAGAGAGTGGATTCAGTCATTTCTGCCGAATTGCCAGACCAAGAAAAATATACAAAACTTTGGGAGATTGTTACACATAGAATGATTCATGGCCCATGTGGAGAGATGAATCCTAATTCACCATGTATGGAAAATAAAAAATGTACAAAAGAATTCCCAAAACAATTTCAAATGCAAACTTATGCTAATTGTGATGGATATCCTTTGTATAAAAGAACACAAGGAGAAACAGCTATTATCCGGGGCCAAAAGGTTGATAATAGATTTGTTGTTCCATACAATCCACATTTGCTCATCAAGTACAATGCACACATCAATGTAGAAGCTTGCACTTCGATTAAATCAATTAAGTATGTGTATAAATATATATACAAAGGATATGACGCAGCTACTGTTGTTGTACAAGGTGCTGTAAATGAAAACGAAAATCCAATTGTACACGATGAACTATCAAATTATTTAGATGCTCGCTATGTTAGTGCTCCTGAAGCAATGTGGCGCCTTTTGAAATTTGAGATGCATGATCGGTCACATGCTATCTATCGCTTAGCTGTACATTTGCCTCAAAGTCAGATGGTTTGCTTTACTCAAGGAAATGAAAGACTTGCATTATGTCAAAGTGAAGACAGAGATACCACACTTATAGCATGGTTTAAATTAAACTGTCAGGATACGCAGGCCAGACAATTTTTATACATAGAGATACCATATTACTATGTATTTGTAAATGGTCAATGGAAAGAACGAAGAAGAGATGCACAAAAAATTATACCACGCATTTATACCGTCAGTCCAAGGGATATTGAACGTTTCAGCTTAAGATTACTTCTGCTACATGTTCCCGGTGCACAGAGTTTTGAGCATTTACGTACAGTCAATGACATCGTTTATGATACATTCCTATTAGCTGCAAGACAGCAAAATTTCATAGCTGATGATACAGAATGGGAGAGGTGTCTGGAAGAAGCAGCGCTATGTCAAATGCCAAAGCAAATGAGACAACAATTTGCATTCATATGCATATTTTGCAATGTACCTGATGCTTTCACTTTGTGGGAAACATTTAAATTAAACATGTCAGAAGACTTCTTGAAACGTTACAGAGAACCAATCGCTCTGTTAAAAACATTGTTGGAAATTCAAGAAATATTGTTTGCTCATGGATTAAATTGTTCAAGTTTTAATTTACCGGATCCAGGACTTATAGATGACATTAATTTTGATGATTATGACACTGAGCTACAAAAACAAAAAACACAAGAAAAACTGGCAACATTAAATACTAAACAGTTAGAAGCATTTCAGGCCATCACAAATGCTACAGATGATGAAATGGTCAAAGACCGGTATTTCTATCTAGACGGCCCAGGTGGATCTGGAAAAACTTATCTTTACAATTGTTTGATGAGTTATATTCGATCACACAGTCAGATAGCTATGCCATTTGCAACAACTGGAATTGCTGCACTTTTGTTAGATGGTGGTAGAACTGTTCATAGTGGATTTAAGCTGCCAGTTCCCATTTTGGAAACATCAGTGTCAGATATTCGACTCAATTCTATACAAGCAAAAAAATTTAAACTAACGAAACTAATTATCATAGATGAGGCAACAATGATGTCATGTCACGCACTGCAATGTATTGACAGATTCTTAAAAGAAGTGATGGATAATAAGTTGCCATTTGGTGGAAAGGTGATGCTGTTAGGAGGAGATTTTCGGCAAACATTACCTGTTGTGCCACACGGAAATAGAACAGAGATCATTGAAACATGTATCAAGACCAGTAAACTGTGGCAAATATTTACACATCTCAAATTAGAATTAAATATGAGATCTGAAGGCCAAAATGAATTCAATGATTGGCTTATTAAAATCGGAGAAGGAAAACATCCAGAAATACAGCATTTACCAAATGATACTATTGAAATTCCATCAGAAATGGTTTGCAACGAATCACTGATATCAGCCATATTTCTAAACACTCTTAATAACGAGGATTACTCAGACATTGCAAACAAAGTGATATTAACATCAAAAAATATCGATGCCTTGAATGTAAATAATGAAATTTTAAAATACATCAATGCACCACAGAAGAATTATTACAGTGCAGATTCTGTTCTGGCTGATGATAAAGAGAGTGAATCGAATTTTAGTATCGAATTTATTAATTCCTTAACACCATCTGGAATGCCACCACATATTTTACAATTGAAAAAAGGTGCAATTGTCATGTTATTGCGAAATATGAATCCAAAAAAAGGACTTTGTAATGGCACCAGATTAATTGTGCATGAGTTAAAAGATCATTTTATACATGCAGAAATTATAACTGGGACCCATAGAGGTGACCGAGTTTTTATACCAAGAATTGATTTAGCTCCAAGCGAGAGTGGTTTGCCTTTTGTCCTTCAAAGGAGACAGTTTCCAGTTATCATGGCATTTGCCATGACCATCAATAAATCACAAGGCCAAACTTTTAAGTCTGTTGGGATTTTTTTAAAGGAACCAGTTTTTGCACATGGACAACTCTATGTTGCTTTTTCAAGGTGCACCAATCCAAACGAAATTAAAGTGACTGTTGACGAAAATGAAAGTCAGGGTCATTTATTAGACGATGGATGCGTTTACACAAAAAACATTGTGTACTATGAGGTGTTGTAAACATAGAGTAGAGTAGTTTCATTTCTATGACAACATTTTAAGGTACTCAATATTATTGCACAAAAACAACATTTCAAGAACAAACTATATACAATGGACAAAAAAATCCATAGAGAACAGTGGTTTGACTTCCAGTACAAAATGTAAGTACTCTGGGACTCTTTAAATAGGGGACCACTATTTCACTTTGGAAACGCTATGTGATATTTGCATAAAAGACAAACAGAAAATAAAAAAAAAACTTAAACATCCTTAAACATATTGAAATGGGTTACAAGTTTCATGTTCATATGATTGGTCCCACAAAAAAAAAGTTTAAAAACTGTTTGTTAAAGAGATATGTTATAGGCAAACATGTATTGTTACTATGTAGTTGAATCATTTCATAAGATTTGGAAAAGTATTGATTCAGGGAGTAATCCGATCGCCAGTTAATGGGGTCAGGAAGGAATTAATTTTTTTCCCTCTAAGATACAATTGCAAAAGTTTGAATGGGGGTTTTTATTGTTTGCCTTCCTCTGAATTCAATGGTAATTTAGTTTAACGAGAGATTAACAAAAATGTTACAAATAAAAAAAAAAAAATTATTTGTAAAAAAATGTACTTACTCTAAGTTAATATAGTCTGCAGTTACTAAGTGATAAATATCTATTTAAAAGTGTTAGTATTGTTAAAAGAAGGTTGAAAGATTGTATAATATACAAGTTGCCTGTTACAAAATTTCATGTTACACTTTACAATATGTATGCATTAAAAAGTACAATATGTATGCATTAAAATTAAGATATTATTATATTGTTTTAAAAAAAAAAAATGATTATGAAATATAAGTTGAAAGTTACAAAAAATAAAAAGTTAAAAAAAGAAATGTGTATTTCTTTTTAGAAACAAAAAAGGGACAAATGTAGTAGACTCATTTTGTGTTGCAAATAAATTTCACAACATTTAAATTTTATTGACCGTCATTTTTTGACGGGCAAGTCGCTAGTTAAGAGATAATCAGTATACAAAAAGAGGGATGAAACAATATCTTTTAATTTAATTTTAACTTGAATGAAATTAAGGCTGTCTTATAGAAACATTGCCACATACTGATCAGATAAATATTAGGAAAAGGTGAATATAAGACATTTAAAGACAGAAAGTGAAATTTACAGCAGCTTTGTACAATATTAAAAGCTTGAGCTCAAGGGATAGGGACGGTGTAAAAGCCGGAACGGAACGGAACAGGCCGGAACAGGCCATTTAAAAAAGAAATCAATGACAATATCACTGGGATGTGTTAGATATTATTGAGAACAATATTTAAGAACTAAAACAAATTCAATATAATACTTTTTTAACCCTTTAAAAACCCAAAAATCAAACGGAACAGGCAAAAACAGGCCGGAACGCACACTTTATGAAGGGAATCCATGCTAAAATCATTGGGATGTGTTAAATATTTTTGAGAAGTATATTTAAGAGCTAACCCCAATCTAATAGTATGCTTTATTAACCCTTTAACAGGCCAGAATACAAAATTTCGCAAAATGACCCGGAACGGCGGCTTTCCAGATGGTCAAAAATACCAAACTCACCAAATACACATAACTAGGTGGGATTCATGTAATAACCTTCAGAAATTCCACAGAAAATTATTTCAAGTACCTGTTCCGGGCAAAAATACAATATTTCGCAAAATGACCCGGAACGGTGACTTTTTAGAGGGTGAAAAATACCAAATTCACTAAATACACATAACTAGGTGGGATTCATGTAATAACCTCCATAAATTCCACAGAAATTCATTTCAAGTACCTGTTCCGGGCCAAAATACAATATTTCGCAAAATGACCCGGAACGGCGACTTTTTAGAGGCTCAAAAATACCAAATTCACCAAATACACAGAACTAGGTGGGATTCATGTAATAACCTTCATAAATTCCACAGGAAATAATTTCAAGTACCTGTTCCGGGCCAAAATACAATATTTCGCAAAATGACCCGGAACGGCGACTTTTTAGAGAGTGAAAAATACCAAATTCACCAAATACACATAACTAGGGGGGATTCATGTAATAACCTTCATAAATTCCACAGAAACTTATTTCAAGTACCTGTTCCGGGCCAAAATACAATATTTCGCAAAATGACCCGGAACGGCGACTTTTTAGAGGCTCAAAAATACCAAATACACAGAACTAGGTGGGATTCATGTAATAACCTTCATAAATTCCACAGAAAATAATTTCAAGTACCTGTTCCGGGCAAAAATACAATATTTCGCAAAATGACTCGGAACGGCGACTTTTTAGAGGGTGAAAAATACCAAATTCACCAAATACACAGAACTAGGGGGGGATTCATGTAATAACCTTCATAAATTCCACAGAAAATAATTTTAAGTACCTTGTCTTGGCAGAATACTTACGAACTGCTACTTTGCAAGGTGTGGGAGATACCCCCCTTCCCCTGCAAGGAACAGAGTGAGGGGGGAGGGAAAGAGGGGAGGAAAGGGAAAGAGGGGAGGAAAGGGGGAAAGAGACACACGGAAAGAGGGGAGGAAAGGGGGAAAGAGACACAGGGAAGGAAGGGGGGTAAGTGGGGGATGAGACACAGGGGAGGGAGGGAGGTAAGTGGGGGATGAGACACAGGGGAGGGAGGGAGGTAAGTGGGGGATGAGACACAGGGGAGGGAGGGAGGTAAGTGGGGGATGAGACACAGGGGAGGGAAGGTAGGGTATGAGACACTGGAAGGAAGGGGGGATATGAGACACAGGGGGTGGAAGAGACACAGGTGGGGTATGAGACGGGGTGAAGGGGGTGATATGAGACACAGGGGGGGGGGAGGGGGGTATGAGACACAGGGGAGAGAAAGGGGGATATGAGACACAGGCGCTTATTGCAGTGTGGCCTGAAAGGGGCACCTTTGCTCATGTGGCAGTCTGCAATGAGTGCAAAAGGCGCTTATTGCAGGCCGCACTGCAATAAGCGCCTTCAATCATGTGGCAGCCTGCAATCAGCGACTAAGGCACTCATTGCAGGCCGCCACATGCGAGTCTCGCGAACCCAAAACAACATTTCCAACCTTTACTTCTAAAACCCGTATCATATGTGTATCACCATAACAGTTGTCAGTTTGCGTTTTTGGTGACCGTTTGCTCTGTTGGTCAAGTTTGCGTGCGTCGTTGAGCCAAGCTTGCAATTGGGCTCAACGAAGCATGTAAGTGGCCGCTGATGGAACAGCATAAACCCAACGTTGTGGAGCGCAACGCGCTCCACGCACCAACATAGCACAGAAGCGTGCAAGGCAAAGCACGCAGACAGTCTAGGACCTTCAACGGTTCAACCTTGTGCAAATGGACTGTTTGCGGTTGTTTACGGTGCATTAAATGGGGAGATTGGTCTGTTACTGGGAAGCGGGCCTAACCCTTACACTACCTGATCGATACAACATCATACCTGATGTTTTAAAGCATGTTATTCCAAACAATTTAGGAATGTTAGGTGATTTATGCCCATTATGGCTTAAAACCAGACTCTGCATCAACTATGTAATTTTCCATGGGAGTTTTGCCATGGATCCCCCTCCGGCATGCCACAGTCCAGGTGTTAGTCCCGTTGAAACAACTTTCCCATCACTATTATGGCCAGAAAGAGTCCCTGTGGGTTTTGAAGTCTATGGCGGTTCGACCGGTTTGCGAACATTTGAGGAAATTTGTGTTCGCCGTTCGCGAACCCAAAATTTTATGTTTGCGACATCACTAATTATGAGTTAGATGTAAGTACTTATATATATTTTTTTTATTATTTTTTTTGTGTCTTTTTAAATGCGCTGGTTGTGCGTGTGAGTACTTATAATTTAATGTTTTTATCTACTTTTTGGGGGGCTTTTTAAAAATGCGCTACTTGCACGTTGTGTTTATAGAACCGTGTGTGTGTGCGTGCTATTCACGCAGACATCTTTAAGCATCTTGCGCTTCTGTGCTATGTTGGTGCATGGAGCGCATATGGTGATACACATATGATACGGGTTTTAGAAGTAAAGGTTGGAAATGTTGTTTTGGGTTCGCGAGGCTCACATGTGGCGGCCTGCAATGAGTGCATTAGTCGCTGATTGCAGGCTGCCACATGATTGAAGGTGCTTATTGCAGGGCGGCCTGCAATAAGCGCCTTTTGCACTCATTGCAGACTACCACATGAGCAAAGGTGCCCCTTTCAGGCCACACTGCAATAAGCGCCTGTGTCTCATATCCCCCTTTCTCTCCACTGTGTCTCATACCCCACTCCCCCCCCTGTGTCTCATATCACCCCCTTCACCCCGTCTCATACCCCACCTGTGTCTCTTCCACCCCCTGTGTCTCATATCCCCCCTTCCTTGCAGTGTCTCATACCCTACCTTCCCTCCCCTGTGTCTCATCCCCCACTTTCCCACTCCCTATGTCTCATGCTCCACTACCCCCCCCTCCCCTGTGTCTCATCCCCCACTTTCCCCTCCCCTGTGTCTCATGCTCCACTACCCCCCTCTGTCCCCTGTGTCTCATCCCCCACTTACCTCCCTCCCCTGTGTCTCATCCCCCACTTACCCCCTTCCTTCCCTGTGTCTCTTTCCCCCTTTCCTCCCCTCTTTCCGTGTGTCTCTTTCCCCCTTTCCTCCCCTCTTTCCCTTTCCTCCCCTCTTTCCCTCCCCCCTCACTCTGTTCCTTGCAGGGGAAGGGGGGGTATCTCCCACACTTTGCGAAGTAGCAGTTCGTAAGTATTCTGCCAAGACAAGGTACTTAAAATTATATTCTGTGGAATTTATGAAGGTTATTACATGAATCTCCCCTAGTTTTGTGTATTTGGTGAATTTGGTATTTTTGAGCCTCTAAAAAGTCGCCGTTCCGGGTCATTTTGCGAAATATTGTATTTTTGCCCGGAACAGGTACTTGAAATTATTTTCTGTGGAATTTATGAAGGTTATTACATAAATCCCACCTAGTTTTGTGTATTTGGTGAATTTGGAATTTTTGACCCTCTAAAAAGTCGCCGTTCCGGGTCATTTTGCGAAATATTGTATTTTGGCCCGGAACAGGCACTTGAAATGAGTTTCTGTGGAATTTATGAAGGTTATTACATGAATCCCACCTAGTTATGTGTATTTGGTGAATTTGGTATTTTTCACTCTCTAAAAAGTCGCTGTTCCGGGTCATTTTGCGAAATATTGTATTTTGGCCCGGAACAGGTACTTGAAATTATTTTCTGTGGAATTTATGAAGGTTATTACATGAATCCCACCTAGTTCTGTGTATTTGGTGAATTTGGTATTTTTGAGCCTCTAAAAAGTCGCCGTTCCGGGTCATTTTGCGAAATATTGTATTTTTGCCCGGAACAGGTACTTGAAATGAGTTTCTGTGGAATTTATGAAGATTATTACATGAATCCCACCTAGTTCTGTGTATTTGGTGAATTTGATATTTTTCACCCTCTAAAAAGTCGCCGTTCCGGGTCATTTTGCGAAATATTGTATTTTGGCCCGGAACAGGTACTTGAAATGAGTTTCTGTGGAATTTATGAAGGTTATTACATGAATCCCACCTAGTTATGTGTATTTGGTGAATTTGATATTTTTCACCCTCTAAAAAGTCGCCGTTCCGGGTCATTTTGCGAAATATTGTATTTTTGCCCGGAACAGGTACTTGAAATTATTTTCTGTGGAATTTATGAAGGTTATTACATGAATCCCACCTAGTTATGTGTATTTGGTGAGTTTGGTATTTTTGACCATCTGGAAAGCCGCCGTTCCGGGTCATTTTGCGAAATTTTGTATTCTGGCCTGTTAAAGGGTTAATAAAGCATACTATTAGATTGGGGTTAGCTCTTAAATATAGTTCTCAAATATATTTAACACATCCCAATGATTTTAGCATGGATTCCCTTCATAAAGTGTGCGTTCCGGCCTGTTTTTGCCTGTTCCGTTTGATTTTTGGTTTTTTAAAGGGTTAAAAAAGTATTATATTGAATTTGTTTTGGTTCTTAAATATTGTTCTCAATAATATCTAACACATCCCAGTGATATTGTCATTGATTTCTTTTTTAAATGGCCTGTTCCGGCCTGTTCCGTTCCGGCTCTTACACCGTCCCCAAGGGATAGAAATGATTTTAAAACAGTGATATGTGACGTGAAATTGTTTTATATACTGTGATACTCTGTTAGTGAGTCTTTTAATGCTAAACTCATAATTTAGTTCCAATACCCTTTGCGCAAATGGTGAACTTATGAACAGATTTACAGTGTAACTAGACTAAGAAGAAAGCCACCTAGAGGTGACTTCTTCATTTGCATAATAATACATTTACATTTTAGTTACGTTTCACACATAGAGCCTCGCAATTAGTTTAGGTTGCTATTCAATTGGTGTTTTTTTGCAAGCAACAAACAGGCTACATCTTACAAACTTGAAATCCTTGCTGTTGTTAAAACACTAACATACACCCCATCTAAGCCTTTGATCTTTCACAACTGCAAGAGTTACAATCGCAAATCTCTATTTAAGTGTTACAATTCCTCAAGCCCGCAAATGTTTTCACACCAGTAAACGGCAAATGTAGAAGAAAATCCTTTGAATACTAGAGAGGACCCGCAAAGGAGTTAAAGACATATCCGTAGCACTGTAATAGAAAATAAAAAATCAATACTGCACTGTAAATGATGGGGAAAACGATGACAGATATTAGAATTAAATTGCACAACAGTCTCAAGCTCGCAAATCGGCAATAAAAAATAATTGTATTTTATGTTTCATTTCGGGGTTTGATCGAACCCGGAAATCAATGAGTTAATACATATAAGGCCACCCACAAGGCCTAGAACAGTATCGGCATTCATTTTTATTATTTTGTGTTTTGCGGTTTTGCAAGTCCGATCGCATATCGGACCAACAATACTTAATTGATTGACATGTAACCTCCATGTTTTTTATTGACCTAATGATGACGGTCTCATTTTCTATTGGCTGTTTCTAAATGGGTAGTTACGGCCTTGCTTAATTTATCATGTTCCCGTCCTGAAATCAGACCTACAAGTGCATGGTTTAAGGTTTCGGCTTTTGGCTTGTAACTTGCGGGCTTGTTCAGTTGAATAGCACCAGAATTGTAGCAGACTGCAAGCCTGCAGCAGGCCCGCAGACATACTGCCTATATACAGGGAGATGCAAGTTTCGAATTGAATGAGGCTCTTATTCGCTGACTTTTGTTAAGTAGTAGATTTGCATTTTGCTGCACTATAGTGAAATAAATAGCGCATGGGAGCATATACGCCAGTTCACTGTGCACATAGACAAGTTCCCCCCTTGACATGAAGGAGGTATCTGTTCCTTATATTGTTATTATCTTTATTAATATTATCTTTATTGTAGTGCACCAACATATTTTGTAGAGCTATACAGGGCTTAAGTACATGGCAAAACAAAATTAACACATTACAAAGAATGGAGGTCCATGTATTTGAGCTTAAAATCATATGTACATAGTGCTTGTTTCCAAAGCATTGACACATTATTGAAAAGTGGCAAACTTACAATCTAAAGGGTTTGGGTGTGATACCCGAGGGTGATAGATGCAAGATGGCAGTGTGAAAGCAATTTGTTCAATCAAGTGGAGGTGTCTGTGAATTGAACTGTAGTTTGTGGGTGTGAGTGATATTACGTTGTAGAGTGTGCAATTGTGCATCTTAAGGCTGTAGGTGATAAGCTTTTTTAAACAGATTTGTTTTTAGTGATTTTATAAATGTTTTGAGACAGGAAGATAACTTAGGGGAGCGAGGCAAGGAGTTCCAAATAGTAAGGGCAGCACAAGAAAAGTTTTGAAGGCGGGAGTGAAAGGAGGTGATAAGAGAGGAGGAAAGAAGAAGGTCCGACAGAGAGGAGCTGCAGACACTGAGCGTTTAGTATGGAAGATGAGTCTAGCGGAGGCTTTGATTATGGATTGAAGTGGAGACAGACGAGAGATGGGAAGGCTAGAAAGGAGTGAATTGCAGTAGTCGAGTCGAGATATGATGAGAGAGTGTATTAGAATTTTAGCTGTGTCTTCTGTAAGATAGTGATGAATTTTGGAGAAGTTTTTTTAGGTGGAACTGACAAGATTTTGTTATTCATTGTATATGAGGAATGAAAGAGAGGAAAGGGTCAAGTAGAATCCCCAAACAATGGGCCTGGGTGGTGGAAGTGATGATGGCATTGTAAACAGTGAGAGATATTTGAGGAGTGAAAGCTGTAGTAGAGGGTGGAAAGATAAGGAGTTCAGTCTTAGACATGTTAAGTTTGAGTTGATGGGCAGACATCCAGGAGGATATGCTAGAGAGGCAGTTGTCAGCTTGAGCTAAAAGACAGGGGGATAAATCTGGGACAGAGAGGTAGATTTGAGTGTCATCTGGATAGATATGATACTGAAATCCAAAGGATTTTATTAGGGTATGTGGCAGAGCGCCCCCTTCTGGTGGGATCAACGCTCTGTTTATGCAACTTTTTATGCTCTTTATGGAGGACTCTGGAGCCTTTGTATGCTTTTTACAGGCTTTAATAAGTGGTTGGCATAATATAAATAAACATAGCTTGTGGTCAGCATGAAATAAACATCTACTCAAACAGGCTTACTTACTTGCAGGAACGCCACTGACTAGCCCTGGGACCGCTAATCGGCCTGCAGGTAAAAACAGTACCTTTTGTATCACAGAGGGGTGGTACCTTTAAGTCCAGTCACTTAGCTGCAATGGATCCTCTTCTGCTTGCAGCGAATGTTCTCCTTTAAATCAGGTGTAGTCACACAGCCTGATCCCACAATGGCAGCTTCACTTGCTGCTCTGGCACACTTGCTTCTCAGTCTCTGGTGCTCTCTTTCTCTGGAGCTCTCTGGGTCCACACCCAGCCTGAAACCCCCCTGCTGGTTGCTTCAGGAGGCCTTTTAAAGAAACTTCCAGCTGGGCCTGATTACACCTCAAGCTTAACTCCGTAGCTCCTGGTGTAAATAATAATGTCTCAGGGATTAGTCCTCTTCCTAGCGCTGCATCCACACTGGCCTCTGGGGGCAAACCATCACAGGTACCAAGGGAGGATTTGTAGAGGGAGAAGAGGAAGGGGCCTAGGACTGAACATTGAGGTACACCAACAGACAGTGAGAAATGTGAAGAAGAGGCACAAGAGAAGGAGACACTAAATGTACGATCTTTTAGGTAGGATGTGAACCATGAGAGAGCTGTATCATGGATGCCAAAAGAGCAGAGGGTTTGGATTAGAATAGGGTGGTCAACTGTAGGCAGGGGAGAGGTACAGGAGAATTAGAATAGAGGAGTGACCCTTTGATTTGGTGGTTAGCAAGTCATTGGTGAAATTTAGGATGGTTTCAATGTTATTTTTAAAGTGGCTGGCAAAATCATCAGCTGTGAGATAGGAAGGGGCCGGGGGTGGGGCAGAGGAGGGTGTTGAATATATTAAACAAACATTTGGGGTTGGGGGACAGGTTTGATATTAGTGATGAGAAGTAGTGTTTGGCAAGAAGAGGGCAGAGAAATAGGAGCACAAGTTAAACTTGTAGTGGAGAAAGTTTTCTGAAGTGCTAGATTTCCTCCATAGTCATTCTGCAGTGCGTGAGCACCGCTGTATATAGGGTGTTTGTGTAGTGTGCCATGGTTGTGGATGAGAGAAATGATTTGTGGTTATCGGGGCAAGAGTGTCAACGGTGGAGGTTAGAGTAGTGTTGTACTATGAAGTGGCGATGTCAGGGCAGGTAAGGGTGGGGAGGGTGCTAAGAAGGGGTGTTAGCACATTGGAAAGTTGTTCTGGGTTAAGTGCTTGCAGGTTTCTGTGGTTCTTGCGGTAGGGATTGAAGAAGAGGGGCGAGCAGAAGGTGAGGTTGCAAGTTAGGTCAATGGAGTGTCCATCACAGTGAGTTGGGGAATCTGTCTTTCACTCACTGCCTGCCTGTCACAGAGTTGCCAAGCTCTCCACCTCTTTCAAATCCTGGACAATAAACAGCTTAATTACTCACAGAATGGCCAAATTGCATTCTACCATTGCATATCTGGCTAGTAAGTGAAATCCAGTGACTCTTGACCTTGCCTATAAGAGGCATTATACTTTATGTTCTGAATTGAATAAGCAAGTCTGAGTTTTCATTATGTTTTATGATGTTTTGTGTGTGCCCGTATCAATTTGAATATCCCAAATCTCTCTTCTCCATGCACTATTACCTTTTCCACCAGAGAGTATACTTTTAGAGGTTTCTTTGCATATGTTTTTTACACAAGAAAAGCTTATTAAACTATTTCCCTTTAAATGAATACAAAAATATTTGTAGAAATAGATAATTTTTAATAATTGATAAAACTCTTAAAAATGAGTTAGAATGCATAGATACAAAATATACACACTACCTGTTACGCTAGCCACCAATATGAGATAATTACATGGATGTACATGAACTCTAGCAGTATTGGACTTTAACCCTAAAGAAGCCTCACTGTTGAAATACATATGGTGGGTGTGGTTAACATAGGAAACAAAATGATTATGTAGTCCTGGGAGACTACCGTCCAGCAATCGGGAAAGTGAGCATGGTGGTAGAGCTTGACACAACTCCAAGCCTACAGCTTGCACCCATATACAAGTGCGCTTGTTCTTGCTATACATAATGTAGGGCAATATTTGCATTGTTCAGAATTCCTAGTTTTAATGTACTTGAGCCTACAGATTTACCTGAAGAGATTCATGACACAAAGGATTTGCTCCAGCATGAGTCAGACTTATCAAACACAATTGTTATAAATATTAGTACACGAGTGACTATATATGATACCTCTCAATCTTTTTGTAAACAGCTAAATGCACTGTGAAGAAAATGCCATTTAACCTTAACTGCATACTGTTGTTACAGGTTTGCAATCTGCAGCAATACTATTGAAGATTTTATATTATACATGACATACCATTAGTCTGAGCAAAAAGGAGACGTATCCAATCCGAAAACACAGCACATGAGTATGAAAAAAGTTGTATGAATTTCAGTAGAGTTTTCAATATTATTTGATGTTTCCCTCTGTGATGTAACAGGGAACCCTAGAAAACACCATCAATTTGCATTAATCATCCTTGCACAAACATTGTTACACTTTTTAGGGCTAAAATTGCATGCAGAACTCTACAGGGATCTGGACCACCAAGTGATGCTTCTTATTTTTTTAAGTTCCTTTTATTAAATACTCCAGGATAATGCAATAGTGTAATTTTCCATATACAAAGAATGTCATATGAGAAGATATGAAACCTAGCATAGAAAAGTTATAAAGTAACACACATGGCACTACTATACAGAGGAAAGATAATTTGAAAACAGTCTGTCACAACTCATGGAATGGGCATTTACTTTACCCCCAAAACATCCTGCCTTCAGCTAGAGGAATTATTTATCAGGATCGAGAAGGGGGTTGGCTTCTTAATGCATAACAGACTGTTTTTAAATTATTTTTTCTCTGTATAGTAGTACCATGTGTGTTACTTTATAACTATATTATGCCTGGCGATCCTACCAGGATCATTAGTAAGAGCATCAGGATCACAGCATCACAGGATCACAGAATCTGCTCTTCATTGGGCTTCAAAAGCCCAGAAAGACCAATCCCACTTGCGGATCTCATCCGATTCATCTATCCCCTTCTTTTGGCTGCTCTGCATGTCTCTATCTAAATTATACTTGATACAGCCCAGCAAGAAGATTTTATGGAATTTATTGTTCCAAATAGTTTGAAGAGAGGATTAGGTCAGACTCTTTACTCCAGCCTTTTTCGTGCTTTTTAATTGTTTCTACAAGTTTGTAACACGTGATGGAACATGTGATGTAAATCTCTATTTCACTGCCTTCTTTTGGTATAGCAGCAGCAGTTCAGGCTCAGGATAAAAAATTATTATAGCCCAGTAAAAACAGTAAACGTCTTGCCTCTAAATAAACACACCATACATATATGTCCCAAATGGGGCATAATCTTTATTCCTTGGGATTCCTTTTTATATATTTTCCACATACAATAAAACAATGATATATTTAGATAGGCCAGCTCTGCACCAATCAGAAGTGGGCCACTTCCTTGGATAAACAGACGTTTGACACCTTTTGTCTCCTTTGAATGACCCCACATGGACCAGTTTTCTCTTCAAGGACCTGGTGCCAGCCTGCCTCCTTCCCTACCTTGTTGCTGAGAGGTCTACGGCCCCCTGCTATCAGCTACCTCCAAGCAGGATGTGGGCACAGCATGGTTTAATTAGGTAGTGTGACTGCTAGAGACATTGTGGCTGGGAGTGGGTTGGCATCCAACCTAAGTAGGGGGATATTTTATTACCATAACGCAATAGTTGTACCCTAAAACACCCTCTACATAATGGCCCTAAAAATGTTAAAAGTCTATAATCATTCTAGGGTCAACTGACCTGGTATAAAGGGCCATTAGGGGTCCAGGTCATACAATCAGAGTTTGGGGAAAAACGTCACGCAACATACCAAATCAACAAGTGTAATAACCCTTTGATTTAACTGGCTAGGTGGCTAATGTCCATCAGGGTCCAGTGGTCAGACTCAATGGTTCAAGTGTCTTGAGTGCATGACAGGGTCAGTGGAGTCAAACCCTGGCCACAAAAGCTACTTCCCCCTTTCAAATGCAGCATCAAGGTGATGATCTCCACCTTATTATCACTATCATACTAGCATACTGATAAGCTCTTCTCTGTTGGTTGAAAATAGACGCTGCTTGGTTGAGAAGCACTGATGGGGATTAATAATCTCCAGGTGCAGTAGGGTATCAAAGTAAAAATAAATGGCAGTGAAATAATCTGCCCTAGTCCTGGTTAAATCGGGCCTTGGGATTCCAAAGTATACAACCAGCTTGGAGAAAAATATCACACAACACAACAAATCAACAAGTGGTAAAGATGTTCACAAGGTTCTTAGGATCATTAAAATACCCCTTTTTGATATATGATATATATATATATTAGTAACAGAGTCAAGCAAGGAGTGTATATAAGCCTGAGATTGAGCAGAGCTATATATCCAGGCAGGACAAGCAAGAGTTAATAGGAACTGCAGCTCAATCAAGCCAGTGCACCTGCTCCTTATCATGATGATTTAAAAAGCCCTACAGAGCAAACCAAGTTGTGTGGTGTTTGGAGTAAATATTGTTTGTCTGCTAGGAGAGACAGTCTGGAGTGCAAAGCAGCATTTGGTTTCCAGAACCGAGCTGTCTGCAGGAGCAAGATTGGTTTCCAGAGCAGAGCCGTCTGCAGGTGCAAGTTTGGTTCCCAGAGCAGAGCCGTCTGCAGGAGCAAGTTTGGTTCCCAGGGCAGAGCCGTCTACAGGAGCAAGATTGGTTTCCAGAGCAGAGCTGTCTGCAGGAGCAACTCAGGCCTACAAGGCAAGTTAATCTGCTGAGAAAGCAGTTTTCCTGTTTAGAGACTGTGGACATTTAACCCCAGGGAGAAGACAGCAGTATAACTGCAAGTGTGACAGTTTTTCAAAAGACTATTTAAAGGGTCCCTGGAAGTTGTGGCATTTCGGACAGATGAGCGGGCCAAATGCTCCCTTTTCCCCACAGATGAAGATAGTGTGTATTATTTTCATACAAATATTGGACTATAAATAAAATATTAAAAGAATACCTGAATTCCTGGCTGTTAATTTATAAGGTAACAGGCTAACCTACCATAATATATATATATATATATATATATATATATATATATATATATATATATATATACATTTATTGTTAACCCCTCCCCTTTTCATATTAAGAGGACACACAAGTAGGTAGATCTCCCCTTAAGATTGCAGAGTCTTACCCAATAGAATGCTTATTTGATCTATCAGGCATTGCTTAGGATAATTGTTGTGTATAAATTATAGTAATATACTGGGCCCATTTCCTAAAGAGCTGCTCTGCATGGCTCTATCTAAATTATACTTAATGCAATCCAGCAAGAAGATTTTATGGAATTTATTATTCCAAATGGTTTGAAGGGAGGATTAGGTTAGACTTTTTACTCCAGCCTGTTTTATGCTTTTTAATTGCTTCTACAAGTTTGTAACATGTGATGGAAATCTCTATTTCACTGTTTGAATTATGTGTCTATAAGGTTACTTACAATATGTCCAAATGGTCTAACTGACCTTCCATCTCTTTTGACGTAATTGTATTGATCAATGCATTGCATACTCTTTTTTTTTTACCTAATTCCATCTAATATTCTCTTAATTCTTTTTCGATGCATTGGCTACATAGTATAGACTGCCAGTACATTGTGCTTTCAAAAGAGTAACTACATAGCTTGCAATGCTATGGCCCACAGGAATTTATTACCATTGCTAGACTGCCAATGCTAGAGGCACTAAATGGTGGAGAAGCAGCTGTACCTTCACTGCATAGATGAGCATCAGGAACGGAAACCATAAAGTGTGGTGGTTGAAAGAGAACATTATTTCCTAACCTTTTAGGAATAGATTTAAAATATTTAGTGTATTGTAAATCCAGACTGTGCAATGGTTTGTAATTGCTCGTTGTCTTTCCTTAAAAGTGTACCACTGGTTACCACAATGAAAATGCTTGCAAATAATGAGAAAATTAATACATATATTGACACAATAGATCTAATGAACAAACAGACAGTTTATATGTATGTCTATCTATATTTCAAATAACATTGAAAAATATGCACTATCACACACAATGTATTCAAAAATCATTATTCATCTAAACAAACCTAAAAATATGATTATTTTTTTTACTATGACCTTATGAACTATTGTCCAACCAATTTAAACTGGTGTGATAGATTTGACATCATTCCAGTAAAGCCAGTGATTATGTGGAGAAAATTGTGTATAAGTGGAAAGGGAACTCATCTCAGAATAAAATGTTTACACAAGCACATGGGACTGAAACACAAAATACAGTAGTTATTATAATAAAGGACAAATACGGAATCAAAAGGACACCAAAAGAATGATAAATAATATACAGAAAAATACAAAGCTGGAGGAAGATGAGATATATCTAGAAAAGGATAACTGCAGAGGATAATTAGCTCTATATTCCAGTAGTCCTCATAACATAGGGTTAGAGGCAGAAGCGGCTGGTGCATAGGGGCAAATAAGCAGACGCCCACCCAAAAATTATTGATCACTTTAATAATGTATTTTCAATTTATATAGATAGTACAATGTAATTAAATCTGTATATCAGCTGTCATGTCTTCTTTTAAATGAACCCTTTGTGTGACTTCCCCATTTCCTGGTCTCTCTAGTTAGGGCTGCACTGCTATATCATATTACTGTGTGAGCGTCAGGCTGTAATGCTACAAGTTGAGTGAATTTTAATTGACTCTGCTACTATTGTATCAATTTGGCTGACTGATAGCTTGCAGTATCAGCCAATCAGTACTGCAGGTCTGGTTGCTATAAAAATACCCTCTGACCGTTCAATGCCCTCAATCCTCAGTAAGGCTTTATATAAAGCCAATTATCTCAAACCCTCTCCCCACTCTGTTCTCGCTCTTTTTACTGACTGGATTCCTCCGTGCTGATCTCACAAACCAAGGGGGGGGGGTAGACACAGAGGGGGGAGAGACACAGGGGAGGGAGATGGGGGAGAGACACAGGGGGGAAGAAACACATGGGAGGGAGATGGGGGAGAGACACAGAGGGTGGATGAGACACAGGGGAGGGAGATGGGGGAGAGACATAGGGGATGGATATGGGGGAGAGACACAGAGGGGGAAGAGATACATGGGAGGGACATGGGGAAGAGACACATGGATGGAAGAGACACAGGGGAGGGAGAGGGGGGAGAGACACAAGGGGGGGAGATGGGGAGAGAAACAGAGGGGGGGGGGGACACAGGGGAGGGAGGGGGAGATACAGAGGAGGGGGGAAGAGACCCAGAGGAGGGGGGAGAGACACAGGGGGGGAAGAGACACAGAGGGGGAAGGAAACACAAGGGAGGGTGGGGGAAGAGACACAGAGGAGGGGGAGAGGGGGGGAAGAGACACAGAGGGAGGATGATGGAGGAAGGAAACACAAGGAAGGGAGGGGGAGGAGACACATAGGAGGTAGAGAGGGAGGAAGAGACAAATAGGGGGGGAGATGGGGTAAGGAAACACAAGGGAGGGGGGAAGAGACACAGAGGAGGGGGAGAGGGGGGAAGAAAACACAAGGGAGGGAGGGGAAGAGACACTGTGGAGGGGGGAATGGGGGAAAGAGATACAGAGGAGGGGGGGAAGAGACACTGAGAGAGAGGAAGAGAAACAGGAGGGGGAAGAGACACAGAGGAGGGGGAGAGTGGGCAAAGAGACACAGAGGCGGGGGAATAGACACAGAGGAGGGAGGAGAGGGGGGAAGAGACACAGAGGAGGGGAGGCGAGACACAGAGGAAGGGGGGAGAGGCTCGCAATGAGCAAGGCGCGCAATGAGCGCCAAAGATGCTCATCTCAAGGCCAGTAAAGTAGAGGGAGTGGAGGGGGGGAGAGGCTTGCAATGGTCCAGCTTTGTGTAATGTGGGTTTTTAAGGTCCGGTTAGGGCCTATATGGTCCCAAATGGTGTAATGTGGGAAGAGAGTACGAGAGAGAGTATAAGAGAGAGAGAGAGTAAGAGAGAGAGTATGAGAGAGAGAGAGAGAGAGAGTACGAGAGATAGAGAGAGTACGAGAGAGAGAGTACGAGAGAGAGAGAGAGAGAGAGAGTACGAGAGAGAGAGAGAGAGAGTACGAGAGAGAGAGAAAGAGAGTACGAGAGAGAGAGTATGAGAGAGAGAGAGTACGAGAGAGAGAGTACGAGAGAGAGAGAGTACGAGAGAGAGAGAGTACGAGAGAGAGAGAGTACGAGAGAGAGAGAGAGAGTACGAGAGAGAGAGAGAGAGAGAGAGAGAGAGTATGAGAGAGTACGAGAGAGAGAGAGAGTACGAGAGAGAGAGAGAGAGAGAGAGACTCGCAGCTCTCAGTGAACTACTGTACATCTCCCAGTATGCACTGCATACTGAGAGAATTTTGCAGTCATAAGTGCCTAGGGACAGTGAGAGGTGCTGTCCCTGCAGCATCTGGAAATTTTCCCTCCCATCCATTCTGATTGGGTGATGTTGTGTGTGTCAGACAGGCTCAGTGCTACAGTTTAGAGCACAGATTGGAAAAGACAGCATTTTGACTATGTTTTTTATATTCTCACATGTACCCTGATCTGTAGTACTAGACAAGTTACCAGCAGTGGGATAGATAAGATAGTGTGTTTAACTGCTGCACAAAGGGTTTTGTAATTTAAAGTGACAGCAGCAGATAGTAAAAAAATAGAAGATTGAATATGATAAAATTCATTTTCATTTGTATATTTTAATTATACAATTAAGTAAGTGATGGGGAGATTAAGTCAGTGCATTCATTTTGGGAGGGGGATAGCTCATTTGCCCCTATGCACCAGCCGCCCCTGACTTTGGCTACCTTTCCTTCCATTGTCTCCACTACCTCTCCCATTTTTGGGACTTTACACTTTCTTTAAAAAAGGAAAATATATATGGAAGTATTGTATATTACCCTTTATATGATTATATAAAATCAACAGTTGTATGACAAGGTATAATTGTCAGTAGACAAATCACTGTTCAATAATAATAAATAAATTAAAAGAAAATTTAAATACTACTTTAAATGATTCTATCAGATTGACTTGTGCTGTTATGATCTCCTTATTCTGAATATAGGTGAATTAAAAATATACGAGAAACCAAATATAAAAATGTATAAATGAGGATTATATATAATAAGTATATTTAGGATGTCATTAGTTATGAGTTATATATTAAAATATTAACTGTTAATAAAGTTTATTTCTAATAAGATGAAATTATTCATTATATTATAAAGTCAAGATCAAATAAAATATAAGGTTTACCTAAATTAAAAAAAACTGATATTTTTTTGCAAGTTTTTTGAAAATAACATAATTGAGAGGTACTAAATTCTTATTTAAAGTTTAAGTTAGAATGGAATTTTGTTTTTAGGAAAAAATACTTTTTGCTCTTCAGTATGTAATAATAAATACTACGATAACCCTTGACTGTTATTTATGAAAGGGATTTCTAAGAGAATATAATTTGAAAAAGTCATCCATGTACCCGGGAAACATGCTTTTAACTATGAAAGATTAAAGTGTATTAGCAAAAAGTATATTTGCAGTGTAGCTCCACAGGATAGAACTGGAGGAGAAGGAAAAAAAGGCAGGAAGTTGTAAAAACTGAAAAAACTTCACACATCAGTTTAGTGAGTTATGGATTCATTGCACAGTTTTGTTTGCCAGAAAAGGTGGTGAAATGTAAATTCTTGTTCTATAGTTACATAGTTACATAGTAATTTAGGTTGAAAAAAGACTTTAGTCCATCAAGTTCAACCTTTTTTTATCTCCTCTGATCTGCAATACGCAGATTTATTGTTAATTGATCCAGAGGGAGACAAACTGAAAAAAAAAAAACAGTGAAACTTTGGAAAAAAATATAAAATTCCTTCCTGACCCCAGATGCTGGTGATCAGATTCATCCCTGGATCAATACTCCCTCTTTATTTATCCAGGATAGCCCTTAATGCCCTTTTTATTAAAATAATATATCCAATCCCTTTTTAAAGTTATCTATCGAATCCGCTGTCACCACCTCCTTTGGTAGAGAATTCCACAGATTAACCACTCTTACTGTGAAGAACCCTTTTCTTTCTTTAAGGGTAAATCTTTTTACTTCTAATCTCAAAGGATGTCCCCTTGTCAGTTGAAAACCTCTTAGCACAAAAAGTTCCCTTGACAAAGCCTGGTATTGACCCTGGATATATTTATATAAGGTAATCATATCTCCTCTTAGACACCTTTTTTCTAGAGTAAATAAGTTTAATTTTGTTAGTCTGTCTTCATAACTTATCCCCTCCATTCCCTTTATTAGCTTTGTTGCCCTTCTCTAAACATTTTCCAGCTCTAAAATTTACTTTTTATGTAGTGGTGCCCAAAATTGTACTCCATATTCCAAATGAGGGCGTACTAGGGATTTGTATAGTGGCAGAATTATATTTGCTTCCCTTGCTTCTATACCCTTCTTAATACATGCTAATATTTTACTTACCTTTGCAGATGCTGCTTGGCATTGAGCACTGTTACCTAGGCAGTTGTCCACAAGTACTCCCAAATCCTTTTCCATATCCGATACCCCTAGAACTGCTCCATGAAGATTATAAATTGCGTGGCTAGTTTTCCTTCCCAGATGCATAACTTTACATTTATTCGTATTAAATCTCATCTGCCACTTAGATGTCCATTCCTCTAATTTATGCAAATCCCTTTGAAGGGAAAATATATAATTTTCTGATTTAATTACCTTGCACAACTTTGTGTCATCAGCAAAAATGGAGGCACCACACTCCAATCCCACTTCCAAGTCATTAATAATATGTTAAAAAGGAGAGGACCTAATACTGAGCCCCGAGGAACCCCACTTACCACAATAGTCCAATTGGAGTATGTTCCATTTACAACAACCCTTTGCTTCCTGTCTTTTAGCCAGCTCTCAATCCATAAGCAAATGTTTATGGCAATTCCTGTATCCCATAGTTTGCTCAATAGTCTCCCATGTGACACTGTATCAAAAGCCTTTGCAAAATCCAAATAGACTACACTGAGTTGCCTTGATCCAAGTTCCTACTAACCTCCTCATAGAAACTAATTAGGTTTGTTTGACTTGACCTATCCTTCATAAATCCATGTTGGCTCCTACTTATAATCCTGTTTGACTAGAAATATTTCTGTATATTATACCTTATTAACCCTTCTAAAAGCTTTCCCACTACTGAAGTGAGACTCACTGGTCTATAATTACCCTGTGTTGATTGAATCCTGAAAAATTAGATATAATGGTTTTGCTATTACAGAGCCCAGTTCCCTCGGTACCCTTGGATATATTCCATCAGGACCTGGGGCTTTATTAACATTTATTTTTTCCAACCTGTTTTGGATTTCTTCCTGCGTTAACCAGTTATTTGGGGAAGGTAGTGTAGCCCAATTATGTTGCAGTGTCCCAACCACTGGTACCTCCCTTGTGTATACAGAAGAAAATAACCTATTTATTGAAGAACCTATTTAGCTCATCTGCCTTTTCCTGGTCACTAATTATCAGACGGCCTGTGTCACATTGTAATGTTCCTATAGCTTCCTTCCTCGCCTGCTTCCCATTAATATATTTAAAAAATATTGCAACTAACTTTTCCTTTTCAATTTTAGCCAGTCTAATAGCCCTTTTGCAAGCCTTGTTAATTTCCTTGTACTTGCGTAAAGCAGTCTCTGTCCCCTCTTGTTTGAATAATTTAAACGCTTCTTTTTTACTTATCTTCATCTTTAATTCATTGCTAAGCCACATGGGTTGTGGTTTACTCCTTCTACTTTTATTTTCACATGGTATACGGTGATAAGTATGTTTATTTAGTAAGGATTTGAACGTTGTCCATTTATGTTCAGTATTTTGACCTGTCAGTTCTCTGTCCCAGTCTATACGTTGTATTGCTGCCCTTAGACTGTTAAAATCTGCCCTTCTTAAAATTAAGAGTTTTCGTTAGCCCTTTACAATTATGTTTTTTTAGTTCAATCTCAAATGAAACTGTGTTGTGATCACTGTTTCCCAAAGGTTGCCCTATTTCCACATTTGATACTATATCAATATTATTTGTGATAACTAAATCCAAGATTATTTCTAGTAGGTTCTTGTATAACCTGGGTCAGATAATGATCTCTGAGTGTACTCAAGAACCTGCTCCCCTTAGCTGAACTGCTGGTCTCATTTATCAAGTTTATTTCAGGGTAATTCAAATCTCCCATCATTAGAACTTGACCATGCTTAGCTGCATTTCCAATTTGTAACAATAATTGCATTTCCTCACTTTCAATTGTATTTGGGGGTTTATAGCATACTCCTACTAATATTCTTTTAGAATTTGCTCCTCCGCTATTTAACTCTACCCACGAACATTAAACATTACCGCTTGTTGCACCATAAATATCTTCTCTGACTATAGGCCCTTCATTCAGGCTTAACATACAGTCAAATCCCTCCTCCTCTTACCATTGCCTTTATCTTTCCCAAATAGGTTATAACCATCCAGAATAACAGTCCAGTCATGAGATGCATCCCACTACATTTCAGTAATGCCTATAAAATCCCATTTCTCATTAACTGCTAATAATTCCTGGAAAGCTTCTGGCATTAGCAAGCATACACCTTATGTTATGAGTCTGTAGTTCTGAAGTGCCTGCCACTGTACTTGAGTTACTCAGCAATACCTCCCTATTGACTGTACAAACCATCCCCCCATCTCCTCCCACCGGACTAGTTAATAAGTTCCTTACCCCCTCTACACTTACTACCCCATTACTTCTATCTCAACCCTCCCCCCCAACTTCTAGTTCCTACTACTCCTCAGCCATTCTACCATCCTATCCCCTAGCACAAAAGCTCCCTCATCATTAAGGTGCAATCCATCCCTGCTATAGAGATTGTACCCAAGTGAGAAGTCAGCCCAGTGCTCTAAAAACCCAAACCCCTCCTTAATGCACCTCATTTTTAGCCACATGTTAACCTCCCTAAGCTCTCTCTGCTTCCCTGGGCTAGCACGTGGCACTGGTAGTGTCTCAGAAAATACTACCTTGGAGGTCCTTGCCTTCAGCTTTTTACCTAGTTCTATAAAATCATTCTTTAGGACACTCCATCTTCCACTAACTTTGTCATTGGTACCGATATGTACCAAGACTGACGGTTAATTTCCAGCCCCTCCCAATAATTTGTCTACCCGATCCACAACATGCCGAACCCGAGCACCCGGGAGACAGCAAACTGTTCGATTGCTGGGATCTGGGTGACAAATCACCCTGTCCACCTTCCTAATAATAGAGTCCCCAAACACCAGAACCTGCCATTTGCTCTGCCTATTCTCCCCTCCCACTCCTCCAGTAGAACTGTTCTCCCGGCTGTTAGAGGGAACAGCTCTATCTGGCATTGCCAACTTTGCTCTGTGAGCACCAACCCCCTTTCCAGTGGAGCAATAATACTAAGTGCTGCAATTCTCCTCTCCAGTTCTCCAATTTGAGTTTCAAGATAGGCAACATGCTCACACCTGTCACAGAGGTATAATCTCACCATTCCCTTTAGCCAGCAGTCTAAATTGAAAGCTCCACTGAGAAGCTGTTATTGTAATGTTTTTAAATTGACTGGATGACTGATTGTATTTATAATATCATAATATTCCCACTTCATCATTGTAAATGGAAATAGATTTTTTAAAGTTTATAGTTTGTGTGGTGTTGTATATTTATTGATGCTATTGGATACAAGTGTAATATTACTTAATATATTGTTGTTGTTTAGTTGTTCAGTGGTGTCCAGCCCTATAGACAGCAACACGCCAGGCACATCTTGTTTCCGTAAGGTTTTCCTGGCAAAGATACTGGAGTGGGTTGCAGTTCCTTCTCCAGTGGACCTCTCTGCTAAGCAGCAGAAGAGACCCTGCTCCTGCCCCCAAACCTACCCCCAGCCCTTAAAGCTCCCCCTGCTCCCCCAATACATCCCCATGCTGCAAGGGTCCTGATTGGGACCCCCACAGCCTTCCAGAATTGACCCTTGCTGCAAAGTCCCAATCAGGATCCCCGTGGCCATTAAACTGTTAAACACAGCCACTGGGTTATTTCAAGTACCTCCACAGCACCTAAAATTACCCCCCCTCCCCCATTGGGACCCCCGCAGGGTCCCTTGCAGCAGGGGGTTTGGATCGGGACCTCTGCTCCACTTAAAAATGTTAATTTCCTGCCGCAGGGCTTTAAAGGGCCTGCGGCACACTATTGCGCAATCCCGGACGCAGGGGTATTGTAAGTACTCCTGCGGCAACTGAAAATGAACCCCCCAAATGCTGGGGATCCCCTTTGGGACTCCCATAGTGTGCCCACATTAACCCCATAATGCAGTGGTCTCGATCTGCACCCCTGCAGCATTTAAATCTATTAAATTCCCCACCGCAGGTCCTTAAAGGGCCCGCGGCACAATAATGGTTACCCCCAATCCGTGGGGGGTACTGTAAGTACTCCCGCGGCAACTAACATTAACCCCCCTATGCTGCAGGGTCCCCGGAGAGTCCCCACATTTACTCCTGCTGCGGTAGTCCTGATTGGGCCCCCGCAGAATTAAACATTTAAAATTAGCGCCGCGGAGGTCCTTAAAGGACCTGCGCTAAATAAAAAAATTAACCCCTGTCGACGGGGTACTATAAATTCCCCCCAGGCACCTCAAATGAACCCCATTACTCATAGGGGTCAATATAGATCCTCATGAGACTAAAATTATCCCCATCAGTCTAATAGGGGTCTATATAGACCCCTAAAGGACACTATTAACCCCTAGATTAACACTATAAGTGCCATCCGGGTCCTCTAGGACCCTCATGACACAAAGTATAAGCACTACGCTACACTATTAACCCTAACCATACACCATTAACCCTAACTAAACTCCATCAACCCCACCTGTCCCCCTTTAACCCTAACTGTGCCTATTTAACCCCATCTAGTTCTATCTAACCACATCTAGTTCTATCTAACCCTATCTCTTATGGGACCTTAAGGACCTTAACATTAACCCCATAAGTGCCATGAGGGTCCTCCAGGACCCTCATTACACTAAGTGCAAATACTACACTACACTGCACTATCCCCCCCAATAAACCAATAAATCTAAACCAACCCCCCTGTAACTAATGAACCCCCTCCTCCCTATCCTATTAACCCCCCTCTACCCTAACCTATTAACCCCTCATCTACCTATCTAACACCTACCTTAAGCTATTAACACCTACACTAACTGCATAACACCTTATTAAACGCTCCAACACCCCACTAATTACCAAAAATAACAAAACCTAAATTTCAGAAAATTAAAATGGTCCCGTTACAAAAAATACATACAACAAAAATCGCTAAATCTGATCTAAAATATCCTCCCTCATTAGACCTAGAATAGGGTAAATAAGCCCACTAACCTTGCTAAAATGCCCCTCCAGCGACAACCGTTTTCTGGCCTTCGTCCCTAGCAGGTCTGGCCGCAGGTCTGGCACCTCTACAAGAAAAAGAAACATTACAATTAATAAAACAAATAAACACAACATATAAAACAAGACTTTCTAAATAGTACACTTACCTTTCCGCGATGCCACCATCCTTCTTCTAGTCTTCTCTGACAGGGTCCCTGGAAAAAAAACTGCTGCACTAAAAAAATCAAAAAATCTAACGGAGCTCCTCCATGCTCCCCACCACAAATGAGGCTTGTAGCACTTGGGGGTATGGGGGTATCCATTAGTCTGCCGCAGGCCCTTTAAGGATTTAAATGCTGCAGTGATCCCAATCTGCACCATCATGGGGTTAATGTGGATACACTGCGGAGGTCCCGATCGGGACCCCTGCATTATGGGGTTAATGTGGTGACACAGTGGGGATTCCAATGGGGACCGCTGCATTGTGGGAATAATGTGCGGAGGACCCACAGCATTGGGGAGGGTAATTTTAGGTGCCTCCGGGGTACTTACAATATGCTGTGGCCAGGATTGCGCAAAAATTGAATTTTTACTTTTTAAATGTAGCAAGGTTCCCGATTGGGACCCCTGCTGCACAGGTTGATATGAGGTCACTGCAGGGGTTTATTTTTAGGTGCCAGGGGGTACTTGGAGTACCCCCTGCAGCAGGGTTTGTGTTTTTAACTGACGTGGAGGTCTCGATCGGGACCACCGAGGTAAGTGATGATGTTGGGAGCCTGCGTGTTATCACGCAGGCTTTCATTAGCCATGATGGCAATATGTTTTACCATTGGCTAATGCTAACACATTGCTACGTACTAGCTTAATTGTTATTAGCACTGTCGCACACCCAACGTGCGACAGTATGCGTTGTGTTTTTGTGTCTCTCGCTCATAGCACGCAGCCTCTTCCAATTTAATAGCAATGGAAGTAGGGCAAATCTTGAACATGTAGCCTCTGCGAGGCTTACGTTGGGGTTACTGGGCTCGAATTTAATGAGGCTGCTAGGGTAACTAACAATTTTTATATTTTTATATGTAGTTTTGTGTTTCATATGCTCGGGTTTAATTCCTGTTTGCATGGGCAGGACTATGATGCCCATTGTGAAACTAACCCAATGGGGCCGTTCAACATTGAAGATCTTCTGCTGAGCGATTAGGTTATCTGGCCTTCTACCTTAATTATGTTACCTATTATTACTCTGCACCGACTAATTGAATAACCAGGACCCTTTTATGCAAATTACCAGGACCCTTTTATATATAACTTTCTGTGGATTTTAATAAATATACAAGCATATAAGTTATATTTACACAATATACAAGTATGCCAGCAGTATTTCTGAGTGTCATAAAAGAGCCTCTTTCTGATTTGGGGTTACTGGGCTCGAATTTAATGAGGCTGCTAGGGTAACTAACAATTTTTATATTTTTATATGTAGTTTTGTGTTTCATATGCTGGGGTTTAATTCCTGTTTGCATGGGCAGGACTATGATGCCCATTGTGAAACTAACCCAATGGGGCCGTTCAACATTGAAGATCTTCTGCTGAGCGATTAGGTTATCTGGCCTTCTACCTTAATTATGTTACCTATTATTACTCTGCACCGACTAATTGAATAACCAGGACCCTTTTATGCAAATTACCAGGACCCTTTTATATATAACTTTCTGTGGATTTTAATAAATATACAAGCATATAAGTTATATTTACACAATATACAAGTATGCCAGCAGTATTTCTGAGTGTCATAAAAGAGCCTCTTTCTGATTTTAACCTCAAAGTGGCAAGAAGTTACTGCCACCAGATCACCCTACTGAGGGAAGGACTGTCCCCATAACAAAATGTAATTTAAAGTCACCTAGGACATCACCAGGAATTGAGCCAGCTGTCTGGGAGCCAGCCAGTCACCACATCACAGTCAGAGCTCTTCTGATTCTGACCCTGCATGCAGTAAGCTGCCCTATAGAACCTTTCAGGGATTTGCTCATAATGAGAGGGGGGCATCAACCACTTTTTGTTGGTGTTTGAGTTGCAGCTCCCATGGGTTAAACACAAGGACTGAGTACAACTCCTGTGGGCTTGCTTAGTGTGCAAGCCAGAACAGCCTACCAGCCATACATCTTTCAGAGGACTACAAGTCAAGTGGGTGCTGTTGGGTGATACCTAAATGGCTCCTAAATTTTACAGGAAGCAATTTCGAGCCTTGGCTCTGTACTGTATATTGCATATACCATCTATATAATACATGTACACAGTATTGGAAATGTTAAAAATTATATATCCCCAACTAATATAGTGAGTTAAAATGACATTTTATTTTTCAAAGCTGTTTCAAAGAACTGAAAACTAAATGAAAAAACAAGATTGTTGCATATATAATGTTTTAATATGTAAATATATTATTGGAAGAACAAAGTAGTATATAAAAAAATGGGTTCAGGAAGGGAACACGAAGTACACTGTAGTACTAGTAGGGAACAAATGTAGTTCCAGGCAAGCATTTAGTTTTTAAGCCAAACAAGTATTTTTGGGGGATTTTAAGCTTTAAAAAAAGCAGGTGTCCCTAGGTGGCTGCCTAGTTTGCCTTATATAAAGTATTATATAAACAAATAACTCATATAAAATTAAAAACATACATTATACAAACATTAACTTCTACATCCTTCACTTCGGTTTTTTATTTTCTTAAGTTGCAACTTATATACTGTACTAATAACCTCATATTTTTTCCAAAGCTCTCATTTTTGGACACTGTGTAACTATTTTGATCCAAGAGTCCCATTTCTTTATTTAATTACCTGTCCCATTTTATAACCTGTATCTAATGAGCATGTTAATCCTTCCAAGTAGGCAGCTTTGTCAATTTTCTCATTGATAATGTGCCAGGAGAAGTCTCATTTTTCAAACTGAATTTTTTTGTTCTCTATGGAACACTCCTATTAAACAAATGTGTGACGTATTGTTTATCTACTATTAATATCATTAATTATTCTATTTTCTAACAATTAGACAATTCCTCCAAATACATAAATATGACCCTTCTTGTCCACATCTTCTAAAGCAACAAGCTAACTGTTTTTTTTATATTTTAAGTAATTTGGGCTGTACCATATGCATTTTATGAGTCTATTTAAGACTTTTTTGAAATAAAGTGTAATTTCTACAATTATTATTTTGAGAAGCTAGACATTTATCCCATTCTCTATTATCTATATTAAAGTTCAATATTTTTTCCATTTCTTTTAAACTATGGAAGGAGTTTTCATCTGGTTTATTATACGAGTGGCTATATAGTCCATGTGTCCCTCCAGTTGTTTTCACCCTCACTGCAACATGCAAGCTGTTGTGACTGCAGGTAATGAAAGAACCAAAAATCATAAACACACTGGGAATGATCATGCAATCTATTTGCTGGCAAAAATAGTTTTCCTTTTAGTTTTTCCAGACACACTACTAAAAGAATTTTTTTTTTATTATTGTAGAGTTGTTCACAGTTGTTAATTTGTTTAGTCATTCAGTTGTGTCAGACTCTCTGTGACCCTATGGATCGAAGGACATCAGGCACGTCTGTCAGCCACGGCCCCTCTGAGCTACATCAAGATCATGTTAATTGCTTCAATAACCTAATCTATACATCTCCAAATCTGCAGTCTCATTCTTCGTGTTCTTTCAATCTTTCCGAGTCCAGAAATCTGCTCACGATATAGTCAAAACATTGGATCTTCAGCCTCATGATCATACCTTCCAGTGAACCCCACTTTCGCATTTGGTAGTTCCATATATTGTTGGATCCGATCTTATAAGATCTTGAGCGTTACCTTGATGGCATGAGAAATTAGTGCAATTATTTGATAATTGAAGCAGTCTTTGGAACTTTTTTGGGACTGCGATTTAGACTGACCTTTTCCAGTCTATTGGGTAGTTTTGAGTTTTCTAAATTTGTTGGCATAAAGCAAGCAACACTTTCACAGCATCATTTTATAGGATTTGAGATAGTTTAGCTGGGATTCTATCAACTCCTGCAGCCTTGGTATTAGCAAGTCTACCTAGGGTCCATCTCACTTCACTTTTTAAGATGTCTGGCTCCAGCTCATTGGACAAACTACTGAGGTCATCAATGATGTTAAGATCCTTCCTGTATAGATCTTTTGTATATTCCTGCAACCTCTTCTGACCTGCTTCTGTTATGACCATTTTTGCCTTTTATCATGCCAAATTTCTCTTGTCATTCTCATCCTGTTACATACCTCTGACTCTTTTGTTGTTGTTTAGTTGTTAAGTCGCGTCTGACTCTCCATGACCCTATGGACCCGCAGCACGCCAGTTTCATCTCTCAGTCACTGCCCCTCTGAACTCTATCAAGTTCATGTTCATTGCTTCATGGACTTCATCTATCCATCTCGGCCAATGTAGTCCCCTTCTTCTTTTGCCTTCATTTTTTCACAGTATCGGAGTCTCCCTAGAGATTCCTGCCGTCTCATGATATGGCCAAAATATTTGAGATTCAGCCTCATGATCATACCTTCTAGTGAACAGTTTGCCTGAGATACCGATTTATTGGATCTTCTTGCAGTCCAAGGCACTAGCAGCCCCATTGAATTCCCCCAACGTGTAAAACCGTAAAACGTAGCATGCAAGACCGACGGCTATTAAATTGGCCTCTCGAATCTACATGCAAACGACCTGTGGGTTAAAGGAGGAATAACCCTATGGGATGTCAAAATCTGAACTCGTTGCCGCAAATCCTTTGATCTGTCAAGCGCGTAATTGTTACGTTCCAATAGCGCTTTTAAATTGCAACAAATTCCCAAAGACGCCCTGGCGTTCAATCCCGTTACCCGCAAATGGAGGCAAAAATATTACGGCCTTTAAATAGGACCGGCTAAGGGTTTACAGACAATTCAACACTGTAAAAGACAATTTAAACACACCAGTGGACTTTAAAATATGGGGAAAGCTTGGAAAGACATTACAATTAATTACACCATAATCCCCCAATAATAAATAGGCAATAAAAAAATATTTTATTTCATCATATGTTGGAATATGCCAATATGAAAAGCCTTGCTGCAAGATGCATAAAGCAATTAAAGACACACTACCTGATTAAATAGCAACAAAAAACATGAAACTGATGCCATATTAACCCTTCCTCACTCAGAGGCACACATGTGGACCCTGAAATATAAATAGGACCCGCAAAGGGTTCCCACAGAGATGTAAGAGTGCCCTAGTAACCCTTAAAAAGACAATAAACCACTTTTAAACAATACAAAAGTAGGAAAGTTCATCAGATTGTCGTGCTCAACATTCCCATTGCCACATTTGTGTCAAAATAAAACGTGTCCCTCTCCTCGACTGACATTCATCATATAAACATCATATACCAGTGGTTCACGAGCCTTTGCTCCATACTCCCCAGACAGGCCAGATAGAATCCTTAACAACCCATGTGCACAAATCAGAAGATCCTGTTGAATAATAATTGCCTTAGCTGTGTTTACACACTGTTAACCAGAAAACCTGACCTGTCCGGCTAGCCCTGAGGATTAGATTGCGAAACACTGCTATGCGCATTGCCAAAAAGAATTGATGCAGGATTTAAAGAGATAGCACACTTATATAAAACCATGTACAACCATTGAACTATGGGAGATATCATCACTTATTAACCACTGAGGCACAAAAGAGCAATGTAATATATCAATCCAAATGTAAATCACAGGTCAAGAAATACATGTGAACAGTAAAGGCCATGTAAAACAAACATCAAAACATTAAATATAGCAATGCAATCAGAGGCATCCTGAATCAATCAAAAAAAAATCTGATACCGTTGTCACTAACAGGATTTGTTTACCCTGCATCAAACAGTGAGTGTGATCTATATATGGAGCAGAGCAATCATCAGCTGAAATGCCAGATAAGTTCCAGATCCACAAATGACCAATTCCAAACCTGAAATCCACCTGCCTATTAACAGGTGCTGTAATCAACAAGCTATATAACCCCATCCCCAACAAGTCATCAGTACATCTAAAACAGCATGGATTCAAAACATGACAGCGAGATGAATGAGAATATGAATACATGGTCACATATTAGGTTTTATTGTTTGCACAGCATGTCACATGATGGAGATCTGGATGCAAGGTGTGTGATTAAGGAGTGAATGAAGAGTGGCAGAGAGGAGTGTCTGGGAGTGAATGAGGGTGCGAGTGGTAATGTGATCCATGCTGGGCCAGAACCAAGCCAGGCAAGTGAATTACCACAGGCCATGCATAGTATCATGGTGGAGGATCAGAGAGGAGAGAGAGCTCTAGTAGCAGAGGGACAGAGGGATATAGGGGCACCTGCGGATAGAGAGGTTGACATTGATGTGGGTGATCACCTGTTGGGGGGGGGGGGCACTACCAGAAATGGGTGCACAGGAAGTTCTGGCTCAGGCACACCAGGAGGCACACCAACAGGCACAGGGGGGTGAGCACGTCCAGGAGCCTGTGAGGAGGGTCCGGGCACCCAATGTATACAGGTAGAGACTCACATTAGAGGGGTTAACTGATGGGAAGGTGTATGAGTATTTTAGGCTGACCCGTGCTTGTCTTGGTGAGCTCTATGTGGTCCTGAGCGAGGACCTTGAGCCTTGCGCACGGACCAATAGAGCTATACAAGGAATGACACAGATGTTAGCCGCAATACACCTCCTTGCCTCTGGTAGCTTCCAGAACACTCTGAGCATAGCCAGAGGAATGTCTCAACCAAGCCTGTCTAATTCTTTGAGTATATTCCTCCATGCCATTGTTCTGAAAGCTACCAGCTATCGGTTACCCTAACACTGTGGAAGAGATCTTGAAGGGAAAACCTGATTTTAACCGATTAGGAGATGTCCCTAATGTGCTCCGTGCCATTGATTGCACACATGTTGCATTGATACCTACTAGAGAGCAAGAAGTGCTTTTCAGAAATCGCAAACATTATCATTCTATCAGTATACAGGTTGTTTGTGATGCGAACTTGCACATACAAAATGTTTTTGCAACCTTCCCTGGAAGTGCACACGACGCCCATACCCTGTGTCAATCATCCACCTATGATTTTTTTGATTCCGGACAATTTCCTTCTAGATGGCTACAGAAGTAATCACAGGCAACCATATCTTACTAACACTGGATACAATAACATATACATCATGTTTACTTTTATTGCTCTGATGTTAACATGTGCATAAGGGAGTAATACTACCTGAGCCATAACATAATTGCTCATTGCTGTGCATAACCCGGTGTTAGCTTGCCCAAACAGTATGCAGTTTACAACAACATATACAAAAAAGAACAATAGCTTAATCATTAGGTATACGTTCATATGCTTTGACAAACATCACAACATCCTATTAATATCAACATCTCCCATTTTATTAACATCACATGATGCAGGATATGGGTGTTTGCGGTGGTTTTTGACCCCTGTGAGCAATCCAGAGAGCCAGAGGAGAGGTATAATGCGGCGCATAAGACATCAACTAATTTAATTGAGTGCACATTCAGTGTACTCAAGATGCGATTCAGATGCTTACATTCCTCTGGTGGTGCTCTACAATATAGCCTGGAAAAGGTTTGTCAGATCATCACTGCCTGCTGTTGTCTGCACAGTATAGCAGTACAGGCCAACTGTCTGGGGACATTGATGCCGTGCTGCTACATGCCGAGGAAGAGCCTTTACCTCCACCTGTAGTGGATAAGCTGAAGGGGTCACAACAACGTGCCTGCATCATTTGTGAGTACTTCACATGTAACTACAAACCCAATAAGAAATAACTATAATGTAGCTTGATTATGCTTAACTCCTAAAAAGTATTTTCTTCATCCCCATTATCATACAGAATATCAAACGGTCCATGGTAGAGTAGAGTTCCCTGATATCATGTATGTCTCATGATGCACTATTGATTAACAATGAATACACTAGAATATGCCACACTATCAGTTACAGGTAAGTATGCACACATTCCCATACCCATACACATCATAGGTACTGACAATTCAAAACATCAATAGCATAGATAAATGGAGTGGATTATATATCCCACAATGTCGGTGTATGTATGCCCCACATTTGTATATGAAAACCTCAACAAACTATAGACCAGTAACGTTCACATCATGAAAATCCACATCCAATAAGGATCAATACAATTCATATCAATCTGGAAATATGAACACACCTGCAAATATGTAACGAGAATATACAGTATATATAGTGCATGATATCAAAATATGTGATCAATAATCCTATTTTAACTCAATGTTTATAGCAAAATGATTGCAGTGGATAATTTGTGACTCCAATAATCATATCATATTGACATTATAGAACTGCTGCCGTGTGTCAACTCACCTTTCAACAACATAGACAAAGAAAAACAACATGTACAGCAACAGAACAAGTGCTACATCAATGTGAACTACATAGTGAGTATTTACTGAATAACCTGGGCATGTATGCTGAAGGACACATAAATAACCCATAAATAACAACTCAATCTTCAGAATACATCCCATACGTAATCCATAACCGGTCCAAAAGATCCACAGTGCACGTATCCTGGTGGAACACATAACCTTGTGGATAATTTCTGTACCATGGCCAAGGTAAAACACCACATGTGGCTCAACAATGATGCATTCATTTGTAATAGGTGTGATATCCCAACATATATTTAAATTATCAGCATGTCTTGGTATGGGATGAAGTAGACGCTCATGTGTAATGTTCATATTAATATGTTCCTTGTATGCTTCTTACAGATTGCAAAGATGTGTCACATTCCTCACAGTCAGAACAACGCATGATGATGATCATCCCCACATTCCATGACCATAATCGTTCATGTGATGTATCCTGTGAAATATCTGATTCTTTCTACTGATTAGCTAATATATCTAAAGCTTCAATTGCAGACTACAATGCAGATGTGATGTGACATATGTAACATGATGTTCCTTGCATATCCACAGCATGTGTATGTTCACATACACTACGTAGATTTATATGTACCTATTGCTTTAGACATGCTATTCTCTCCTCTACTTGGACTATTGTGAAGGCTGCATCATACTTCCTTCCAGATCTCTTCTTCAGTGCTGATGTCCCCTGTACATATGGGGAAGAGTAACTCTAGTCTTGGAACATAACTGTTGATGAGGTTACCTTAACCTTCAGTTATGCATATGCAACAACAGATTAATAGAGATGCTTATTGAGAGAACAGAATTGCCCTCAAATTGGACGGTTTGTTGTAAATAATCTCTCACATAAGTTAGAACACACTGATATGGTTCTGGTCAGGTCCCGATCTGAATGTCCAAACTTAGGTATGGAGCAGCTGCTCTCATAACAGATTAGCATTGCCAGAGAACTGACCTATTGTGGTTATAACATTAACTGATTGAGCACGTATACCTTTGTAGTTGCATAGGAGTGTCTGTTGGACACACAAGCCTACAGTTTACTTCTCCCCATGAGTATACAGTATCTCCTTATTCTGTACTATTGTTTTTGCTTATTGAATGTTATAGTTCTCTTGAAATCTGTAATAATATGATGTAACATATATTGCCTCATGTTGGATGATACACAGTAAATCCCCCTCAACTGATCATCCATATCAATGCCATCCTCAGTGCCTGCAATCTGTTCCTATATCCCTTTTTTCTGGTGTTACTGGAACTCTGTATCCTACTCATCTCCAACATGATACTGTGCATGCCTGTGGTAATTTGTTACTGTGTGGCTTTGTTGGTATTTTTGTTATTATTGGTTCTGAAATTAAATATTATTTATCAGCAATGTTGTTTGTTTTAGCCTCGCTGATGTTACCCTGAAAGTCAACAGATGTGCTCATCATTTAGGGGTGTAAAAATCCTGTTCAATATGTATTTACATTACTGTGTCATAATCATGAATGTAGATGAATACCATCATTCTAATTAAGCCCTCAAAGTCATTACAGACAACCCTGCATGTATATTGACATGACTCATGATTTCACAACCCCCTGGCTGACACTTTTAACTATATTGGCAAGGTACAGATTAATGTAGTATGTGTATATCTCTAAACACACATATATATAACAATGACAGTTCATTAAATCTGTATTCTGTAGATTCTAAAGCATGATACGGTACAAACACACAGAAACAGTGATAACCGTATAACATCATCATACTTTATTTGATACACATAGCACATGTTAATATGTATACGACCGTGCATACATATCATCGATTTGGTGTGGGTGGATACCGGAAGGACAAGAGGCTGTTGGCCAAAGACGGGCACCTAAAGGGCTAAATGTCATACAACATCATAATGATAATGGATAGCATCTACTAGGGTCGCATGTGGTCAGGACACCACAGTAACAATAATCAGATATCAGTGCGAGCCAACACTGCCTTCTGAGCAACCTGAGCCTCTCATTTAGTTGTTTCTTGCGTGCCAGAAGTGACCAGAAGCAGGGCCTGGGGTGTCGACAGGAAGGCTGGGGTGTTAGGCCATGTTGGGAGAACCCATTGTGTGGGTGGCCATGTTGGGGGAGCCCAATGTGTGGGAGGCCATGTTGGGGGTACCATTGTGAGGGAGGCCATGTTGGGGGACCCCATTGTGAGGAAGGCCATGTTGGGGGACCCCATTGTGTGGGAGTGGTTATAGCCTGCCATGGCTGCAATGTTGTTGGACCAGGTGGCAGCTGTGATGATGGCTGGGGCCAGGACATGGCCGGTGGAAGGGGCTGGAACAGCTGGGCATGGCTAGATGATGCTGTTGAGGGCCCAGGCAGTGATTCCCCCTCCTGATATGACAGTGAACGTAAATGGACAGCTTGTGTGGTTGGTCCCGGGCCCTTTAAAATGTCCTGGTCATCTTCATCAACCACCCCCACCTCCAGTGGAGCCTCCCCTGTTCATCTTTAGTCGGCCTTGTCCTCCTGGATACTGAAATGGAAGAAAACCTATATTTCAGTTGGTTTCCCTACACAATTGACAGCTATGTGCTTCCATATCCTTGACATCATGGTCACCTGGGATTGACTGTGGTGCTTGTGTTACACAGATGACCCACAACCTGCATAATGAGCATTGTAGATCATGGCTCATATGAATATGTGTACTGCAGGCGCAGTGTGCCATCTGCATGTGCATCAGGCACGTGCTCTACTGGATATGTTGTGCAGTGTGTGAGATTGACCAATCTGTGACATGTTCCCAGCAATGGTTGTTAATATGCAGTGGAGACATGGTGCAGTTTAGGACAGTATATGACATGCACATGCAGTCCTACGGAGTCTATACCCCCATATGTCGCAGTGCTCACACTCAAACATGTACTCTCCTTTGAATGTCAAATCAATATTGATCTAATAGCAAATTGTACTCAGAATCAGTTTTAAATGCAACTACTGGCCAAACATTTCATTAATACAAATTATGAAAATGATATGTTTGTTACCAGGATTTAAATGGTTCTTGATGCCCCATATACTGTATCTTCAGTCATAACCATAGGGCTTACTTCGCTATTGTTTGTCAGTTATCTATGCGTGTGGGCAGGGGTGTAGCATTGTATACACCAGCCAGAGTAAAAGCTTATTTATACATACATACAACCATCATGATATCTGCAGGGTATTTGTCCACCCCATCTCGCCCCCAAGTTCATACACCAATGTGTGTGGTGTGATATGATACGAACTCTACATGGTTCTAGGCACACCCTTGTACACCTGTCCTGGTTGGCCCACTACTGCTGCTGGCTCAATCAACTCCCTCATGGTCTGCTCCCATCTACAATAAGTGGTGTTGGCTGGCGTTCCACCACCGGATGCAGGTGCAGCTCTTGCCTCCTCTGCCATCTTCACCTTCAGCCGGCTGTCATCATATCTGTGTTTTACAGAACTTACATCCCTATTTGCGACCCCTAATGCCGCAACATCTGAAGCAATCTGACTCCAGCCCTTTGCTGGCATCTGAAAGGAGTGCAATTACTCGATAATTGGAGCATTCTTTGGCACTGCCTTTTTGGGGATTGGGACATTGGCTGACCTTTTCCAGACAATATGCCAGTGTTGAGTTTTCCAAAGTTGTTGCAATAAGGAAAGCAACACTTTCACAGCATCATCTTGTAGAATTTTGAATAGTTCGATTGGGATTCCATCAACTCCTGCAGCTTTAATATCAGCAAGACATCCTAGGGCCCATCTCAATTCACATCCAGTAACTTGGCCCTCAGTGAACCACAAATTGTCAGCCATCACTGCCATAACCTGCTTATCTTGGGTGACCCGAAATGGTATGGCTTACAGCTTCATTGAAATAAACAAACCCCTTCACCACGACAAGGTAGCCATCCTGAAGGGATTATTGTAGAGAAGAGAGTATAAAACCATTTGAAGGGAGCATGTAATAGATTATCCCTTCAGGATGCAAGGCCTTTCACTCTCTCTCTCCATAAGATCAATTTAAATTAAAAAGGATCTTTTGTGAGCATATGTGCATAGATTTTTTTATATTTCTTGCTGTCCCTACAACTATTTAAAAAATATGCTGTACAAGTAACCACAACTTGAAATAAATGCAAAAACATTTTTTTAAATAAAATGTTATGAAAGCTGGATCCTTGCAATTTAAGAGAAACTATTTACATTTATGTTACATAAGGTGACATACTGTATACAGCGATAACCACCTATTGTTCTTTCCATATTAAGTTGATGCATTTGGAGCTTCATTTGTACTCAGGATGTTTGTTTCTAAATGATTTGTATTCTCTGATTTACCCTTTGCTGTTCCTACTGGGAGTCTGTTCCATGTCACTGCAACTATTTATGTATTAACTTTTATCAAGCTCATATATTATTATGCAACCTCGCAGTGAATAATAATATGTACAAACTCCCAGGAATTGCAAAAATAAAAATAATAGAAAATAGATAGCCTAAGCATCTACATAAGCTGCTTATATTGTACCTTTATCTATGAGCTATAATTATTTTAAAAGTTCTTTGATGCACTAATGAAACATTTAAATATGTGTAGAAACTAAAAATAGTTGGTTATAACAATGTGACAATAAGCAGTCAACATTTGCATAAGCACTTGCATGTTTACAGCTATTTATTTAATCGTTCAGTATGGCAACAAATTACCAAAGGTATAACACACTGAGCTTCATTTTCTTTGTGGGAATATTGATAAGCAAATCTAAAAGAAAAGAGCATTTCTCATCCGGTTTTCTACTAAATACTCAAAGTTTATTCGGATGTTGTCACAAGGCTGCAGCTTTATAATTGCTGCTTCCTTGCTAGAAATAAAGTAATTAAAAAGAGGATACTCTGGGTATTCCATTTATGAAGCTTTGATAAATGTTTTAATTAACCTCTTGCATAAAACAGTGGCATGTTCCATTCCCAGATGATTTTATCAACATGCTGTTTCTAAACCACTGTGAAGCCATGTGCAACTATGATTTATTCTCTTTGATCTTGTACAGTACGAAGACAATGACATTAGAAAGGTCCCAATATAAAATCGATCCATCCTGAGAAATGTTGGGGTCAAAGTGTCTTCACTTAGCTTCTTTGGAAGTTTTCTAGCATTCGCTAACATGAATCTTTATTTATTGGAAAAAATTGTTCATTTGACTCCATACATTTTTGTTTTACACATTTGTGACATCTAACTTCTCTTTTGTTATTAAGTATTTCCTGATACTTTATTAATCAAACAATTGTTATCACAATGTTCTTGTATTCGTATTATTGCTACAATGAAAAGTTACTAGGTATATTTTCACCCACTATGACTAATTTTGGTGCCTTGTGTATGGTCTTTCTGTGTCTATGATCTTAGGCATTGCGTGTTTGAAACCATTTGTACAGTGCGTTGCAAAAGTATTTACCTCCTTGACTTTTTACCTATTTTGTTACATTACAGCCTTAAGTTCAATGTTTTGTTAATCTGAATTTTATATGATGGATCAGAACACAATAGTCTAAGTTAGTGAAGTGAAATGAGAAAAATATGAACATAAAACTATTTTTTAGAAATTGAATACAGAAAATTGTCATCCCCTTTGTTATGAAGCCCAAAAAAAGCTCTGGTGCAACCAATTACCTTCAGAAGTGAAATGATGTCCTCCTGTGTGCAATCTAGGGGTCAAATGATCTGTCATTACATATACATACCTTTTTTGAAAGGCCCCAGAGGCTGCAACACCTAAGCAAGAGGCACCACTAACCAAACACCACCATTAAGACCAAGGAAATCTCCAAACAAGTAAGGGACAATGTTGTTAAGAAGTACAAGTCAGGGTTAGGTTATAAAAAAAAATATCCAAATATTTGATGATCCCCAGGAGCACCATCAATTCTATCATAACCAAATGGAAAGAACATGGCACAACAGTAAACCTGCCAAGAGACGCCCACCCATCAAAACTCACGGACCGGGCAAGGAGGGCATTAATCAGAGAGGCAGCAGAGAGACCTAAGGAAACCCTGGAGGAGCTGCAGAGATCCACAGCAGAGACTGGAGTATCTGTACATAGGACGACAATAAGCCGTACGCTCAATAGAGTTGGGCTTTATGCCAGAGTGGCCAGAAGAAAGCAATTACTTTCAACAAAAAACAAAATGGCACGTTTTGAGTTTGCATCAAGGTATGTGGGAGACTCCCAAAATGTATGGAGGAAGCTGCTCTGGTCTGATGAGACTAAAGTTTAGCTTTCCGGCCATCAAAGAAAACACTATGTCTGGCGCAAACCCAACACATCACATGACCCAAAGAACACCATCCCAGCAGCCGGGACTGGGAAACTGGCCAGAGTTGAGGGGAAGATGGATGGTGCTAAATACAGGGATATTCTCTTTGCATGATTTGAGGCTAGGAGGGAGGTTCACCTTCAAGCAAGACAATTACCCCAAACACACTGCTAAAGCAACACTTGAGTGATTTAAGGGGAAACATGTAAATGTGTTGGAATGGCCTAGTCCAAACCCAGACCTCAATCCAATAGAAAATATGTGGTCAGACTTAAAGATTGCTGTTCACAAGCGCAAACCATCCAACTTGAAGGAGCTGAAGCAGTTTTGCAAGGAGGTATGGGCAAAAATCCCAGTGGTAAGATGTGGCAAGCTCATAGAGACTTATCCAAAGCGACTTGGAGCTGTGATTGCCGCAAAAGGTGGCTCTACAAAGTATTGACTTTAGGGCGGTGAATAGTTATGCACATTGACTTTTTATGTTATTTTGTCCTATTTGTTGTTTGCTTCACAATAAAAAAAAAAAAAAACACTTCAAAGTTGTCGGCATGTTCTGTAAATTAAATGATGCAAATCCTCAAACAATCCATTTTTATTCCAGGTTGTGAGGCAACAAAAGACAAAAAATGCCAAGGGGGTAAATACTTTTGCAAGGCACTGTAAACTGAATATACATATTAAAAAAAAAAAACTAGATTTATTCAAATGCATGTTTTTAAAGATAGTCTAAGTAGCATGTGGGAGGTTTGACATGCTTCTCTTACATGCTATTTAAATTATGTTTAAAAAAACAGTACTGTGTCATGCAGAATCAACTTGGGGTGCAAATTTATTTTTCTGGTTTGTTGTTGGGGAATTATCACCCTGTTGGTGAAATATTTTCCTCCCACATTCTGTTTGGTCTCAATTTGTTTAATAAGTCTATTTTCTCATTTAACAAATTATTTATTTATGCAGTTTTACTCTTTTTTACTCAGAGCAGGGATAGATAGAGAGGGGGAGGGATAAAGAGGTAAGTGTGTGGAGTCTGTGTCACTGGTCAGGGCCTATTCAGGTAACATGTTGTGTAGGGGAGGGGTTATACTGTTGGGTGGAGTCAATGTAAGGGGAGGGGCCAGGTCTCTATCTTCCACCGCACCAACTTGGAAAATCACCAGCTGCCACTGATAACAACAGTTGTAAAATTCAATGTGCGAATTAAAAAGCAACTGAAAAAAAAATTGTGAGATAAAGATTTATATCATGTAAGAGTGTCACATAAAAGTTGTGGGTGGAAGCAATAGACTGTGCAGTTTAGAAAAGAGACACTTTCCTAATCCAAAAAACATAGTCAGGTTGAAAAAAAGGTCTATCAGGTGTTGAGAGGGTAAATATGGCTTTAGTTTCAAAGTGAATTTATAGTGATAAATGATGTATTAAGGAATATTAGTGATGTGTTTGGTGGCTGATAGCTACTCTTTCTCATTGTAGTGAGAAACAAGTGTTTTATTCTCATATGTACTTCTCAATACCCCTTCTGGATTGCTACCTGGTTGTGGTGAAGGGGCTTGTGTAGCTCGATGAAGCTGTGAGCTATACCATGTAGGGTCAAACAAGATGGGCAGGTCATAGCAGAGAGGTCAGACAAATTGTAGTACACTAGGGAAGGAACTGGAAGCTCACTCCAGTATCTTTGCTAAGAAAATATGTTTGAAATAAAAGAAATACTAGAAATTTGCGTTGGGTTAGACGCAGGTAAGCTGTTGCGATCAGATGACGTCATTGAGAAGCGTCTCGATCGCGGCGTGCATCAGTATACTGAAGATACACAACTTGAGCTCAGTAGGCCCTTAGATAAAGCCCATGTCACCACCAACTAGTTCCAGGCAGACAATTTAGCCATACAGAAGGGTATGAGTGGTAAGAATGGCACATAGGGTTTATAGCGCTTTTCTTTGGCAGAGCAATTATGAATGTGCAAAGAGTGGCAATTATATCAACGCAGCTATCTCAGTTTTCAATACTGTCATTTCTCAAATAAGCTCCTTCCTTTATTAACAGTTTTGGATAGAACTTTATAATATGTAAGAAGGTAGAGGTATTGTGTTAAGTGTCAGGTGATAGAATTTCTGCTATAAGTGATGGCACTAAAATGATAATAGTGCCAATTAAGCATTGAGATTTTTATTATTTCTCTGACACTGTCAGTAGTAGTGAGCAGTTCAAAGACATAGGTTTATTCTATATGGACAATTTTATATCCTAACTTTTGTGTGTGGATAAAATATTCACAATTAGTATTTTATACTATTGGCATTAGAGGTGTATCATACACTATATCAATCTTAGAATTTAAGATTTTCTCATTATAACGGCACTTTAGAACTTTAGCACTTTATCACTAATTAGCACCTTAAATTCCATAATTTAATTTATGACCTGCGTCGATATACTGTATATACTCGAGTATAAGCGGACCCGAGTGTAAGACAAAGCACCTATTTTACCACAAAATACTGGGAAAACGTATTGACTTGAGTATAAGCCGAGTATGTCCCCCTCTTGTGTGACCTGTTTCCCCTCCAGTGTCCCATTCTTGTGCCATCTGTGTCCCCCTTTTGTGTGCCCTCTGTTCCCCTCTGTTGTGTCCCCCCTCTATAAAGATCTCACCTGTCTCTTCTGCTCTCGCCCTCCTGTGTCTCTTCCTCCCCTCTCCCTCCCCTGTATCTCTTTCCCTCCCTCTCCCTTGTGTCTCTTTCCTTCCCCCTCCCTTTTCCCTTATCATGCTCCTCATCCTCCTTCATCATCCTCCCGCCTCATCCCTTTCTCCCTCTCCAATTACCCCCTTCTCCCTTTCCCCTCTCTTAACTTCATCAGCTGCTCCTGCTGCTCTCTGCGCATCTTCCGGCTGTGTCCGCCCAACATATGCTAATGACATGACATCACATGCGCTTCACATCATTAGCATATGCTGGGCAGACACAGCCGGAAGACACACAGAGAGCAGGAGGAGCAGGGACTCTAGTATAAGCTAAGGGATTTTTTTTCAGCATTAAAAAATGTGCTGAAAAACTCGGCTTATACTCGAATATATACAGTAATTAAATTTTAAATAAGAACATTAAAAGTTAAGTTTTAAATATGATTATTCTCTTCTGAGATTGGAATGTTAGGTGTGCCCTATAACAGGATCTAAGTCATACGTTATATATCCTTAGGAGCACCCGAATACAGATATTGTTTTTTAACATATATATGTACCTGAGCCACCAACTCTCTCTACATATATTCAAGCAGAAACACAGACAGATGTGTTTGGTGTGCTGTGTCCATATGGTCACAGAGAGTCGGACATGACTGAAGGACTAAACAACTATTCAATTACTGATACCACATGGCAATATTCAACTAAATTGGAGTAAAAATAAGATGCTAAATGATTCTTTCTAAGTATCAATACAATACTGAGTAGGTGGAATATAATAAAAATAGAGTCAAGGATTTAACTCTTATAGTTAAGCAAAGCTATCACATATAATAGTTGTCAAACTACGAAACGTCGTCACGTTTCGTAGAGGCCGCATTTGCAGAAGGTGGAGGCTCCAATGTCGGTTGCAATGACTATAAACTATAACACGCAATGACTAAATACGGACTTACACAAAAACAATACAAACCGCGAGACTTAGAAAAAAATATTACGAACTCGCCAAAATATGAACTTAACAGTCGAACCGCGCTCAGTGGAAAACATAAAAAATAAAAAAATACACACAAAAATAAAATTAAAACATCACACACAGCAAGGGGGGACACCCAGGACATCTGGAAGTGTGGTTGCACCTCAATTTAAGTCCAATTTACAGAGTTTAGACACTCGAAAATCCCCAAAGCGAGAAACAAAATAGCTGCAGAAAAAAAGGAAAACGAGGCTACACGACCACTAAAGCCGCAAAACACCACCAAGCACATAGGACTTTTACAAAAACCTGTAAGAGGTACAAAATACACTATTAGCAAGGACGCAAAATCATCCACACCCGCCTACCACATACACAATCGCCGCAATTTTACAACACTAACTTACAGAATGGGAAACTACACAGCTACACTAATGGTTTCCCCTCCCGCACTAGCATATTTACACTACACACTGCACACATTGCTGACACTTACACCTCAGCTCCACAACACTGCAAACCTACATTGTATGCTGCAGGAACATCAAAACAGATTGTCAGCTCTTCAGCACAATGCTTCCTGCATATATTACTTACAAATAGGCAAAGTATAATAATTTATGATTTAATTAATTAATTAATTATCATGAAAAAATACATATACAGAACAAAAAAAAAAACACCACAATATCGCAATAAACCACAAAGTCCTTCACCTCGCACCTCACATTGCTCATAGGACACAAAGAACACCAGGGGAGAGGCTTGCAATAAACGCAAAAAGGAGATCAGCGCGGACCTTACAATGAGTGCAAAATCGCCTCTGATAACAAAAAATACACCAAATACACCAAAGGTGCTCAGCGCGAGGCTCGCAATGAGCGCCAAAGGATCTCAGATGACCAAAACACTTATTGTCTGTGGCAAACAGCATTACCTGCCTTACAATGTTATTGCCCCGTCATTTTTGACGGTCAAGTCGCTAGTAATTGTAATAATATTCTTGCCATTGTTGATGGATATAAATGAAATAATTTGAACTGCAGTATAATATATGTATTATAATATATATTTTTGGGTAGCGGCTTTGCTTTAGCATCCCCATAGCTCAGTGCTGATATGCCTCGTTATGACACGGAAAATTTTGTACACATAGCGGAGCTTGAGGCAGCAATCAACAGCAAACTTTATAATCACATTGCTACTGCATCAAACTTCAGTGCGTACATCTAGATCTATGACTAGCATCATTCAGGAAGAAGAGTGCTGTCTCTAACTACAGGTTCTCTTGTTGTATTTTAACATTAACAACACTGGTAAACATTTACAATACATTTACAACACTAATAAACATAAAAGGATATTTACTGAGTCTCTAACATGAATAATTACCAGCACTTACGCTAACTTTTTATTAAATAGGCTCTACAACGTTTTTATTTTTTTATTTTAAAATATTTTGAATGTTCAAGGAGAAAGCACCCTTTACACTCATGACCTGTGACAGGTAGTCAAGGAAGGGGAAAAAAATCAGAGGTGGCTTGGTCTTTTCCCACATACTAAATTATAGAATTAATAGGCTTTTAGAGTAGACTGACACATAGTTACTGCGAATAAGACAATTAAATGTGGGAAGCCACTTTTCTCAACACATTTCATTTTAACGAGAGGCTTCGAGACTCAATAAATCTTTTATTTTTTCTCCCTGTTTCATTTTGTCTTAATATTCTGCAGGACATAATGCCTTTACGAGAATCATCTGGAAAAATCAGATTAGCTACTGTCTCATTTCTATTCTTCACTTTATAATTAATGATAGTGCAAAGTCATTTTCTCTCAATATGGAATTAAAGGAGTTTTTAAAAACAATGACAATTTTTTTTTATTTTTTTTGTCTTTATTGTTTTATTAGCTTAAAGTTACTCTGACAATATGAAAGAAATCTAACTTTTTTTCAAAACCTTGTGTCACAACTATTGGCACACCTGTATTTAGTCGTTTTTCACTCTTCCTCCAGCAAAGTAACAGTCCTAAATCCTCTTATAATATTGGATGAGGTGAGAGAACACATATAAAGGGATTTGAGACCATTCCTCCATACAAAATATTTTTAGAGTCCTTGGTCATCACTAGTGGAATCCTCTCTTCGGCTCACCGCATTCTCCCTATGCCTTGTTCTGTGGTGTGAGGGGTTTATTAACCCTTGGGTCACCCATGGAGCCCTATGGGCTTCCAGCCATAACCTTGGTCATCTCAATGGACCACCATGGCACCAAATATTAACCTGTTACCATGGGATTCCCTATGGACCCTGCTGATATACTATGATAACCATGGTCCCTATGAACCCCCACAGTACCTAAACCTAACCCAAGTCCATGGGGGACCCTATGAAGTCCCAGACAAGCTTACTATTACCATAGGGTTCCTTATGGACCCTCATGAACCTTATCCTCCAATGGGGATCCACAATGATCTTAAAGTCCCTCACACTATGCCTCCCAATTGAATCAATTACATAAAAAACTAAAGAAAGACAGAAAGCTTACATTCGCTTCTTTGATTGCATGTTAGAATTTCAAACTATCAGAATAGGATAGATCCCTATGATTGGTTAAAAGCTAACAGAAAGACACACATCTAACAAATCAGAACAGGGGTGGAATCCTTCTCTGCTTGCTATGTAACCAATTAAAGTTGTTATATTCAAATACTTAATTCTGATTAGCTCAAATATGATGGACACATGGACACATATTTGAAGCAACCGAAGGCATATAAATAGTATATAAGGCAAGCATGGAAGTTCCTCAGAGAAAGAGTTCTGTTAGTTTTGGTAATTATTTTTTTTAAGGTTGGTATTTGTAGGAGGTGACTTATTCTGTGTGTGAATATCTTGTTGCTTAATTCATTTGTACATTTATTTTCTATTATTATAATTTGTGAGGTATGTTGTTTTCCTTCTCCAACATCCATGGGTGTAGGAGCCAAGGAAAATCTGGGGGAGATACCACATATAGTATAAAAATACCACACAACTGCTTCTCTACACATAAACACACACATTGAAAAATCTATAGGGGATTTGTCCCCCTTACTCCCCCCCCAGTTCCTACACCCATGTCAATAGCACATGTCACATATAATAGTTGTCGTATTGCGAGCCTCTCCCTCCATCTACTTTAGGGCAGCGTTGTCCAACCCGCAACTTTCGTGCTTCGCAATGATTATCTTCGGCGCTCATTGTGAGGCTCTCTCTCCCCCGTGTAGTTTTTGATGCTCATCGAGAGCCCTGAGAGTTCATTGTAGACGTTGTGCAACCCGCCACTTATGTCCCTCACGCTAAGCGCCTTCGGCCGTTATTGCAGCAAAGAGGTGCAAGACTCGCGATAAGTTCCTGCTGCGCTCATCGCAACTTTTAACATTGCGTGATGACCACTCGTAATACGACAACTATTATATGTGATGGGATTCATATTCAACTGTAGGTTATAACAGAATGGCACAATCATAAAACAAAACATGGCAACAAAGAAAAAAAAAAAAATGACCCTGTTTGCATACCCTTAGTTCTTAATACTGTGTATTGCGCCCTTTAGCATGAATGACAGAGTGCAGTCTTTTGTAATAGTTGTGTATGAGGCCCCTTATTCTTGCAGGTGGTATAGCTGCCCATTCTTATTGGCAAAGTGCCTCCAAGTCATGCAAAGTCTTTGGTTGTCTTGCATGAATTGCATGTTTGAGATCTCCCCAGAGTGGCTCGATGATATTAAGTTCAGGAGACTGTATGGCCACTCCACAAAATTCACCTTTTTCTGCTGTAATCACTAGAGGGTCAACTTGGCCTTGTGCTTAAGGTCATTGTCATGCTGGAAAGTCCAACAACGTCCCAAGGTTCAGCCTTCGTGCAGAAGAATGCAAATTGTCTGCCAGTATTTTCTGATAACATCCTGCATTTATCTTACCATCAATTTTCACAAGATTCCCCGTGCCTTTAGAGTTCACACCCCACGAAACATCAGTGAGCCACCGCCCTGCTTCACAGTGGAGATGCTATTCTTTTCACTATAGGCCTTGTTGACCCCTCTCCAACATAGCACTTAAGGTTGTGAGCATAAAACTCTATTTTGGTCTTGTCACTCAAAATTACAGTGTGCCAGAAGCTGTGAGGCATGTCAAGGTGTTGTTGGGTATATTGTAACCTGGCTTTTTTGAAACATTGGCACAGTAAAGGCTTCTTTCTGGCAACCCGACCATACAGCTCATTTTTGTTCAAGTATCATCGTATTGTGCTCCTTGAAACAACCACACCGTCTTTTTCCAGAGCAGCCTGTATTTATCCAGACATTACCTTTGGATTTTTCTTTGTATTCCGAACAATTCTTCTGGCAGTTGTGGCTGAAATCTTTGTTGGACTACCTGACCTTTGCTTGATATCAAGAAATCCCCAAATGTGCCCCTTCTTAATAAGTGATTGAATAATACTTACTGTCATTTTCAAGGCTTTTGATATCTTTTTATATCCTTTTCCATCTTTATGAAGTATCATTACCTTGTTACACAGCTCTTGTGACAGTTCTTTTCTGCTCCCCACGGCTCAGTATGTAACCTGCTCAGTGCATCCATGTGAGAGCTAACAAATTATTTGACTAGTTATACATAGACACTAATTGCAATTTAAAAAAACGCAGGTGTGAGAAATTAACCTTTAATTGCCTATTTAACCTGTGTGTGTCATCTTGTGTGTCTGTAACAAGGCCAAACATTCAAAGGTATGTGAACTTTTTATCAGGGCCATTTGGGTGATTTATGTTATCATTATGATTTAAAAAGGAGTCAAACAACCATGTGAAAACAAATGGCTTCATGTAATCACTACCCTTCAATAAAAAACTTTTTTTTGCATGATCAGTCATATTTTCAAAATAAATGCCAAAATGTCACAATATCTGCCAGGGTATGCAAACTTTTGAGCACAACTGTATAACATAGATGACTTATATATGTACTGTTAATTATGAGAATCCTTTGGCACCAAAATTACCGTCATTCCTTGAGGAATATAATAAAGTATATTGCCTAAGAATAGATTTCATATTATAAGGTAACATGGTGAAGATTTCAGTAGTCAGACCTGAAGGAGTTAGAAGATTTCATTCAGGAAGGGTGAGGAAGATCTGATTAGCCATTATCGTCCCCTGGACAGCTTGCTATATATACTGTATATATATATATATATATATATATATATATATATATATATATATATATATATGAGCACCTCTGATGAGCACCTCTGACTTGTTTTTTGTTTATGCAAATCACCCTTAGGGTTTAGTCTCCCTAAGGGTAATAGGTGAGTCCAGACGTGGACCCCTTGCTCACTGTGCCTTAGGGAGTTCAGCTGCACCTAACTGACGAGGCCCAAAAAGGCCAAAACGCATCTGGGTTTTGCTGTTTCTCCTGTTCAGGGTAGAATTGCCTGGTATTTCGGGGCTGGGTCAATCATTTGAGTGGGACCAGACTGATATACTACAGGATATTTCTCCCTGTGAAGGGCACAAAAAAGCTAAAAGAGGTTGCTCTCAGAGTGGCTTATCATGGCTATAGAACTAACCTATTAAGGTTGGTTCGTTCTCTGATGAGCACCTCTGACTTGGTTTTTTGTTTATGCAAATTACCCTTAGGGTTTAGTCTCCCTATGGTAATAGGGGACTCCACACGTGGACCCCTTGCTCACTGTGCCTTAAGGAGTTCAGTTGCACCTCACTGACGAGGCCCATAAAGGCTGAAACGCTGCTGATGAGCACCTCTGACTTGTTTTTATATATATATATATATATATATATATACACTGCTCAAAAAAATAAAGGGAACACTAAAATAACACATCCTAGATCTGAATGAATTAAATATTCTTATGAAATACTTTGTTCTTTACATAGTTGAATGTGCTGACAACAAAATCACACAAAAATTAAAAAATGGAAATCACATTTTTCAACCCATGGAGGTCTGGATTTGGAGTCACCCTCATTATGAAAGTGGAAAAACACACTACAGGCTGATCCATCTTTGATGTAATGTCCTTAAAACAAGTCAACATGAGGCTCAGTAGTGTGTGTGGCCTCCACGTGCCTGTATGACCTCCCTACAATGCCTGGGCATGCTCCTGATGTGGTGGCAGATGGTCTCCTGAGGGATCTCCTCCAAGACCTGGACTAAAGCATCAGCCAACTCCTGGACAGTCTGTGGTGCAACGTGACGTTGGTGGATGGAGCGAGACATGATGTCCCAGATGTGATCAATTGGATTCAAGTCTGGGGAACGGGCGGGCCAGTCCATAGCATCAATGCCTTTGTCTTGCAGGAACTGCTGATACACTCCAGCCACATGAGGTCTAGCATTGTCTTGCATTAGGAGGAACCCAGGGCCAACCACACTAGCATATGGTCTCACAAGGGGTCTGAGGATCTCATCTCGGTACCTATTGGCAGTCAGGCTAACTCTGGCGAGCACATGGAGGGTTGTGTGGCCCCCCAAAGAAATGCCACCCCACACCATTACTGATCCACTGCCAAACCAGTCATGCTGGATGATGTTGCAGGCAGCAGAACGTTCTCCACAGCGTCTCCAGACCCTGTCACGTCTGTCACATGTGCTCAGTGTGAACCTGCTTTCATCTGTGAAGAGCACAGGGCGCCAGTGGCAAATTTGCCAATCTTGGTGTTCTCTGGCAAATGCCAAACATACTGCACGGTGTTGGGCTGTAAGCACAACCCCCACCGGTGGATGTCGGGAGCTCATACCACCCTCATGGAGTCTGTTTCTGACCGTTTGAGCAGACACATGCACATTTGTGACCTGCTGGAGGTCATTTTGCAGGGCTCTGGCAGTGCTCTTCCTGTTCCTCCGTGCACAAAGGCGGAGGTACCGGTCCTGATGCTGGGTTGTTGCCCTTATATGGCCTTCTCCACATCTCCTGATGTACTGGCCTGTCTCCTGGTAGCGCCTCCATGCTCTGGTCACTACGCTGACAGATACAGCAAACCTTCTTGCCACAGCTTGCATTGATGTGCTATCCTGGATGAGCTGCACTACCTGAGCCACTTGTGTGGGTTGTAGACTCTGTCTCATGCTACCACTCGAGTGAAAGCACCACCAGCATTAAAAAGTGACCAAAACATCAGCCAGAAAGCATAGGAACTGAGAAGTGGTCTGTGGTCACCACCTGCAGAATCACTCCTTTATTGGGGGTGTCTTGCTAATTGCCCATAATTTCCACCTGTTGTCTATCCCATTTGCACAACAGCATGTGAAATTGATTGTCACTCAGTGTTGCTTCCTAAGTGGAAAGTTTGATTTTACAGAAGTGTGATTGACTTGGAGTTACATTGTGTTGTTTAGGTGTTCCCTTTATTTTTTTGAGCAGTGTATATACTATATATATATATATATATATATATATATATATATATATATATACTGTATATATGTATATATATATATATATATATATAAAAAATCAGTGTATTAGATTATATAGTGATACCTTTTTTAATTGGCAAATATTTCAGTTACAGTTTTACCTCTCTTTATCAAGTCAGAAGCAAAACTAGTATTGCTGCTGACTTGACAAAGAGAGATGTATTTCTTGAGTGCTTGTCACTCTGACTAAAATGTTTGTCCAGTAAAAAAGGTATCACTTCAACCATATCATTTATACAGTCAGGTCCATAAATATTGTGACATCAACACAATTCTAATCTTTTGGGCTCTATACACCACCACAATGGATTTGAAATGAAACAAACAAGATGTGCTTTAACTGCAGACTTTCAGCTTTAATTTGAGGGTATTTACATCCAAATCAGGTGAACGGTGTAGGAATTACAACAGTTTGTAATGTGCCTCCCACTTTTTAAGGGACCAAAAGTAATGGGACAGATTAACAGTCATAAAACAAACTTTCACTTTTTAATACTTGGTTGCAAATCCTTTGCAGTCAATTACAGCCTGAAGTCTGGAACGCATAGACATCACCAGACGCTGGGTTTCATTCCTGGTGATGCTCTGCCAGAACTGCCTTCAGTTCCTGCTTGTTCTTGGGGCATTTTCCCTTCAGTTTTGTCTTCAGCAAGTGAAATGCATGCTCAATCGGATTCAGATCAGGTGATTGACTTGGCCATTGCATAACATTCCACTTATTTCCTTTAAAAAACTCTTTGGTTGCTTTTGCAGTATGCTTCGGGTCATTGTCCATTTGCACTGTGAAGCACCGTCCAATGAGTTCTGAAGCATTTGGCTGAATATGAGCAGATAATATTGCCCGAAACACTTCAGAATTCATCCTGCTGCTTTTGTCAGCAGTCACATCATCAATAAATTCAAGAGAACCAGTTCCATTGGCAGCCATACATGCCCACACCATGACACTACCACCACCATGCTTCACTGATGAGGTGGTATGCTTTGGATCATGAACAGTTCCTTTCCGTCTCCATACTCTTCTCTTCCCATCACTCTGGTACAAGTTGATCTTAGTCTCATCTGTCCATAGAATGTTGTTCCAGAACTGTGAAGGCTTTTTTAGGTGTTGTTTGGAAAACTCTAATCTGGCCTGTTTTTGAGGCTCACCAATGGTTTACATCTTGTGGTGAACCCTCTGTATTTACTCTGGTGAAGTCTTCTCTTGATTGTTGACTTTGACACACATACACCTACCTCCTGGAGAGTGTTCTTGATCTGGCCAACTGTTGTGAAGGGTGTTTTCTTCACCAGGGAAATAATTCTTCGGTCATCCACGACAGTTGTTTTCCGTGGTCTTCCGGGTCTTTTGGTGTTGCTGAGCTCACCGGTGCGTTCTTCCTTTTTAAGTATCTTCCAAACAGTTGATTTGGCCACACCTAATGTTTTTGCTATCTCTTTGATGGGTTTGTTTTGTTTTTTCACCCAAATGATGGCTTGCTTGACTGATAGTGACAGCTCTTTGGATCTCATTTTGAGAGTTAACAGCAACAAATGCAAATAGCACACTTGAAATGAACACTGAGGCTTGTATCTGCTCTTTGTAAATAGGATAATGAGGGAATAACACACACCTGGCCATGGAACAGCTGAGCAGCCAATTGTCCCATTACTTTTGGTCCCTTAAAAAGTGGTAGGCACATATACAAACTGTTGTAATTCCTACACCGTTCACCTGATTTGGATGTAAATACCCTCAAATTAAAGCTGAAAGTTTGCAGTTAAAGCACATCTTGTTAGTTTCATTTCAAATCCATTGTGGTGGTGTATAGAGCCAAAAAGTTTAGAATTGTGTCGATGTCCCAATATTTATGGACCTGACTGTATATTTTCTTATTCAGGACATTCATTTTGCATAGGCGCTGCTAGCTCAGCCTCCAAAAACAACACTCCAGCCCACATTACACAGACTATGGGCCGATGGTAATCCAATTAATTCCTTTGCTACATCCCTAACCCCACATTAAAAATAAGGAAGCTTTCAAAAAGTTCACCACATAAACTCTTTCCAAACCCCCTATCTTTTATAGTAACCCTAAATGTTTGCTATTTTTGACCTCTAAGCACCCTAAAGGGTTACATAGCAATATGCTACACCATCAGCTACCATATAACGAGAAGGAAATTACCACAAATAACTGCTATCCTCTTACATACAAATCAGCCCTTTGAACACTCTTCCTTTTTTTTGCAAGGTAGCTGTTAACAAACAGTTCGGATGTCAATGTCATTTGCTCTATTTAAAGAAATGCATTCTGTTTCCTTTTTGTACCAAATAAAATAGAAACCTAAATTAAGAAAGTTAGAGCACAAGTCTACGATTCTGAATCTCCAGGAGAGTAATCCTATTCAAATGAATAAATAAAGCCATTAAGACTGCACAAATACATATCAAAGGAAGAAAAGGAGGATGGCGATTGCGCTCATATTTCAGTCCAATTTCCCTCCAGAATAACTGGTGTTCTTCATGTAAAACAAATATATTTTGCTTTACCAGGAAAAATAGGCTACTTAATCAAGGGTTTTAAGTACTATTGGAGTGTGGAATAGAAAAACGTTAATTGAACGAAGCTGGGATTTGTTTGGGTTATTTTTGATGAATATCAACAGCCATAAAAGTAATGTTAAGGTACAATTCTTTTTGATGTTTAATCAATTTCTACTGCAGCTGTGTAACTTAATACATTTTGTGCAACAGAACTTATTTCTAGTAGGTTGTCCAGTTCCAAGTCTTTACTTGTGTACATAAAGGTTGTTTATAAACTTACTAAAATTATATATTACTTTGGAAGGGAAATCTTGTTGATAACATAGGAAGTGCATTAGCAGAATTTATTAGCTCATAAAGCATGAGAATGAACAGTTCTCTCTGTTTTTCCTACCTAAATAAGCAGTTACAGGTTTCTTTGAATCCAATTAATTAAGTGTGAGGACGGATAATACCAGCACTGCCAGGAAATGTATTCTGAATTTGACGGGTAAATGCTTAGATGAACAGAAAGCTCAGGCCATCAGCAGTAAGCAGAGCCAGCTCTGATTTTAAATGAGAATCACAAACTGCATATATTGTTGATTTTTTTTATGAGAATTTCTTAAATTTATGACTGTTTGACCAAAGAGCTAATTTCCTGTACAAGGGCAAAATATCACAAGCCTCAAGCTTTTAAATAATGGTCAGTACTTGTACATTTACTTTTGTCAATTCCTCTTAAAGGGACATTGCTATCAAATAAATGTCTAAATGTGCCACTGATCAGATACTAATATGGTTTATTGGAGTGTATAAACTTCCCCCACAAAGCAAACCTACTGGAGATAGAGGAGAGATGTTTTCATTGATAAAAAATAGTGTCCTAAAGTAGAAAGAAAATACATTTTGTATGTGGATGAGTGCTTATTGCGTTGGTAGGCAACTCAACAGTACCAGGGCCTCCAATATCTCTTTAAATAAGAGAGGTAGACCACTCAAAATGAATGAACCTGTGCAACTCAGGTATGCTAGATCAGAGAGAACAAGAATACACAATGCAGAGAGATCCAAAAATACTGGTCTGTTATCAGATGCTGTAGGACAGATATACTCACCACTTGATTAAAAGGACAGGCATATGGTACAGTTACAACTAATCCCCATCTCTAATATAATACATTTAAAAACATGTGGTTAAAAGTAATTAACCCCTTAACGTCCTATAGAAAACATGTACTATGTAGTATTTGTGTTATTTCATTTTATTGACTTTGCATTTTTAGTAAGAAATAGTTGGCATGCAATTTATGACCTAAAATGTAATGTAGAAAGTGTTGTGGCAGTGCTGAGAGGATGTGAACAGGCTTCTTGGTCTTCACTTTGGCAGGGTTTCCCGTCGTTAGAATGCTCAGTGCATGAGTTGAGCAGTCATGTTAACAATGGTGTCTTCTGGTGATCTGTTATGGGCCTCCATTCTCTTATCGCCACACATGATTGGTAGCATATTAAGAGAATAATCTTGTAATAGATGAGAATGTAGCGAATGCATACCTCATAATGGCATTTACCTAGAAATGGATTTCGCGGACTGAATACAACACAAATTTAAGTGGCTGCTCATCTCGTAAGGGTTTTGTGCCTACCCACTTCATACCTGATTCCTGGTCTCTGAATCTCAGTTGCACCAGCTGTGAACATCTTTGATATGCTATAATTACTTCAGAATAGTGTGCTGAGTTGCCAAAGTTGGGTGTATATTGGTAGTAGTATGACTGTGTCCATCTATAAAAATGCAATCTATCAAAATCAACTTTGCCCAAGAAAGGGATTATGTGTTTATTTATGTTAAACAGATAAACAAATAAATAAATTGATCTTGGCCTGTTCATCAGGCTGATTTCTTTTTTTGGTCTCAAGCCTCCCACATCATATTTTCTTGTCAGCCAGCATCCACAATCTTCTGCTTGTGACCCTAATCTTGATATTTACCACCAGATCCTAATTTTGGATTGGACACTGGCAGTTTTCTTCCTGAATGAACTAGAACCTGAGATTAAAGCAGTGCCACATCTTTATCTGTTCATCATCATCATCCCAATTCAAATAAATGAGCACACATTATTAATATCATACCTCAGTAAGATTTATTAAGATACAATATTTCACTGTTATAGTATAAGAATTATGAGTCACCAAGTCTTTCAATTTTGAGTTGAGTCTAAATTAAAAAAAACTGTTATGGGATCTTAAATGATGGATGGGAGTTATAAACACACACTAGAGTCATTGTAAAATCATTAGATAAATGGATCAATAACTCACTATGTTTAGAGACTTTGCTATTAAAGTACTTTTAAGTAATACAGGAAATGAGGTGTACAGTATTGTCTCAGTATTCCTGTACTGTATTGTTTGTAAAGGAGAGATACTTAGAAATTGTGTGTGTCGGAGAATGTGAAAAAATAATGACATCTTGCTTGCAATTGCTGGTGTGTGTTATGCTAGTGGGCATGCATCCCCAACTACCACTCAATCAAAAAAGAGTAAACCAACCAAAGTTCGCTGCAGTATGCAAACAGAATGTATTTTGAAAGCTACTCAACTCAATTAAACAAAAAGAAATACAAAAAAAAGTATTCTTTACACTTAAACTAATTTTACTAATTCATTGAAATATAGGCCAAACCTATTAATTGGTTGGTGTTTCTGGAGGGTTGACTCCGGTATACCAATACCAATCATAAGTGGAACAAATGAGATCTGTGTGAGGAAAACATATTTCATGGCAACTGCTCAGTTTATCAATGGACAATATTGATTATACAGGCCAAACATTTTTTTTCAAGGGAATATATGTTGGTTGGAGGACAAAATGTAATCAATGAACTGTTGGTAGCATGAGATAGAACCATACTGCCACCACTACATATAAAGCTAGGCCTGATGAAAGTATTTGTCAAGGCTTTGAATAAAGACGGTTCGTGCATTGAATACATAGCGCATAAATTACCTGGACTTACCATGGAAAAGCTGAAGGCAGTAATGGTCAACAGATCAGACAACTTATAAATGACCCACATTTCATAGCATCAATGAATAAACTTGAATCAAGCTATAAAAACAATGGAAGCCAGATACCAAGAAAGATGGGATGCACATATGATGGCAGACTATTGTTGGAATCTTATGCAGGATTGTCCTGGCAGTTTCTACTCTCAGAAGTCTTACAAAAGGAGCCTCTTGTGTTGAATGAATGGAAATTTTGTATCACAAACAATAAAGTGGTATATATAGCCCAAAAAATCTAGAACTGAAAGAAAGAAACTGGTGTTATTTTTGGAACCAGCAGGTCAAATATACCAAGAAACAGGTCTAACAAATTTAGGCACCAAAATAGGTGTTGGTCTGTGTTATAGTTAGATGGTGTACATTCTAGCACTGAAATAAAAACTGTAGTTTTGTACAATCTTCATGTTTGTCAAGTATTTAATAAAATAACAATATCAGCTATGTAAGACAGGAATATAAATGCATTAATAAAGAAAATATTATATTTCAATGACTCTGATTGTGTTACGGAGGATTAGATTTTGGCCTGCTAGTCTGTCTGTAGCTTGAATAGGATGGTTATCCTCTGGGGCCTTACTCTGCCATTGAGTTCAATTTTCAAGGGGTTGGTTGATTTAATAGAAGTAAACACAAATCTCATTTGGAAAAATAATTCCTCCCACTCCTCCCAGGTTTCTAATCCTTTTCCGAAATTTTGAGAACAAACACCAAATGTCTCTCAACATTAATGCAAAATCGAATACATGTATTGTTTTTAGTATTTTAAACTGTATACAAATGTTTTGTACATTATCAAGTGAACTTCTCCACAATATGTGTTCCTACAGTTGTGATCTGTAGTGGACATTAAGGTAACAATAGTAAAGTACTTGCATAATTGATGAAGTCACTTGCCGCTTTATAAAAACTCAACAACGTAAGATATAAAAAGTGGAAGTAGCACAGTCATGTGGTGCGTATCTGATCTGAACATGGTAAGGGCAGCCAGCGGATGGACCATCAGAAATCATGCCCTCTTCTGGTGTCTTGAGTCTTATTTAGTAGTCTTGATTCTGGGGAAAAAAGCAAGGATGGGAATACACATAAGTTTGGAATATTTTCATCTGCAGAGCATGTGCTTTTTTTATAGCTATTTTGTCTGCATGTAACTATTCTGTGTGCTTTAAATTTGTAGCCATGGTTGTTCCTCTAATCAATTATTCACAGGCTGAATGATACTGTAACTTCATGAAAACATCAATAAGTAGACAGGGAGGACCTTTGTACTGTTTCCAAATGCTGAACAATGGAAATAAATATTTCCATGAGGCTGTTATGCATGTTTTTGACGAGTTTAGATGTACCATATTGGATTCCATTAGAACACACAGATATTAAATTAGTTTGCTGTGCAATATGTAATTTTGGTAGTAAATCCGTTGTTCATGTTGTTCTAAAGTGACTTTGATGTTGTGCATCTGACCTTTAATTTCTACTTGCCGCTTGGATTTAAAGGTGGCTCAAAATAGATACTGCAGGTCAGATCTTGAGCTTCTTATTGCAAAGTTCAGAGTTAAACTAAAGAAAGGGAGGGAAAATCAGCAGAACAAACATATACAAAATAAATAATATTCCCGGTGAATATGCAGTGAAGGTAAAGAACAGATTTAAGGGTGGTAGATAGAATGCCTGAAGAACTTTGGATCAAAAGTGTGCAACATTAACCAGGAAAAAGTAACAAGAAATATCCCCAAAAGTATGAAAAATAAGAAGGTAACTGGCTATCCAAAGAGGCATTGAAAGTAGCTCAGGGAAGATGGAAAGTGAAAGATAGTAGAGATAGGAACAGATTTGTCCAACTGAATGCATAATTCAAGAGGATAGCAAGAAGAGACAAGGAGACATTCTACAATGGGTGATGTAGATATATAGATAGAGATAGAAGAAGATAATGGAATGGAACAGTCAAGAATTCTCTTTAGGAAAATCAAAAATCTCAAGTAAATCTTTAATGCCAAAGCTGGCATTATAAAAGACAAAAATTGTAGGGACTTAACAAAAGAGAGATTAATTAAAGAAGAACTGGCAGGAATACACAAAATAACTATTCAGGAAGGTTCTTGATAGCAGTGATGAACTCAATAGTTAATCCAATAAGCTAAAGCTAGAAATCTTGGAGAGTGAAGTGAGATGAGCCCTAGGAAGCCTTGCTGATAACAAGGCTGCAAGAGTTGATGTTATCCAAGCTAAACTATTCAAAATCCTGGAAGATGATGCTGTGAAAGTGTTGCTTGCCTTATGTCCCCAAATTTGGAAAACTCAACAGTCGAAAATAGTCTGGAAAAGGTCAGTCTACATCCCAGTCCCAAAAAAAGGCAGTGCAAAAGAGTACTCCAATTATCGAACAATTGTACTCATTTCACATGCCAGCAAGGTAATGCTTAAGATTCTACAAGCTCATCTCTAACAATATATAGACCGGGAACTGCCAGATGTGCAAGCCGGGTTCCACCGAGGCACAAGAGATCAAATTGCCAATGTCCACTGGAGCACATAGAAAGCAAGAGAGTTCCTGAAAAGCATATACTTCTGCTTCATATACTGTTTTGGTCCGAATATAAGCCGCACCCGCATATAAGCCGCACCTGTAAAATTCAAGGGTAAAAATAGAAAAAAGATAGTACTCAAATATAAGCCGCACCCTTAAAATCGGAGAGAAAAAGACTCTCTACAAGTGATCAGCCATTGCAAGAAACCGGCTTTCTAATTAGTACTGTAACTTTTTTTGAAGGTTACAGGCCTTACAGGACGTTAGAATCACTAAAACCGTAAATTGCTATTCAACTGCTACAATACCGCAGTCTCAAGCACGCAAATCGGCACCCTTAACTCGCAATCACGCAAATCAGCAGTAATTTTACGTTCGCTATATATAAGCCGGATGCGTAACTCGCAAGCTCTCAAATCTACAGTGATTGTTTTTTACGGTCGCGAATATAAACCAAACCCGTAACTTGCAAACTCAAAAATCGGAAAAAAGATGCGGACCAATACGGTACTATTCTAAAACCTTTGATTTTGTGGATCATAACAAAATGTGGCAAATTCTTAAATATATAGGAGTGCCAGATCATCTCATCCAGCTCCTGAGGAATCTGTATGTGGACCAAGAAGCCACGGTCAGAAACGAACATGGGACAACTGAATGATTCAAGATCGGGAAAGAAATGTGACAAGGTTGTATTTTGTCACCTTATTTATTTAACTTATACACAGAGTACATCATGCGTAGGGCCGCACTGGACGAATCCAAAGTTGGAATCAATATTTCTGGAAGATACGCTGATGATACTATTCTGATGGCTGAAAGTGAAGAAAAACTAAAAGACCTATTAATAAGGGTGAAAAAAGAGAGTGCAAAAGCTGGCCAGCTGAATTTTAAAAAGATGATGATCATGGCAAAATGCAATCTCCATTCCTGGGAAATAGTTGGGGAAGAAGTGGAGTGAGTGACAGGTTTTATTTTCCTGAGGTCCTAAATCTCCTCAGATGGAGACTGCAGCCATGAAATGAAAAGACATTTGCTTCTGGGGAGGAAAGCTATGGCACGTTTTGACAAGCTAGTAAAAAGATATTACATACAGATGTGAGAGCTGTGCCATAAAGTAGACAGAGCACTGTAAAATGGATGCCTTTGAATTGCGGTTTTGGAGAAATCTGCTTAGAGTCCCTTGGACTGCAAGAACATCCAATAAATCAATACTTCAGGAAATCGAGCCAATCTGTCCACTGGAAGGTATGACCATGAGATTGAAGATCAAATATTTTGGCCATATCATGAGAAGACAGAATTCCAAAAAAAAGACTCTGATGCTGGGAAAGATTGAAGGCACACACAGTAACAAGAGCTTCATGGCGCTCAAATGGGCAGTAACTGAGAGATGTGCCTTGTTTGCTGTGGTCCATGGAGTCATGGAGAGTCGGACTCAACTAAACAAAGTAAACAAAAGCAACAAAATAGCTACAGATGACATTCATTTGCCGCATGAGAATGAGATAATATGGTGAAATTCTGAGTCACTTTCTTCTACCTCCTGAGGCAGTTTTTTCATTACAAGGCCAAACATATTTAAATTATTTGAAGAACAACATCTGTAACAAGCTATTGCCCACAAGAGGAGGGGTTAGGTATGTGGGAGGAGTGAGATCTTTATGTGTTTTGATATTGCTCTGTAACAATAAAGAAGTTCCAGTCTGATTTTGGACACACTAAACCAAGGTAGTGTCGGAGTCTGCTTGTACTAATCAAAGGTACAGGGTGTGTGATTCTTAGATCCTAAGAAAAGGGGTCTGATGATGCCTGTCTCTTCAGAAATGAGGCTGTCATCTAAAGTGTCTGCTGGTGTCGAGATCTGAACAAAAAGTTGTGACCCACATAGAGAGAGAAAATTGGGGTGAGCGTAGGCCCCCAAATCTGGCGGGCATAACAATGGTTATGGATTACAAGAGCGAAACATTTGTGAGCACATTTGCATGTTCTTGCCCAGGTTCCCAGAGTGCAGTTTTAGACATGCTTTAGACATTCAAATGTGAACTCAAATGTACTATTTATTTACTATATAGTATATATACACATATATATATATATATATATATATATATATATATATATATATATATATACAGTGTGTATATATATATATATATATATATATATATATATATATATTAATTTTTTACAAGCATTCTTCAGATTCATTTAAGGCAACTAAACATTTTTATTTACATTTAAATGTTGAATAGGAAAATTAAAAACCTACATGTTGCCTTAAATTTAAAGTAAGCTGCAGAGTGGTGTACAAATTAATTAAATGTATTGATCATTTTTAGAATAAGAAAAAAAATACAAAATAAACATTACATAAATCACCTCCTACAATTATTCTTTCTTGCTAAAACTCCATAGATAAAACTCTGATCGTAAAACTCTAGATAATAGAACAAAAATGCAGATTCCAACATCTCACTGTTTCAACATATGTGCCTTCCATCAAGTACTTATCTGTTTTCATCTCACATTTCATACAGCCATTAAATGTCAGTGAAACTAGTAAATCGGTGAGAGATTGAATCAATTTCAGTACATGATGTTTACTATTCCACATAAGGTTATTCCAAATAAATTGATGCATGGGCACCATTTCAGCAGCATGCTTTTAAAAGCATATTTCTATTGGTCTGTGCTGAAAGGTTTATGTCAGCCTGTGGGAATTTACTTGTAAATGTCCTAGTAATGGCAAAAGGCTTCCTTGCAGCTCCTGATAATATATTGGTATGTCATCTGATATCCTGACTAGTCATTACCCATTCCTATACTCCTCAGCAGGATTCTCTCACAGCAAAGTGGATAAAATCAGATTGGCTACTGCAACTATTGGAAATGTCTCATGTAATTTTCATTGCAATAAGGTTACTATGGAAAGCGCAACCTCAAAAAGGTAAAGGTTCTCCTTTCATCTGTTTGTTCCTAGTATCACAATGAAGGATGAGAAAGATGCACTATAAGTGAAACATGCAATTTTCATTTGGAGAGAAATAAAAGCTTGATGTATTCTTCTATATACACATATCCCTGATATAGCATTTTCATTGTTTTAAAAATACGGACACATTTTGATGTAATTGTGCCTAGGCCAAAAAGGTCATATTCAAAGGATAGCAGGCTCCCTAAAGATGCTGTTGCAGTGTATGTATTCAAGAGAAATACGTCCATATTCACATAAATCTCCATGTCATATTGCCAACTGTCGCTCTTTTAGAGAAAAGTACATATTTACAAGAAACTCCCATCCCTCCGTCTTTTGTACTTGCATCTTTTGACGTCACATTTCTGATTTATATCCCTGTATTGTAGAGTTTATGAGATAGTTTAATTGTATATGCACTCAGCATAATTCAAATAGTATTTCTGTAATACTCCACCTGATGCCAGGCTCATCAGTAATATATAAAAAAAATATTTTAAAGGGAAATTTCTTCATGCAGACAAATTACTCTTGTAAAAACTGAGCAGTTACAGAAGTTCAAATATAAGTGTAAAACTTATAGCATTTCTCTTGTATTGCCATAAGGTTTCTGCTGAGGGAATATGAATGTAACTGCTTTTTTTTTTTAGAGAAGTTGAATAAAAAACTAGCCGTTCTAAGTATAAGTGGAAAAAAATGGAACAGTTTTGTTTGTGTTAGAGAGCTCCATCGCTATGGCTACAATCGCAAATCGCTATTCAATTGCTCAATTTCCCCAAGCCCGCAAATGTTTTCACACCCATAAATGGCAAAAGAATGAGAAAATCCAATGAGTGCTAGAAAGGACCCACAATGGGCTTAAACGCATATTTGTAGCACTGTAAAAGGAATTAAAAAATCAATACTGCACTGTAAATAATGGGGAAAGCTATGAAAGACATTTGAATTTTTTGCACAACAGTCTCAAGCTCGCATATCGGCAGGAAATTACATTTATTTTTTTCATTTCTGGGCGAAATTGATCTTGCGTATCAATGAGTTAATACATATCAGGCTAGTCATATGGACTAGAACAGTATCAGCATTCATTTTCATAATTCTATATTTTGCGGGTTTGCGAGTCTGATCGCATATCTAACCCCCGAACCTAATTGATTGACATGTAACCTCCATGTTTTACTGCTTTAAAAATGACAGTGTAATTTTCTATTGGCTGATTCGAAATGGGAGGTTATGGGCTTGCTTAATTAATTATGTTCTGGCTCTGAACTGCTACGAACCAGTGCATGGTTTACGGTTTTGACTTTGGGACAGTAACTTCCGGGCTTGAGCAATTGAATAGCATCCCAATCAGAGATGAATGGGAACTCGCAACGCACCCTCAGACATACTAGCGATCGAGTTGCGGGCTTGCAGTTGAATGTAGCTCTAGGTATGTTCCATAACTTTTACATACGTGTTTAATCTTCTATTACATTTAAAATAATCTTAAAATGAAGAACTTTTTTAATGTTGGTTTAGTTTTAACATTTGACTCTTTCTTTCTCTTCACATGGCATTAGGATATAGACAACTTGTCTGTGTCCCTTATGAAACATTTTGCATAAAATGTATGCCTTTCCTCTTTTCAATCTAATGAAATTATCATCTTTCGATAAATGCATGTTTTTATTACATTTCCTTTGTTTTACCCACAGTCTCAGCTCTGCTCAATCAAGTCTCTCTTTAACCTTTTTTACAAGTTATTGTTTTTTTCTCAGCATCTCTTGCTTTCTCCTCACCAGCCTTGCAAGTATTTTTTTGTTGTTTTATTCTTTATACTTGTTGTACTTTATACAGTTCTACTGAAGTCCCTGTTTCTTGATGTTCACCTTGATCATTCGCTTCCTGATCTACTTCACTTGTTTCTATATTTTCCTCTGCCCTTGACCATTGTTCAATTTGATCATTAGTCTTTAGTTGTGATACAGTTTCTGTGTCCTTTGGTTGTATTATTATAACAATATAATGGCCTTTCTATAGCGGGATAAAAACCACCACATAAATAAATTCATAAAGAAACTGCATTCTTGTGATTTAGTGTATACTGAATAATAACATGCAGATGTACTTTTAACTAATTGTTATTGCTTTGCATATTGCTTGTAATTATATTACAATTATAGTCTCACTTATTGTGCCTTTACTTTTTAATTTATCCTTGTCAAGCAATAAGTATTTTTCATTGGAATATGTTTGTAGAATATAACATTTTTGTCATATTATTATGATTTTGAGTCATAGTTTGGGATTTATATCTCATATGCAATTCTATAGAGTCAGTTTGTCATGCAATGTGTTTTTTTATAATATTGATAAATCAGTCACATAAAGTAACATTGTAATACATTTACATGAGTAAATACAAAACTGTTAAGAAATGTAAGAAATAGGGTGTGAACACAGGATAAAATATTTGACAATTATATTGGCAAAAGAGAGGATGTTAAAGATACATTTCAGAGCCTTTTGGAGTAAGTCATTCAATATTTTGACAACACAACATAATGTACTGATTTTCAAGTGGTAGCTTCAGGCAAATAGTCAACCAAAAAGAATGAGTTAAATTGCGGGTAGTATACCTTGTTCAGACTGAAAAAACAGTATGGACATTGGCACCCATCATATGACTGAAATCTTGTGATATTATTGTTACTGCATACTTGGTTTGATACTGCTTGTGTAAATTGGTTCTATTTAATTGAAGGCTTTATTAATTACCACTGAATCTGATAGTAGCAGAAAACCATGAGTTTACCCAAATAATTTTGCACATTTTTGGTTAAAATTAATAGCTATGGGTAATTGTTTTAACTGCACAAGGAATTCAAGCATAACTCTCCTCTCTTTAACTCTTTCCTATTACATGTGCTTGATATCAGCACCAAAATAAACTGGACTAGGCCCTGTGTGAAGAATATTTAGTTTGACATTTATATAGATTAGTTCTATTAAGGTAATTATATATGTATTTATTTACATATTTCATTGTAATGCCCAAACTTGGCTATTTATGTTGGCCAATTTTTTTGATCCTCCATGTTAGTGTTACCATATTATGTTTCTCTTTGGCAATTCTTGACACGATCACTCAATATTAAATAACATTCAAGATTTATATACTACTGTTATATTTTGTATGTTGCAGTCTTACTGACAGGTCATATCACTGTAGCCTCCACAGTGTTCTTTTGTGCTCAGATGGGAGGAGGAAAATTGAAGAATAAGAAACTGGGCAAATGTGATAAAGTTAATTTTGCGTAGACATCCATATTGACACACAGCCTTCAATGATGTGTGGCTAGCATTGCCATCATTCTTTCCTGTTCTGTAACACAATTTAGGACCATAACATACTGGGTCTGCCAAAGAGTTTAACTTTTTTACATAATAGTAAAGATGATCATAAACCAAATAAATTAGTATAAGTATGCACAAACATGACTTTCATACTTTTACATAAATATTTAATCGTCGCTACTTCTGGTCTTCCATGTAAAATAAACTTTACATATAAAAGAGACTTACCTTTTGTGGTAATTTAAACAATCCGTGTATTACTTAAACATTTAAACTCACTCTACAAAAGGTAGATATAAATATAATATATAAAAAATATATATAAATATAAATATACACACCATTCTGTGTTCCTTTGATTCTATGTATACTTTTATATTACAATTACAGTGCATTTTCTATTTCTTCTATTTTTTTCTCACAAATGAAATTATGAACTTTTCATCAGTTTATTTTTCAACTTCCTTTGTCTTTTCTGCAGTCACAGCCATAGCTCTGTTCAATCTCTCTTTTATACATTTTGTTGGTCTTTGTGTTCACTCTTCAACTTACCATTATCTCTCCTCTTCAACCTTGTGCGTTTTCTTATTTTCATGCTTTACGCTTGTTGCTCAGTTCCATTGAAGTTACTGTTTCATGATGTTTATCTTGATCTCCCTCTTCCTGATCAACTTGAATTATTTCTATTTTTACGGTGCTTCTCATCTGCCCTTGACCATTGTTCAATATATTCATTATTTATCAATGGTGCTACTGTTTCTGTGTCATTTTGTTGAATTATTATAACAATATAATGTACTGTGGAATGAGGCATAATGAAAGCCACCACATAAATACATACATTCATGGGTGATGCTACATTTCTATGGAGTATTGTCTTACAGACCTTGGAGGTTAAAATATATTATACTGAATAATAATATACAAATGTAATTTTGTATGTACAAATACAGAACTACTTTTTTTCTGCCTTCTCTTTTGAGAAAGATACAAAATATTTCGCTGGTATATAGCTACTGGTAGTACAGCTGGACTGAAAAATATTACAACTCTATTTGCAAGAAAAAGTGAGAAGGGTTTTGTCATGACTCAGGGACGAGGGGATCACGTGCACTCCAACACCTCCTTTGTTCTGCTACAGCAATCCCTCTAGGTTGTAAATGTGGGGTTAGCCTCATTACCCAGCCTACATCGTATAGGAACAGTCAAGGTTCACTTAGGATAGTACCAACAGGAATATTAGGATATAAGCAAGCTTAGTAAAGTAATAAAATGTATTTCCATTTGGAGACCAGAATGAAATACACACAGTGTTTATGAATATACAAAATAGATCACACATTTAATGGTACAGTACAACATATTTATGGATAGAAGAAACCAATCAGGATGGAGCCGAACATGGTATGCATGTCACTAGTGTGACAGGTGTGCTATTAACTGCCTCCTGTGGTGAGTAGACTGTAAGTCTAAGGGAGTATGATGTTTTGCCATCTTCCTTCCTCCCTTTAGCCCTGTAAGGGGTAATTAGCATATTAGTGTCATTTATCTGGCTATCTCTTGTCCATGATAGCCGCACGGCAGGGGTGCTAATGGAAATATCCCTTCTGCAGACATGGCGTCAGGCCATTCCCTTGTTTTAATGGATCCCTACAGACCCCTCAACTGGGTACCCCTCAATTTATCACATATTGACAAGTAAAACATGACTCATCACAAATAGGATGGGTGACAGGAAAACAACTTCCATAATATTCTAGACAATATTAAACACCACATGCCAACAGGGCAATACCAGTCCATGTTTTTAGGTTAATCCAGGCCCTCCCCAAGAGTCCAACAGTCCCCAAAAGTTCAGTGGGCCCTCCGGAATATATTAAGTTTAAACATACATTTTTAGAGCCTTTTGTAGAAGGTTGTAGACGTAAATTCAAGATATTGGCATTCCAGTAAGGAATATAATGTGCTGCTTCCCAAACATTTACCTGTTAATAACACATAATTTCTGAACCTACATATATATATATATATATATATATATATATCATATTTTTGCCATGTCCAATGAACATTGCTTCCAAATTGTAGAACCTTGTTGTCACAGGAGGACTTAAAATGATCTAGGCAGTCCTTGTCACAAACCCCAGGATACTAGGACTTTTACGTCTGGACACTTGGCCCTGATGGACATTAGCCACACAGCCATTAGAATCAAAGAAGTATTATAATGGCCATATGAACCTTGTGAAAGACTTTACCACTTGTTGATTTGGTATGTTGTGTGATGTTTTCCCAAAGGTCTGGTTGTATGCCCTGGACACCTAAGGCCCATTTCCACCAGATCATTTGAGCCTAGAGGGCTCTGTGTCCATTTTCCAATTTTAGGGGCATTATTTTGTGTGTAGAATGTGTTTTATGGTGTAACATTTGCATTAAGTTAATAAAAATATTCCCCTCCTCAGGTTGGACCCACTCTGTCTCCAGCAGTGACACTACCGAGTCAACCCTAGGTAGCTGTTAGCTGGGGCTGTAGACTCCTCGGCACCTAGGTGGGGAAGGAGATAGGCCTAGCAACAGGTCCTAGGAGAAAGAGCTGGCCTATGAGGAGAAGTTCAAAGGGGACACAAGGTGTAAAGCTTGTGTTTGAAGTGGCCCACTGGTAATTGGTGCAGGTCTGGTCTATGTAAATATACCATTGTTTTATTGTATAGGAGAAATGTATAAAATGGAGACCCAATGACTTAAAATGATAAACCCCATCCCCCTCTCCTCGCCCAAACATTATTAGCTTTCAGGAATCAGATTATTTTATCAATCCCTGCTGTGCTCAGATCCTGACCAGAGGTAGCTGACCAGAGGTAGAATCTTTGGTACTTAGCTTGGGATATAGACATGTTGGTGCCGGTCCTTGGAGCCATCATAACCTACATACTGGTAATTAAAAGGGACAGAAGGTGTAAACTTGTTTATTGTATGAGAGAAATGCATATAAAGAAGACCAAGAATAAAGATTATGCTCTTTCTTGGACAGGTATCAGATGTTCTATTTAGAGGGAATAGTTTTATTATTTTTACTGGGCTGTAATCACTTTGTATCCAAAACCTCTGAGAAGGGGATCAAATAACTGGATCAGATCTGTATCCTGAACTGATGTTTCTATCCTAAAGGAAAAGTATGAATGAACTGGATGAGATCTGCGGGTAGATTTGGTATCCCTGGGCTTTTCAAGCCCACTGAAGAGCCAATTGCACCAGTTATGCTAAACCTGTGATTCTGTATCCCTGATACTCCTGCTGATGATGATCCTGGTATTACAGACAGATGCTGAGAAGCCCTCCACTCAAGACCCTGAAGGAGAATTCCAGTAGTTGTAGGCAGGAGTTTTGAGGTTAAAACAGACTCTCTCTGCTGGGTTGTGATACCTCCCATGACATATTTAGTCATGCTATCTTATCATATTAACTAATATGTTATACCTTCTATGTTTCAGTTTTGCTGTTAGGCCACATGTGTGACATATATTAGCCTCCATAAGGTTCGTAATATGCTCAGGCATACTGCATGGGAAGAACACAGATAGAAACAATCAAACGGATCTAATGTGATAATGTTAATTTTGCTTAGACATCCATATTGCCACAAAACATTCAGACATGTTTGGCTCGCATTGCTATCATTTTCACATTTTGTAGCACAATTCTGGATCACATAAATGTGGTGGGTCTGCACAGCAGGAAATAAATGTATATATCAAGATAAGTATGCATGCATGAAACAATACATATATACACAAAAACACAGTAATTCAGCTTTCAAACCAATAAACTCTAAATACTGTTTTGAGGAAAGACACCCTGATAAGGGCACAATATATATATATCCCTCATATGGAAACTGTACTGTATGAAAGAAATTGTGATATTGTTTTAGAAAACCTAAGTCCATATTAAGTCTTGTATCTTTACTCTTAAAGAATATGATCATCTTTATTTCAAATGCTTTTCTGTCCTGTATGTTCTTGATAATTCCTAGTACTTCTAGTATTTTGATTTTCAGGTTTTGGATGGAGTGATCATTCTAGCTAAAATGTGTTTTTTTATAGAATGTCTGTGTAGGTTTAGCCTTAGTTTCAGTTTTTGGCTGGTTTCTCCAATGTAACAGTGAGTTTCACATATATTACAGTGAATGTTGTAAACCACATTAGATGATGCTCATGAATACGATCCTCTCATGTTATAGGTCTTGTGTGTTGACATAACTTACAAGCACTTTTGTTACAAGGTTTAGTTCCATTCTTTATATTTAGTTGTTAATTGGCCAATCCTCTGCTGACAAGTTTTTGTGTTAGGTTTGACGGTTAAATGAAAGGATGCGCGATTTATGGAATATATTTTTTAATTGTGCATCTTCGGTTAGTAGGGTTTGCAAATCTTTTATTATTTTCAGTATTTTTTCTAAAGCTGGATGGTATGTGGTCACTAGAGGTGTATGTGAAGTAGTTTATTTTGTTTTGTACTTTAACTGGTGTTCACAAGGTGTTTTTATGACAGTGATTATTTTTTTGGTAATGATAGAGGGTTTGTAACCCTTCTGTCTGAAAGATTCAGACAGTGTTTTTAAGTGTTTGTGTTTGAGCAAATGATATCTAATAGAGTGGCTTGCTTAGTGATATATATATGTATATATATATATATATATATATATATATATATATATATATATATTGTATATATATATATATATATATATATATATATATATATATTGACTTTTTTTAAATTTTATTTGTTTTTTTGTCGTTTGTGTATGTGCAGTCCGGCTGTTAAGTTTTTGAGCTCGTTTTTTTTTTTTTTTTTTGTCAAATTTTTTCTTTTCTATGTCCCGCTTTACTTTTTGCAAAGTGTTATGAACCGTAATTTTTTTTTTTTTAAACTGCTGTGGGTCTCGCATTGTGAATGGTGTAATTGAGATTTCTGTTTATCTGTAGTTCCGCGGGTCGTAGGGATGAGTGCCAATGGCGCTCATCTACACCAGAGCAGTGAGCGCCTTTGCCTTTGGCGTTCACTGCCTAAATTGTACATGGTCATAGGTATGAGCGAAAGGAGCGCCTTCGGTGCTACTTGCCAGCAACTGCGGCTCTCGCTTCGCGCCCGCAAGCATTAGCAACAACCCGTATTGCTCACAACTATATATGTGATTACTGCTTGGAATTCAGATAATATTAATTTCATGGATATAATAGTTCATTGCTCTTCTTCTAACTGATTCCCTATTAAGTTTTGTTCTGAAACATTACTCTTGGAATTTATTTAAGATGATTTTGGTGAGTTCCGCCATTCGAATATCAGGTAAGCGAGAAAAGAAATGGCGGACAAAAAATAAAAATGAGGCCACACGAACCTGGACCGCGCAAAGCACCGCCAACCACGTACCAATTTCACCCAGGAACGTACGAGGTACAAAATATACTATTACAAAGGACGGCAAATGCCTGCAAACCATGTATCACATAGACAAACAACGCTATTTTACAATCCTAGCTTGCCACTAACAGCATTACGCATCTAAAGTAGCGCTTTACACAAATAAACCAACGGTTTGGCCTTGCGCATGCAGCCTATTTCTGATGCACAGTTGGGACATTCATAAAACTATCTCCTCAGGCCAGCAACAGTCCAACTGGACATTATATGCTGCAGGACAATAAAAAGAGATTGTTAGCTCTTCAGGCTATTGATTGTTACATATATTAATTAGAAAAAGTTAAACTATATTAATTTATTACTTAATTAATTCCGAAGGAGCTCATTGCGAGGTCCTTACAGTATAAAAAGCTTAACATTGCCATGGCTTCAAATTTTATGTACTGTCATTTTTTATTGACCAGGCTGTACACTTACTACATTACATTGTAGCAGAGTGTAATTTCTTCAGTGTTGTCACATGAAAAGATATAATAAAATATAAAAAAAAATACTTTTGTGAGATACTGTATATATATATATATGTTACTGTACCCCGATTTCTGGATTGTAGTTCAAGAAAAAAGACACTTGTTTGACAAGTATGTGTAGGTCATGGGCATAATTTTTTTTTGGGAAATATGAATTGTCTATAGCGCGCATGGTAAATGCTGTAATCAATTGAGCACTCAGCCTGTGTGCCTTGGCCCTGCTATATGTCTCAGGTGCTGTCTCAATGAGAGACCTGTGTGCCAGGTACTGAGGGGGCCAGTCTCACAGGCACAAGTGTACACACATATATATATATCACATATATAGTTGTGAGCATACAAGCCGTTGCTAATGATTGCGGGCTCGCGCAGCGAGCCGCGGCCCTCGCGTACCAAGGGCTGCGATCGAGGGCCTCAGTTGCTGGCATAGAGCGCCGAAGGCTCCTTGCCAGCAACTGCGACACTTGCAAAATTTACGTTCAAACGCAAACAGCCACAAAACAACCGCGACCACGCAAACAACACGACACACCAACTACGACCCTCGCAAACTTTACCTCGCAACGCAAACAACATACGAGATACGTTACCAAACGTTACGAACTCGCAACAATCGGACGCAACTCGCGAACATTATAAAATTCAAAACACAATAAATACACACAGCACATACATAAAAAGCTTACCTACAGCAAGAGGGAGCATCCAGGACCTCAAAAAAGCAACTTACACCTTCATTTAACTCAAAATAAAAGAGTTTAGACACGAACAAATTCTCTAAGCGACAGAAAAAATGGCCGCCGAACAAAACGAATACGAGGCTACAGCACTCTAAACACGCAAAACACCACAAGAAACTCGCAAAACACCACAAAAGACCTACGGATATTCTGCTATGATGCATACCACCATTTTACGACAATGCGGAAGTACACGACTACGCTAATGGTTTGGTCTCGCGCACGCACAGTATTACACTGCACACATTCATCACGCTTACACAGCAGCTCCACACCACTAATGCTGCAGCAACATCAAAACACATTGCCAGCTCTTCAACACAATGCTTCAAAATAGGTAAAGTATATTAATTTATTAATGTATTAGATATTTCATTATTACACACCAAAAAGCATTAGCTACCTTACAATTTCATTGCCGTCATTTTTTGACGGGGAATTCGCTAGTATATATATATTTGGGATATTAACATCACATACCTGCACTATCACCCTGATCTATTATACCCTATGTATGTCGCACATGTGATCTCATGCCCTTTTTATGCCCCCTATTTCCCTGTTTTTGCCCTTTCCATGATCTCTGAGTTGTCTCTTGTCTCCACTACCCATGTTTGGTCTATGACATCCCCTCAGTCCTCATGCCCTATGTGCTCTACCCCACTCTGTTACCCATACCATCCCTATGTCCCCTTCTTATCTGTGCCCTGCCCCATTTGCCCACTCTGATACCCATGCCATCCCTTTGTCCCCATTCCCTCTGTGCTTTGCCCCTCTTGCCCACTCTGATACCCATGCCATCCCTATGTCCCCATGCCCAATGTGCTCTGCCCCTCTTGCCCACTCTGATACCCATGCCATCCCTATGTCCCCATGCCCTAAGTGCTCTGCCCCTCTTGCCCACTCTGATATCCATGCCACCCCTATGTTCCCCTCCTGCTATGCCCACCCTGCACCCCTTACGCTCTGTAGTCTCATTCTCCCTATACATCCCACAGCCCCCACACCTGTACTCACCCCAGGTGTCCCCGGGGTCCGGTAACACACTGATCACCCCATCCTAGTGTAGGACCAGTGAGGAGGGTTCCCTGATCTTCACCTCTGATGCCCGGGGGTCCCCTGCTAGTTTCCGGGAGCACTGGTAACACGAGGCCCATACCTGCTCCTCATTGATGGGCTGCTCATAGGACTTCAGCACCTCCTCCAGCTCTGTCCAGCGGTCCACCCTGGTGCTCGCGTGGGCCATGGTGCAGCGGGGCTCAACATCACACTGCTGGGTAAATACAGTCCATGGCTGAGGCACCACCTCCCACTGACCCCTCCTACTGGGACTGAGCCCTCATTACTAGAAGGAGAGAGAAAGAAACCTGGGATGGAACTGGGCTGGGGATGGGCATAGTGGATATAGGGAGAAGGAGGATGGGTACAAGGGGTATAGGGAGACTGAGGATGGGCACAGGGGATATAGGGAGACTGAGGATGGGCACAGGGGATATAGGGAGAAGGAGGATGGGCACAGAGAAAAGGAGGATGGGCACAGGGGGTCTTGGAAGACAGAGGATGGGCACAGGGGGTCTTGGGAGACTGAGGATGGGCACAGTGGGTATAGTGGGAAGGAGGATGGGCACAGGGAGACTGAGGATGGCCATCCATGCTATAAATGGGGTGGGCACATATTTGTGTGGCGTGCATGCTCATTTGTCGCAGGGGTGCGAGCATCTGTCACGTGCACGCTTTAGCCCTGCACTCATTAATCGCGTTGTTGATTTGTTGGTGCGCTTTTAACAGAGCGATTTTGTCCTGCGCCGATATTTCGGGACACCAAATTTTTGTAGTGTCTATTTATGTCCATAGGAATCCATTTTGTGTTTCTTACACTTCATGATTGCTGGATCATGAGCGTTCATGAACATATCATTGAGGAAGGGTTGAGGAAGGAAGGAACAGAAATAATTTCTTAATTTGAAAAGATTGAAACTGACACAACACACCTTTACCTCAATGGCCCACAAGCAAACTTCTTGCTTCAGGAAAAGCAATTGTGTCTCTCCAGAAAAGTAAAGGCCCTCTCTCACACTTCTACCTATGTATCATAGCTTTCCCTAGTGCTTAGCAGAGGCATCCGCATTTACATTTCTAATTTTAAAACTAGCTGTATGACTTTCTTCCTGATTAATTATGCTCTTGGACTCAATTCTTCAAACATTGTTTTCATTGTGCAGTGGCCCTTTAACTCTCATAATTACTCAGTTTGTATATGTGATACATGTGATCATGATATGTATTTCTGTAACATATGCTTGCTGCCCTCCCCTAGAAAAAAATATAAAAAGTTTTGTGCATTATTATGGACCACCATCAAATGCATTTAATAAGATAGTAATTGCTCAGTGTGTGTGAGTAGCTATGTTATACAAATGGCTGTTATGGGGAAATGTCTGTGATTTGCTCACACAGCAATTAAGGTCAGTGGAAAGCGCAGTATATATGCACAGAAAAGGGAAAAATGGGTATGCGCACACCTTTTGCATGCACCTGAATTGACACCTCCACTTCACTGCCTAGGGCAGAACACATACTTCCTGGGCCAGAGCAGTGAATGGCAGGAGTGAGACAGAAGAACATGTACAGGAGAGAGGAGAGGGAAAGTGGAGGAGGGATGGGGGGCAGATGAAGCAACAAGAGAGAACTATAAACAGGGGGATAGATAATGAGGGTAGGAGGATAATGTGGTAGGAGGGGAGGTGGAGCAGAGAGATGAGAAGGAATCACAATTGAAAAAGAGGAGAGATGTGAGGGGGAGACAGACCAGAACCTCATAACCCATTGTAGTAATGAAAACAAAATGCAATAAACTCATGAGCTTCTGGTGAGGGAACATGTGCTGTGACCCTCCATATACACACACAGTACACACGTGGGCTGTAATACAGGCTAGGTCCCATGCAGCACTCTGTGATTGTAGCTTCCAAGCGTTGTGAGTGTGTTATGAAGGAAAATTCAATTACATTTCCCAGTTTGCAACACAGGATGCATACCCTGTCTATCACATCCACAGCCTTTTAGAAGTCGTATTGGTTGGGGACGATCCCTCTGACTGACCCCAGCCTGATTTAATGCTGCAGATCTTCCCATTCATTTTGATTGGGAGATACTGTACTGGAGATTAGTGTGCATATCCCAATTTTGTCGAAATTGTATTTCAACAAATTGTCAGATGTGTTCTGATCTGGCTGGCTGGGCTGCTCATCAGCATCAGACAGGGTTTTTATATTCATTGAGATTGTACAACTAAACCAATTCACATGAAGCAGTACATAATTTTGGGAGGGCGGTCAATACAATAGAGCAAACTGGTAACACACTCATGGCAAATTTGTTCTTGCTTGGATAAAACTGGAACTCTTTTAAGGGATATCTAAGTTTGCTGGACTAATACATTTCTGCACTCTATAGGCAAGAAGCAGCCTATATGTTTGCACATCTCATAAAACATTTTATTTTTATTAATATCTAAAAATCCCTCTAATAATTATGTTGACACCACCAGGGGGTGTCTACACAACTTTCTGATCTCCACCCAACCAGCATGCAGCACCCGGGGAGCAATATTAACCCACTATTTACCTGCTCTTGCTTGCTCAGCCAGTAGGAGCGCAGTGTTGTCAGCCTCCTAGTCACTGCTGAGATATGACTCATCCCTGCTTCCTGACTATGCTGTGTATAGTTGCTATGTCTCAAAACTTTCATCTAACTGGATTGGCCAAAACAAATTGGAGGAGATGTTAACCTTAATTTTATACTGTCAGAAATTGCAATAGATTTTGTTAACTTCAAGGTAAGGGTTTAAATGTTTATTTTGGTATTTTTTCATGCAAACATTTTTTTTTATATACTATTAAAATTCTTCTATCAGATGCTTTCATAATCCAGGAAACTTACATATCCCTTTAAGTTACTCAGTTCCTTAATTTTCTCTAGTTGTTTTCTTACATATGGAAAAACTTTATTATCACATATAATAGTTGTCAAACAACAAATCTTCGTCACGCTTTGCGAGCTTAGCTTAAAGCTTAAACCCGTAGCACTTAGGCAATGAGCGTTTAGGAAATGAGCGCCGAAGGCGTTCATTGCCGGCGAGCCTCACAAAAATACGACCTTAACGGCTGAAGCGCGGACCTGAAAACACAATAAATACCTAAAAAAAATACATTAAAAGCTTACCCACAGCAAGGGGGTCACCCAGGACCTCTGCAAGTGAAGTTACACCTCAATTTAAGTCCAAATTCCCGAGTTTAGACACCCGAAAATCCCCTAAGCGAGAGAAAAAATGGCCGCCGAAACAAACAAAAACGAGGCTCCACAACCCCGGACCGCCCAGCCACGTACAACTTACCCAAGAAGGGATCCGAGATAAGCTTGGAAACCCGCATTAACCGCACGGGATCCGAGATAGTCTCGGAAACCCGCATTAACCCCACATTAACCCATGCAGTGGGGGGGACCCGGGGCTCTCGCTGCAATGAAAATGCAAATTTCCCTCCTTACGGGTCCTTAAAGGACCTGTAATAATAAAAAAAAACTATCACTCATGTGGCTCTATACAGAGCCGCATCAACCCCTAAATAACCCTGTCACTCAAGGGGGTCAATACAGACCCCCATGAACCCTTAATTAACCCTTGAAGTGATCCGAGATAAGCTTGGAGACTCGCATTAACCCTGCATTAACCATCACAGTGGGGCCCCCGATCGGGGACCCCGCTGCAATGAAAATTCTAAATTCCTGCCTTATGTGTCCTTAAAGGACCGCAAAGGTCCTTAAAGGACCCGTAATAAAAAATTTAAAAAAAGGATCACGCATGGGGCTCTATACAGAGCCCCATCAACCCCTAAAAAACCCTCTCACTCATGGGGGTCAATCCAGACCACCATAAGCCCTTAATTAACCCTGTCACTCATGGGGGTCAATACAGACCCCCATAAGCCCTTAATTAACCTGTCACACATGGAGGTCAATACAGACCCCCATAATACATACAATTAACCCTGTCACTCATGGGGGTCAATACAGACTCCCATAAACACATAATTAACTCTGTCACTAATGGGTGTCAATACAGACCCCCATAATACATATAATTAACCCTGTCACTCATGGGGGTCAATACAGACTCCCATAAACCCATAATTAACCCTGTCACTAATGGGTGTCAATACAGACCCCCATAAACCCATAATTAACCCTGTCACTCATGGGGGTCAATAAAGACCCCCATTAGCCCATAAATAACCCTGGCACTCATGGGAGTCAATGCAGACCCCTATAAACTCTTAATTAACCCTGTCACTCATGAGGGTCAATACAGCCCCCCATAAGCACTTAATTAACTCTGTCGCTCATGGGGGTCAATATAGACCCCATGAGCCCTTAATTCACCTGTAACGGAACCCATCACTGTTTTACCCTGTTTTATGATTATTTAATTATTATGGTTAAAATATGATCCTACTGTTATACTGTATGTATGTTGGTTTATGCTCTGCAGAATATTATCCCAGATTATTGCAGACCTTGGCATAATAGATAATCCTATTACAGAGACTCCTCATTAGATAAGGAAGTCTATTGTATAAAGTGTTTTCATTATGAGACATAGAACAAAGGAAGTATAATCTGATCAATGTCTGATTGTATCAAAGTAGCCAGGTAGCCTCCGGGGGGTGTGACCACACCTATTGTCCCTCTATGTGTATTGTGTGGCCAACTATGGGGCATGTGTATTGCCTGTGGGAAGAGATGTGTATATATATTTCTGCACAACAAAATAAAGACAGTATTATTTGACTCCCAATTGAGTGTCATCCAATATGGGAGGTTGGGGATGGTGAGACTGTAGTGCTTCTTGGATATTTTACCGTATACCAGCGGAGATATTGGATTTGTGTTCCAACTCCGTTACATTTGGTGGCAAGTGGTGGAATTATTCCCACGGTCAGAAGGACAGCTACAGGAGACACCATTCTGTGGAGTTACAAATTGAGGGCAACGCTAGTATCCGTACAGCGCCCCTGGCTACAGCAGGATGGAACCGGCTAGTTTTCGGACAGCGTTCCATGATGAGGAGGAGGAGGCGGCTGCGGACTACAGGGATGCAGACAGAAAGGAACTCATGGAGGGAGACCGGGCAGCGGCTACAGCACCTCTTATGGACAGCACACAGACTGAGTTTGGAAGAGAACTCCAAAGCAGATTGGCCTTTTTCCCAGGTACGCTTCCCACAATAACCTTGGAATGGTTAATGACAGATGTCCACGAATACATAATGGAAAAGCAGCGGGCACGGGGGCGTCCATCTTGGGAGCTGCTAACCCACCTCCCACCATTAACCCCCCCAGCACTACGTCCCCCCTCCACGGTACTTCAAGTGCCACACGTGTAACCAGCAGGGCCACATGCAGAGAGACTGTCCCAGAAACAGAAACCGCTCCACGTGGAATACTCCAACTAATTCCCCTCCCCAGCGACATTGTGTATCCCAGGGAGCAGAAGGTGCCATCCTTCCTCCCCAGCGACAGTCTGTATCCCAGGGAGCAGAAGGTGCCGTCCTTCCTCCCCAGCGGCAGTGTGTACCCCAGGGAGCAGAAGGTGCCGTCCTTCCTCCCCAGCGGCAGTGTGTACCCCAGGGAGCAGAAGGTGCCGTCCTTCCTCCCCAGCGACAGTGTGTACCCCAGGGAGCAGAAGGTGCCGTCGTTCCTCCCCAGCGGCAGTGTGTACCCCAGGGAGCAGAAGGTGCCGTCCGTCCCCCCCCCCCAGCGGCAGTGTGTACCCCAGGGAGCAGAAGGTGTCGTCCTTCCCCCCCAGCGGCAGTGTGTATCCCAAGGAGCAGAAGGTGCCGTCTGTCCCCCCCAGCGGCAGTGTGTACCCCATGGAGCAGAAGGTGCCGTCCTTCCTCCCCAGCGGCAGTGTGTACCACAGGGAGCAGAAGGTGCCGTCCTTCCTCCCCAGCGGCAGTGTGTACCCCAGGGGGCCGAAGGTGTCGTCCTTCCCCCCCAGCGGCAGTGTGAACCCCAGGGAGCTGAAGGTGTCGCCCTCACCCCCCAGCGACAGCTTACCCTAACAAGGGGAGACTCCAATCTCCCAGATGGCGCAGATGGGACCATGGTCTCTGTGCCTGACCTACCGGGATGCTGGACAGCCTGTCCAGATCCCCAACTACCCTCACTGGGACAACCGGAGGAGGGGGTAAGTACAAATTCCCCTCCCCAGCTAACTCCTAATGTGACCCCAGGGTTAACAGAGGAAATGTTAACCCCCACTGCCCCCCACCTTTTCCTGGCTACTGAGCCAGAATATGTCCCAAGTACCCCAGCAGAAGAGCTGACAGCGGGGCAGAGTGCAGTCGGCCTCTGCCCTCCCTTTGTCCCTTGTACAGAGCAGAATGTCCGGCAGGTTATACCAGCAGAAGAGCTGGCATCAGGGCAGAGTGCCGCTGGCCTCTGCCCCTCAAGTCCCCTCAGCGTGTTGCCCCATCAAAACAGCGAAATATCCAGGTGCCTGGTTAGACTTCCCCCCAAAGCGGAGATCGGTGACGAAGTGCCTTTTGCCACTTTGTCCTGGAGAGGACTTATTGCCAGCCTCCTGCCCTGCGACTATGGCCCTGGGACATATTGCCCTTTAAAAACAATATTCGGCCATACCAGAATGTATGTCCCTCATTCTGGCCCTTTAAATACAGGGGGGTCATTCGGTACTTGCCCTGTGGGAGCGCTGATACCCCAGATAGCTATGCCATGGAGCCCATTCATATAATGAAAGACTATGGGAAAGACTTTAGCTACCTGGCAATTGAACTGTGTGAATAGGATCTGAGCGCTATTCGGTAGTTTTGTGCGCTCAGATCACAGCTATCTGCGGATATGTGAAATGTGAGTAATTGTGAATTGCAGTAATGCTGATGGGTTGTCAAACTAGAGAATTGACCAACAAATACTTTTGTCCGGACATCCCCAGGCCGATCCGTTGGGATCAGACCGTGTATGCCGGCTTATGGTCACGGGGGAGGTGTGTAATGGAACCCATCACTGTTTTACCCTGTTTTATGGTTATTTAATTATTATGGTTAAAATATGACCCTACTGTTATACTGTATGTATGTTGGTTTATGCTCTGCAGAATATTAGCCCAGACTATTGCAGACCTTGGCATAATAGATAATCCTATTACAGAGACTCCTCATTAGATACGGAAGTCTATTGTATAAAGTGTTTTCATTATGAGACATAGAACAAAGGAAGTATAATCTGATCAATGTCTGATTGTATCAAAGTAGCCAGGTAGCCTCCGGGGTGTGTGACCACACATATTGTCCCTCTATGTGTATTGTGTGGCCAACTATGGGGGATGTGTATTGCCTGTGGGAAGAGATGTGTATATATATTTCTGCACAACAAAATAAAGACAGTATTATATGACTCCCAATTGAGTGTCGTCCAATATGGGAGGTTGGGGATGGTGAGACTGTAATGCTTCTTGGATATTTTACCGTATACCAGCGGAGATATTGTATTCGTGTTCCAACTCCATTACATAACCCTGTCACTAATGGGGGTCAATACAGACCCCCATAAGCCCTTCATTAACCCTGTCCCTCATGGGGGTCAATACCGACCCCCATAAGCACTTAATTAACCCCCTCACTCATTGGGGTCAATACAGACCCCCATAAACCCCTAATTAACCCGGTCACTCATGGGGGTCAATACAGACCCCCATAAACCCATACTTAACCCTGTCACTCATGGGGGTCAATAAAGACCCCCATTAGCCCATAAATAACCCTGGCACTCACGGGGGTCAATACAGACCCCCATAAACCCTTAATTAACCCTGTCACTCATGAGGGTCAATATAGACCCCCGTGAGCCCTTAATTGACCCTGTCACTCATGGGGTCAATACAGACCCCCATAAGCCCTTCATTAACCCTGTCCCTCATGGGGGTCAATACAGACCCCCATAAACCCCTCATTAACCCTGTCACTCTTGGGGGTCAATATAGACCCCAATAATACATATAATTAACCCTGTGACTCATGGGGGTCAATAGAGACCCTCATAAGCCTCTATTTAACCCTATCAGTCCCATAAGGGTATATTATGACCATTATGGGCCTGTTACAACCCAACATTAACCCCATAAGTGCCATGACGGTCCTCAAGGACCATCATGACACTAAGTAGAAACACTACACTGCACTATACCCCCCAATAAAACATTAAATGTCAACTAAACACCCTCTACACAAACCTATTAACACCTACACTACCTAACTACACTACCTACCCTCTAATAACCCCCCACCACTCTAATTACAGAAAACTAAAAAACTAAAGCCACCAAAAATAAAAAAATCTACATTATATAAAATAAAAAAAAAACTAAATCACAAAAAATAAAAAAGGAACATTACAGAAATAAAGAAAATACATTACAACCCCCCCCCTACAGAAAAAAATAATGACACACCTGAAAAGAAAATACATCTAATACACACAATACAATACATACAATACAAATAAAATGATATACAATACAATACACCCCTATCTAATATACAATACATGCTATCTATATAAAATACATCCCCCTATCTAACATACAATAAATGCTATGTCTATATAAAATAATCTAATTCTAAGCTAAAATAAAATAATTAAGACCACTTACCTTTGCAGATGTCCCTTCAGATCAGCAACCTAGGGGGAAAAAAATGAGTGCAATACATTTACAGAAAATAAATAAACCCTGGAACCATTAGCGGTTGCCCGAACATCCGAAAAATAAAGGTAGGCCCTAAGGAATACAAACTTAATCTCTTCGCGGACGATATTTTACTCTCAATTACAGAGCCAACAATTAGTCTACCCAACTTATTCCAATTGCTCACAACATTTGGCCTACTCTCAGGATTTAAAATCAACACATCCAAAAGTACGGCTCGTAATATTATACTTCCCTGAAAGGTGAAAGAAAATTTGGACAAAAACGTTCCCATTAAATGGACACAAAAATACCTGACATATCTAGGAATTAATATCCCGGGTTCTATAGACCAAGTATATGAAGCAAATTTCCCCCAAATTATCAACATAATAAAACAGGACATAGAGAAATGGTCATCCTACAAATTATCATGGCTTGGTAAAATAAACGCAATCAAAATGAACATTATCCCAAAAATTCTATATTTATTCAGAGCTATCCCGACGCCAATTAATTTGACAGCCATGAAATTACTACAAAAAATGCATTTTAAATTTACCTGGAACCAAAAGAAGCCAAGAATTACTAAAGGCAAGATGTATGCACCTACACAAAAAGGGGGGTTAACTTTCCCAGACTTGATTAAATATTATAAGGCCACAAGATTGGCGCAAATAACCAATTGGTATAAGAAAGAAGATATTCCAATATGGGTCGAAATAGAAAAACAAATCTTAGAGGATAATCAAATAATTCTATCACATATATTGTGGCTAAGTATGCACAAAGAATTGAAAACACAAGCCCTTACAACTTGTATTCGCAACTCATTGAAAGTTTGGAAAGAGATCAATAAAAAATCCTCCCTTCTGAATGTAGGTTCGGGATTAACTCCGCTATGGCAATCCCATAAGGAGGGCCATATCAACAAAATTACCCAGATGAAATGGTGGATATAGAAAAACCTGACTATAGTCGCGGACACCTGGACTCTGTCGCAAGGGGGCGCATTGAGCCAAATACCTAACAGAGAATGGATCAATCTAATGATAATCAAACAAACGATATTTCGGAATACAAAAATAAATAGTCAAAATAAAAAATCAATATATTAACATTGTTGCATTAACAACCCTGGAGGCAAGGGCAACATCTCAATTATATATAAACACCTCTCTGAGGTATCTAGTACAAACAAACCACACTATCAGGAAGCATGGGAATCGGACCTACAAATCACACTAGACGATAGTCAATGGAGCCAAATTGTCAAACAAGCAAACATATCATCTTTAAATATCACTTTGAGAGAAAATGCACTAAAAACAGTAATGAGGTGGTACCTCACACCAGTGAGACTTCACCTGTCAAATAAATCATACTCTGACAAATGCTCTAGAGGGTGTGGACATGTAGGTTCGATAACTCATATGCTCTGGGAATGTCCCAAAATTAGACATATTTGGCAGGCAACATACAACACACTAGAAAAGTTGTGGGGAAAAACAATACAGCAAAAACCTGAAGAAGCGCTCTTAGGACTACCAAATATAGAGCTAACAAAAAGTGAGCAATTCCTAACCAATCAGATATACTTGGCATCTAGATGCATTATAGCTAAACATTGGAAACACACTATTCCTACATTTAAAGAAGTACTACAGAAAATTGATCACATTCAGACCATGAGCTACTTCTCAGCAGAATTTGATGTGAGATACAGAAGATGGGCCTCCTGCTGGGACATTTGGAAAGTTAGATGTCCGAGATGAGGTGAGTCTGAGAAAGACTGGGTCAATTAATAGTGTCTCTGATGGAAAATGGTGAGGGGGGGGGAGAATATCACTCTAATAATTCAGAACTAGAAACATAGAGGTGGTAACTATTTTTGTCAATAGCAAAGGGAAATATTTTCATGGGATGGGTGCTGTGGTTTCAGTACCAACTACAAATTTCAAGGACTCGGAGAGATAAAAGTTATATATTTGCATCTTTTAGAATGCTTGACTGAACTGTTTATAAAATAAAGGAGGGAGAATAAGGAAGGGGGAGAAAAAGAAAAAAAAAGGAAAGAACAAAAATAGAAAGACTATGTAATGAAAATACACATTATATTGATTTACCGATTATATTATGATTGACTGTCTATACATTATATATTTCCATGTTTGATCCCTCATTGTTATATAAAATACATGACTCAATATATAATGCATATGTAAAGTAGTATACCGCATGAATGCGGTATAGAGGCCCTTGGTTACTTTTTGAGTATGAGAGGTGCTATTCACACTAAATTTAATGGACTTCTACTGGAACTGCTGGAATTTGTGCTAAAGCACAATTACTTCACACACAATAACAAGTGGTACCACCAGCAAAAAGGTACAGCCATGGGTACACCATGTGCTCCCAGTTATGCCAATCTGTTCCTGGGTTGGTGGGAGGAGAAATTTGTTTTCCAAGAATCTACATCCTCACTCTCTGAACACGCATTAATATGGCGGCGCTATATTGATGATGTGTTAGTAGTCTGGACAGGCACTAAGACTGAATTTGAACAATTTATGTCTGACCTTAACACCAATGATTTGGGCCTTAAGTTTACATATGAGCTAAACCTATCCTCCATTACATTCTTAGACTTGTTGATAACAAAAGATGAAGAAGGAAGGATATCAACCACTACTTATAGGAAGGATACAGCCACAAATTCTCTATTGACCTGGGACAGCCAGCACTTTGAACCCCTTAAAAGGGGGATACCGAGAGGTCAATACCTTCGAATTAGAAGGAACTGTAGTTCTGATGCAGAGTTCAAACTAGAGGCAGATAAATTAAGAACTAGATTTAGAGACAGGGGTTATTCAAATAAATGTCTCAAATCTGCTTTTAATTATGCATCTAACTGCAGTAGATCTGAACTTTTGAATGGCCGTAAAAAGAATGCAGATAAGGAAAGTAAACTATCCCGCTGTATTATGACTTTTGGCTATGACTCTGAGGCTGTTAGGGACATTTTATCCAGACATTGGCATCTTTTGAGGAGTGACGAGGATCTAAAAGATGTTCTAACGCCCAAGGCCTCTATTACATACCGTAGGGGCAAAAACCTTAAAGATAGATTGGTACATAGTTCATTTAAAGAACCGAAACCTGGGACCTGGTTAAAACCTCTAACAGGATGTTTCAAATGCAGCAAATGTAAATTTTGTAGGTATGTTACACCTTTAAAAATTTATGAACATCCTATTACTGGGGAAAAATTTAAAATAAAAGAATTTATGAATTGTTGTTCTACGGCGGTTATCTATGTGGCCACCTGTATTTGCAGAAAGGTCTATGTAGGAAAAACGAGGCGCCAGCTCCGCCGTAGGATTGGCGAACACATTTACAGTATCAAGAATGCATTGGATACACCAATTGCCCGCCATGTCAAATATTGTCACAACAATAAAAGTGAAGTCTTATCTTTTTGTGCAATAGACCAGGTACATATAGGCCCAAGACAGGGAGATTTGGAGAAGAAATTATTACAATGTGAGGCACGCTGGATATACCAATTGAAGGCCCAAGTACCCAATGGACTCAATGAGGGGTTCACTTTCATGCCCTTCATTTAGTACTTGGTTTTCTTCTCTTTTTATGATATGTGTTATTTTGTCTATCTATGCTGGGCCTTCTCCTGTCATATAGACATTGCACTTTTTATCCCTCTTTCTTTTGTTTCCTCATTTGTATATATTCACTCCAGTGAGTATATGTTTTTCACTACTAGTTTCTCACTTTTATGTTCATCCTATATAGATGGACCTTAAGTGCATTAGCACACATTACTTTAGTTTATTGATACCCGCATAATCTATTTTAGGTGTTTGTCACACTGGTTATCACATTTTTCAGAGTCCCTGAACACTCTTATACCTTTTCTGTGTTCACATTCCTGTATGATTAGTATCTACAGATCACTAGTCTTCTGATATAGACTTTGTTTCTTGGTTCATACTTTTACAGTTATATAATGGGGTTATTTCCTCCTTTATATAACGGTCTCCTGCACATGTCAATATATTGTTCACCTTTTGATTCTTCTCCTGCCTTTTTTTTTTTTGGCAGTCTTTCACTGTATAGATGTAGTAGCTACTATACTACTCATCTGTATTTTTCCTCTCCAGCCTACCACACACCCTTTATGTTTCTTTATAATGTCTATATATTCACAATAAGTGCATTAGGGCACATATCTATGTGGTTCCTACTCGTTTGTATATATCGCAATTGCCCCTTGTATATATTGTATATATTATCTGTACTATCTCTATTATTCTCCAGGCCCGTTATGGGCAACATATTCATTATTTTCATGTTGCCTAGGTGACAGCTCCCTATATAAAGCTCTTGGAGACAGCGTTATACAATTTCCCTTTGACAAAGACGTGGTACGTCGAAACGCGTCAGGCTCCTAGCAACGATGCTGCACACGTCATCACGTTAGACGTGCGCATGCGCGTTGCAAACCTGGCGGTCGAGCTCTCTAGGAACCGCGAATTTGTTATAATTACGGCCTAGTTTAAAGCCCCTTATGCCCCATTAGTAGCATATTACGTCTGTGAATATCTGATATCACCTATTACTACCCTAATAATTGGGGAACAGTCTCTACCTCGTATATACAGCTTTAGACACTTGTTGTGTCATATCGTAGTTAGATGTCAATGAATGTATATAGACACAGCTTGGACCGTATGCTGTGTAACATATAGCTGTTGTAACAACTTTGTCTGTATTTAAGGTTGAGCTCCCCTTAATTTTGACTCATATAGGTACTAATTCTTGGTACCTTAATTTACAGCATCCAAAGGGGTGTCAGTAAAGACATACAATGACATATATTTCACTTTTATGCACATATATTGCTCTGTCCAATGTACCCTCTAGACTTTTGGAGGACATGCATTTAGGCATAAGGGTGCTTTATATATATATCTTTTGTGATACAATAGGGCTTTTACGCCTTGATATTTTCTTGTAATTACTTTCTGGCTCGCCCGCTAGGTGTGAATAGTAATACCCACTCACTTAAGAGTTATACATTGCACAATACCAGTGCTTGAGGGTTCCTTACTATTCCTCACATTTGCCATTTTTTATTCCCTGTGTTAGTATTTTAAACATTCCCTGTTTTTAAAGACGTCGCTGTCATTTATCTAATAAAATTACCTTCATTTTTGTATATATTTATCCCACCATTTCTGTATACAGAATAAGGAAGGGGGAGAAAAAGAAAAAAAAAGGAAAGAACAACAATAGAAAGACTATGTAATGAAAATACACATTATATTGATTTACCGATTATATTATGATTGACTGTCTATACATTATATATTTCCATGTTTGATCCCTCATTGTTATATAAAATACATGACTCAATATATAATGCATATGTAAACTATGTTATATGCCTTCCTTTAATAAAAAAAAATCGAATAAAAAAAAAAAAAAAGATATTGCGCAAAAAAAAAAAAGAAAATAAATAAACATTCTAATTATTCTAAATATTCTACTCACCTTTCCAGCATGTCCCCATCCTTCTTCTTTTCTTCTTCTCTGGCGCGGCCCCTATCTATATAACTACCACAATCTAATATACAATACATGCTATCTATATAAAATACATCCCCCTATCTAACATACAATAAATGCTATCTCTATATAAAATAATCTAATTATAAGCTAAAATAAAATAATTAAGATTACTTACCTTTGCAGATGTCCCTTCGGATCAGCAACCTAGGGGGAAAAAAGAAAAAAAATTAGTGCAACACAATGTTGGGTTGTAACAGGCTCATAATGGTCCTTATATACCCTTATGGGACTGATGGGGTTAAATAGAGGCTTATGAGGGTCTGGATAGACCCCCATAAGAGACCAGGTTAAAATGGTGTAGTGCTTACACTTTGGGTCATGAGGGTCCTGGATGACCTTCATGACACTTATAGTGTTATTACATGCGTTCATTACTGTGTTAGAGGGGTCTATATAATAGAGGCACACAGTACACTCACATTGTGTGGCAAACAGCATTTCAACACTTTCTTTTATTGACCGTAATTTTTTGACGGGCAAGTCGCTAGTAATCAAATATTTAAAAAACATTTATGAACCACAAAAAAATTATCACAGTGCTTATTCTGTACTTGGTAATGACAAAGAAAGTCAGACAAACTTTTCGACTGAATTCATTAACTCATTAACTCCCTCTGGAATTACACTACATATTTTGCAGCTAAAGAAAGGTGCAATTGTCAGGTTACTGCGAAATATGAACCCAAAAAAAGGCCTATGCAATGGAACAAGATTAATTGTTCAACAATTAAAGGACCATTTCATAGATGCTGAAATTCTAACATAAAGGAGAGAGAGTTTTCATACCAAGAATAGATTGGCACCAAGTGAAAGTAGCCTCCCTTTTGTGCTTCAAAGGAGACAATTTCCCATCATCATGGCATTTGCGATGACCATTAATAAATCACAAGGACAAACTTTCAAATATGTGGTTATATTCTTAGAAGAACCAGTATTTGCACATGGCTAATTGTATGTTGCCTTCTCAAGGTGCAAGAATCCACAGGCTATTAAAGTTTACATTGAAAACAATGAAAGTCAAGGTGATTTATTAGAAGATGGACGCATTTTTACCAAAAACATTGTCTACTATGAAGTACTGTAACTTTCATTACACCAAAGACAAGACATGGCACAGAAACAGCAACCAAAAATAAAAAATTAACTCAACGACAATTTAACAACAGAAACAAAAAAAAAATATAGAGAACAGTGGTATTATTTCAAGAATGAAATTTTATGTCACTCAGACTCTTTTTAAAGCACCACTATTTCCATAAGAAACTCTATACAAAACACATAGAGAACAGTGGTTACACACCTCGGACGAACTTTAATGCCTCGAGTTCTCATTTTAGAGAACCACTATTTCACATAGGAAACTCTATGTGCCATTTTCACCAATTACAAGAACAACCAAATGTCAACCATCAAAAAGCAACAACGACAAAATAACTCATTACAATTTCATGGAAGTAGCCTTTTTGCATGATTAGCCCCACAAAACACTTGGCTTGCATTTTACAACAATTGCAGTTTAAATGTTCATTCACTATGTTACTGTTTACAATGTTACAAGTTTTGAAAAAAAAAAGGAAAAGTTGTTTAATTGCAGACATTTCAAAGTTTATGTTAACAGGAAGAGGAGGTTTTGTTATACAATGTAAATGTATCATTCAATGCAAAATATTAATCCAGGGACTAATCTGATCGCCAGTTAATGGGGTCAGGAAGGAATAAATGTTTTTCCCCCTTTGATACAATTGTCTAAGTTTAAGGAGGGTTTTTACTGTTTGCCTTCCTCTGGATTCAATATATACTGTATTTTGCATAACAGTTCTTAATCTACAAGTTGCATGTTAAAAACCATTATGTCAAGTTTTCCATACTCATTAATACAATGTTGACCTGTTCTTACATTAAAATGTTACTACTTTTAAAAAAACATGATTTAACAGTTCATCACAAAAAAGTTGCATGTTAAAAAAATAAACATGTTTCATATAGTAATTGTACTTCATTAGATATAAGAAAAAGGTTAGAAGTGTCAAATACGCATATTACCTACAAAACAGAATTCAAAACATACACATTTAATTGCCGTCATTTTTTGACGGGCAAGTCGCTAGTATACATATAAAGGAGACTTGCCTTTAAATTTGCTCAGTTCAAATGAAGTCACACCCTTTTGATGTACACCTGAATCTTTCTCTTTTTCATCAAATAGGCTTAGTCCTTTTTTTAAATAAAACTGTATAAGATATGCAGATCCACTTTTATATAATTTGTTATTGTTTTGCATACAGCTTGTATTTATTTTTTAAATATAGAGCTGCTTGTTTATTCCATTTCTTTAATTTGCCCTTTGTCATGCAATAATGTTTTTCATTTGAAAATCTTTGCAGAATATTAAAGATTTTGTTTTCATATTATTTAGTTTATGAGTCATAGGACTGGACTTTACACAATCTGATATGCAATTCTATAGGGTCAGTTAGTCAGGCAGATATTTATAATATTGATAAATCAGTCACATATAGTAACAGAATATTTTAACATTTGACATAAGACAGGAAATATTTTATTGAAAAATGTAAGAAATAGAATGTTGTATACAGTTACTGCTTGTAAATTTGGGCTGAAAGATCTTACATCTTTATTCACAACAGAAAACAAGAAAAGATTAAAAATACATTCAGAGCCTTTTGGGGTAGAAAATTCAAGATATTGACAGTCCAGTGTGGAATTTAAAGTGTTGATTCTCAGGTGGAAGCTTCTGACAGACAATCAATTAACTTCTAAATAGATTTACGGTAGTTAAATTACAAGTATTTTGTCTTGTTCAGGTTGAAAAACAGTAGGGACATTCGCTTAATTTATTAGAATAATGGTCAGTCTTATAGATATTAGGAATGAGCCAAATTGTGGCTTGATACTGCTAGTGTAAAATGGTTTCAACTTGATTTTAAGTGTATGGATACTCATTTAAACACAAGGAACAGAAGGGTTAATGATTTAACTCTATAGCTAAAATGCCCAAGTGCAAGTTATGTGACAATAATAATAAGAAAACAACAAAGTAAAAGGGGGGTTACACAAAGAAAAGTTGTTTTTGCATGTTTACGTTAAAGTTGCTTGCTATAGGTATTCTCAACTGCACAGGTGATGTAAGCAGTAAAATAAATACTGGCCTGGTAAAGGGCCCTTTACCTCACTGTAAGTGCTCTAAATTGTGTGAAAGAGCACACAATTGTATGTTAAGATTACCTTTTTTTTTTACTTCACTAATAACAGATAAAAAAACCTCAGCTTACATACATCTATCCTGCCCACTGGCTGTTGCATGAGTAATAACAGATCGCTAAGTGTAGCGCGCATTGTGTGAAACTCTAGGACAAGGCTATGATGGATATCACAGCATCCCCTGGACTCAGGTTTAGGTGAGTCCTGTATTCCATGCCTGCACAGACAGATGTGGCAAGGTTTACATTTTTGTTTGCTAGGATCACTGCAAGGAGCTGCACAGAGCACCCTTCAGAACATGGAACACAGAGCACTGAACCCCACCCTCTTGCATTGGTGCGCATTGCTTAAATTCCAGAGTGGCAAGAGAGCAGAAACCTGAATTGTTTGCCCAAAAAATAGAACCTCTTCCCTTCAATCCTATATACTCAGTCTGACAAAAGCCTTACCATTTACTTGAATTTGTGGCAAACCTCTGCACCCTGATTGGTTGCACTAATGAAGCAGATGTTAATCAGTCGTGGGAAGTCTGTTGTAATAGTTTGTTTCTCAGTGAAAAAATGCAAATCCTCAAAAGGTATTTCATCATGCTTTTATGAGATCTTCACAGTGATGTGGTCCAAATTGTGCTAAATTAAGTGGCTCTTTAAGTATACATGATTTCTGGTCATACAAAAAAATAACTCTGCCAAACACTTTTTGAAGAACTTTATAAGATTGTTTTCTGTATATACAAGCATTCATTTTATTTGAATGCCCAAACCTGGCCATAGATTTCACATTTTGGAACCCGCCCACGACAAGTATATACAGTTATATATATTTCACATAATGTTTCTGCTTGGCAGTAATAGACGACGGGACACAAAGTATAAATCACATCAAGATTTCTTATACACTACTATCTATATTGCTATTGTATGTTCCAATATTGTTGATTGAATACATTGATATAGGGGCCTGGAATAGACTCCACAATATTAATGACTAGCGACTTGCCCGTCAAAAAATGACGGCAAGATCAATTTTTTTCCCAAACATTTCTCACTCCCATGTCTCTTTCCCTCCCCCCTCCTGTTTCTCTTTGCCCTCTCTCTCCCTCCCTTGTCTCTCTTTGCCCTCTCTCTCCCTCCCTTGTCTCTCTTTGCCCCCTCTCTCCCTCCCTTGTCTCTCTTTGCCTCCTCTCTCCCTCCCCTGTCTCTCTTTGCCCCCTCTCTCCCTCCCCTGTCTCTCTTTGTCCCCTCTCTCCCTCCCCTGTCTCTCTTTGCCCCCTCTCTCCCTCCCCTGTCTCTCTTTGCCCCCTCTTTCCCTCCCCTGTCTCTCTTTGCCCCCTCTATCCCTCCCCTGTCTCTCTTTGCCCCCTATATCCATCCCCTTTCTCTCTTTGCCCAATCTATCCTTCCCCTGTCTCTCTTTGCCCAATCTATCCCTCCCCTGTCTCTATTTGCCCCTACTATCCCTCCCCTGTCTCTCTTTGCCTCCACTCTCCCTCCCCTGTCTCCCATTCTCCCCATCGCCCTCCCCTGTGTCTCTTTCCCCACTCCCTCCCCTGTACCCCCTCCCTCTTCTGTGTCTCTTTGCCCCCTTCTCCCTTCCCTGTGTCTCACCTACCTCTCCTGTCTCCCTTCTCCCTGCTTGTGACCCCCACTTCATTACCTCCTGGGTTCTTCTCCCACTGGATCTCTGCAGATGGCTGTCTGTGTGGGGAACAGCGGTGGGCTCAATCCTCATCTCTGTCCTGTCTGCTTGTTGAGGCAGAGATGTGAAGCAGCTGCGTGGAGCTGCCGAGGAGGGAGCCCTGGGGGAGAAGCCAGCCGCAGGCCAACCAGCACAGGCCCAGATCGGAGCCCCGCGGCTCCCTCTCCAGGAAAGGCTCCTCCTTTTACACCCAACGGGGGTAAGTTTATTGCGGGCCTCGCGATCCTCTCCCCCTTCTACATTGCAGCGTTAGGCCTGTGGCTCATGTATCAGATCCCCGCCCCCTGCGGTCTGTCCTCGGAGCCCAGCGCAAGGAAGTAGCTGCGGAAGAACCCAGCTGCATGCCAGACAGCACAGGCCGGGATCGGAGGCTACTCCTTGTACCCCCAACTGTCCTGCCTCCCTGGAGCTGCCTCCTGCAGCACTGATACCTGGAATTGCTGGCTGGGTGTCTGAGCTTCCTGTGCAGGCGCCTGGGGTGATGTGGGCCGCTGGGGAGCATGGCAGCATCAGTGGCAGGGTCCTGGCAGTGCTGGCTGGGTGTCTGAGCTTCCCTGCAGCCTGGGGTGATGTGGGCCGCTGGGGAGCATCAGTGGCAGGGTCCTGGCAGTGCTGGCTGGGTGTCTGAGCTTCCCTGCAGCCTGGGGTGATGTGGGCCGCTGGGGAGCATCAGTGGGGCAGGGGGTGCCGTGCAGGCGCCTCGGGTGATGTGGGCCACTGGGGAGCGTTGCCAGCAACTGCGGCCCTCGCTTCGCGAGGGCCGCAGCGTTAGCAACAACCCGCATGCTCACAACTATATATGTGATGTGTTCAGTGATCCTATGAAAAAAGAAAGCTACAAATTATCAGACTGGGCAAATGCGCGTAGACATTCACATTGTCACACAGCTTTCCCAGATGTGTGGCTATCATCACCATTAAAACTCCCTTTTATCCTCTGACTCCAGGATTTAATTTAAACTACCCCACATGGAAGAAAATTACTTATTTTATTATACTCAAAGCCACCATACTCCAGAAAATATATTTCCTAAGTTTTCATTTGTTAATGAATAACCATAAGATTGATGACAAATGCTGCAGTTCCAATGCAATAATATGTGCTCCTTTAAGAAGATATGACTTATTATTTTCCAAATAATATTTAAGGCTAAGGATTCTTATGAGTTAACTTATATACATGGCTTAAAAAAAATGCAGTATCCACATCTGAAATATCTCAATTGATCCAGCCAAAGTAAGTTAACAAGAATAGCAAAGTCTAGGATGTCTAGCGAGAACAGCAACACCATTTAAAGTCATAAGAAGGCAAACCAAATGGGTGTTAAGATCAGCTAAGGTTCTCTGCATCATCACTGAGTGGGCAATCTGCTCTTGTACTTCTGTGCTTGCTTAATAGAAGTGGTGCCAGTGAAGAGTCCACTGCATAGATACATCTTAAATTGTGTTGGTGGTGGCAGCATTTTAATATAGATGGTGTAGGTGACTTTTACATTTTTTTACATTTGTTGTAGGTGACTGATAGCTGAGATAAGATGAGATGTTTTGTGGTAAACTGATTTCATAGCACACATAATCATTATTACTAGAGTACAACAAGCACAGCTATCAAGTCAGTTAAAACCAGAATGTTTTAAAAAAGGATAATTGAATGTATAACTTACAAACTGCCTCTTTTCTTCACAGTATGAACTCTAACCACAATGTAGCTGGTTCTCTTACTTCCTCAGTAACATAACTAAAGCTTCAAAAGTGTTCAGTGGTGCTATAATAAACAGCAAACATACATAGCCATACCTCAAAACATTTCATATACTTCATGGATGGTGCTTTCTTAGGGGAAAGTTAATTGTTAACCATTTAGAACCCACTTCCTCTTGATATTATTACTGTTGGCTATTTGTTGGTGTGCAGTTCTTGGGTCTATAGATATTATACCCTACCTACTTCAGCCCCAATGTCTTGTCCTTATTCAGTTACCAGAACCATTTTTCAAAGAGCTATTACCTTGGCTTAACAGCAGCATGGTGGAGGCAGTGAGGACATGTCTTCCTGGAGTATTAAATACAAACTTGAACATATACATAAAGGCCGAAGAGTAATTTAGAAAAGGAGACTTTTTCACCCATCCTGTTCAAGCATAGACAAGGGCACATCTAGTCAGACATGCTATAATGTAGGACACTTTGGAGCAATACATTGGGTAGAGAGGAGGCTGATGCTCAATCCATACCTTCCCTTGGTTGATAAATCCTCTACATTCTTATCATTCTCAAGAAAGGCAAAGGAACCAGGAACAAAGTTTTAGGCTAATCAGAAGTGTGACGCCCAAGGAATATATGGATTAATGGACAAACTATCACATATTCTAAGCATCAGTGACAGAAACAGAATATATTTATTCATCTAATGATGGCTCTTTTTGTTGCCAAACATGAAGCAGTAACTACCAAACTAGGCCAGTTTCATAACTTTTTCAAAGATATTTAATCTTTTCAGATGTTTACTTCTAGTAAGGAAAGCTATGGAAAGCTTTGACCAGTAAAGACATTTCACTATCAACACAGAACTATGGTATTCCTAGAAGTAACTTACGGATGTAGCATGGGCCATAAAGAAGGCTGAGAGCCGTAGAATTGATGCCTTTGAATTGTGGTGTTGGCGAAAACTACTTAGAGTCCCTTGAACTGAAAGAAGATCCAAGGTCAGTATCAGTCGGTAGCTTCCTAATGTGCAAGGCAACAAATATACCTGCTTTGAATTTATTATCACTTAGGTTGGGGAAATGTTGTACTCTTGGCCACACAATTTTGGACCCAATGTCTGTCTCTGATGAAGATGAATTTATGACTTCCCAATTCTCTGAAGGCTTAGGTACAGTGTTTAAAAAAAACAAACAAAAATAAAACTTCTGTTTTAGTGAAACAAAAATACTAATCATCTAAGTCACTGGTTGAGTAAGGCCAAGCCATAGGAACTGCAAAGGGCATGTGGTTCTTCTTACCTTTCACCTATTCAGTCAGGCTAACAGTATATAATGCAGTACACACAGCAAACTTACTTTTTGTCCTGATCCCCAGCATGACAGCCCAAATACAATAGTAGGCTTGCTACACTGTCTTTGTTACAGAAAAAACTTTTATAATATACTGTCTACACACATAACAAAACTTCTCTGGTAAATAAATACACCTGTTATGCTGTCATTTGTCCAATTTTGAAGTTTACTGTGAAACTAACAGCATATGCTTCTACAACAGCACAAGTAACATAAGTAAGATTAGGTGATGGGTTTCTTACCACTTCCTGCTAGGAAGAAATATGCAGTGTTGCCAATTACAACAATTAAAGGATCTCTACAGAAACTAACAATTACTTATTATTGAACTAAAAATGACATACTGGCCTTCTTTAAAGTCCAGATCTGAAATCGGCACCCACAAAATAATAAAAGGTAGCTAATACAGTTCATATTATCAAAACCTTGTAAACCAATGTTACCTTAACTCTATGAAATGCATTAGAGTACAACTAACTTTGCTGTGTTCCTTTGATTTTATGAATGATTTTGTATTCAATTTAACACATTTCCATTTCTCCTCTTTTTCTGAAATTAAAAAAGTTACCTTTGTATCAATGTATTTCTTTCAGTTTGGTGTTTTACCTACAATCACAGCCATAGCTCTGCGCTATCAAATTGGTTTACCTTTTGTATACTTTGTTTTTTTCATTCTTTATCTCATTTTCTGTTGCTTTATCCTCAACAGCCTTGTTGTTTTTGATGTTCAGCTCCATATTTCTCTTTCTTATAAAAATGACTAGATTATGTTTTTATCATTGTGCTTTTGCTTGTGCCTTTACCTTTGTTTTTATTCTAATAATTTTAAATATATATATTGTATTGCTTTGCTATTGTATTTCTAAAACAAACATAGAACCACTTATGTGTGCTTTTTGTCGTTCCTTTACCCCTTTTCATGTAATACGATTTATTGGAAAGTATTTTATAGCATGTTAAAGATTTATTAATCTCATTATTGTGTTTATGAATAATAAGCTTAGATATATTGATATCATATAATAAGCAATTCTACAGGTGCAGTTTGTCAGGCAGTGAGTTTTTGTCACATACATCATCAAAGTGTTTAGGGGTAATGTGTTATGGAAGATGCAATCTAAAACTGATGAGAAATAAAAAAACAGTATACTGATATATGGGCACTACTAATAAACCTGTGATGTTTTACAACTCTATTTGCGAGAGCAAACAAGAACAGGTTAAGGATACTTTTCAGAGCATTTTGGAGTAGAATTTTAAGATAATGGATAGTGGAAGCTTCAGACATTCAGTCAATTAATATTCAAATAGATTTAGTTAAATTGCAAGTAAGTATTCCTTGTTCAGACTGAAAAACAGTAGGGACATTGGCACCATATGAGTGTGGTATTAGGAATATTTTGGTTTGATATCCACTAATATGTATAGTTGCTGAAATATTAAACTGTTATTCATTTCCACAATTTATAGGTTCACCTTGGAGAGTTTAATCTTTAATACAAAAGGAAATGAGAAATTAATGTCTCAATTCCAAAACATTTCAACACATCAATTTGTCAAGGATTAATAACGCTAGTTGACATAATCTTAGTCTTTTTTATTTTAAACAGCAGACCAGTTTTTATGATTTTTTCTTTTACCTTCATCAGCAGCACCGCAACTCCTTCTCCTTCTCAGCCATCAGACTGGCGTCGTCCACATATCTGAGGTTGTTAATATTTCTCCCAGCAATTTTAATACCAGCTTTTGATTCATCTAACCCAGCATTTCACATGGTGTATTCTGCATTTAAGTTAAATATACATTTATTTAGATACTGTCATATCTAAATAAATCAAGAGAGGAAAGAACTCCTTATTGGACATACCTGGAATACCTGATCTCCAAAGAGAAATATAATTTAAAACATAACTTTTAATATAAATAAATAATGAAAAACTTTAAATAAGGGCTCCCCAATGAAAAAAAGAAAAGTACGTTGGGTCGAAGCGTGATGCTGATGGATGATGTCACTAAAATGTTCTTATTGTAAGTCTTGACTGGGATCAATGTTAGCGTTTAAACAAATGCTACATTTCAATTCAAAACAAAAGAATTGTCTATATTAGAAACTAATGAGCAAATAATTGATTTGAGTATTAGAACGCTAAGGGACATCAGGATTAAGGAAACAGAAAAAGCTAAACAAATTAGAATTATGTTATATTATATGAAAAATATTTGTACTCTTTATAAATGACGGTATTACTTTAATTGTCATATAGTTTATAGACCTTAGAAACACATTAAATTACACTGTAATAATAGATTTTTATATTATTAAGCACAATTAATATGGATAAAGTGTGACTGTTCATAGTTTTAGCTATATATTACCTGTCACTCATATTAATATCTTGGCAAAGATTCTTTTTTCAAGTGGCATTTTTGTCTATTATTGACTATATGGTCAGTACACTTTAGTAATTATTTTAGAATGAGCATATTTTAACAATTATCTGATCTTAATTGACAATGTGATTGTGAAGTAACATATTTCCTTAACCAAAATGTTGTCTCTGATCCCAAATGCATAAGCTTCATTTGTGTTTTATTTAGATTTTTTACCCTATAAGGAGTTCTTTCCTCTCTTGATTTATATTCAAACAAAACAGAATTATAAAAGACCTATAATATGGTAGAAATTAAAATCAAATTATTTATGAACTATTTATTTATTAAAACCTATGCTTTATTTATTAGCCTTCAAATCATACACATTAAAGATTTTAAATAAAATCACATTATTGCATTTCCAGTGATAGTAGCAATATTTGGTAGCATTATTTATTTGTTTATAAGTCTTTTATCTATAAGTATCTCTGAGGTCTTAATAGTGCTTGTGAAAAATAAAGTGTTGTTGTTCTTCATTTGATTCCAACTCTTTGTGACCTTGTGGACTTTAGCTCGCCATTTTCTATCAGCAACTGCTTCTCTGTACACTTATCCTCTGTTGTTCACTCATCCTTATGCTGTCCATCTTTCCTAGCATCATATCCTTCTCTTGTGAATCTTGTCTTCTCATTATGTAGCCAAAGTATACGAGCTTTTGCTTTACTCATTCCAGTAAGCAGTCTGGTTATTTTGGTGAGCATGGATTGGTTTGATTTTCTTGCAGTCCAGCGGACTCTTAACAGTTTCCTCCAACAGCATCATTTAAAAGTGTCTATCCAACGCACAGTCTTCCTTATGGTTCAGATTTTACAGCCTGTTATTACTGGGAATAACATAGCTTTGTATATAGACCTATGTTTACTATATTGTCCAGATTTAACAGTTTTCCTCCCATGAAGCCTCAGTAATCTTTGCAACCAGGAATGTTAAATCGGTCACTGCCTCCACATTTTCTCCAATTATTTGTCGACATAATCTTAGTCTTTTTAATTGTAAACAGCAGACAAGGATTTCTTCTTTCACCATCATCTCCGCAACTCCTTCTCCTCAGCCATTAGACTAGCATATCTGAGATTATTAATATCTCTATTAATATCTCTCCCAGCAATTTTAATACCAGCTTTTGATTAATCTAATCCAGTATTTCACATGGTGTATTCTGCATTTAAGTTAAATATACAGGAGCGTCCTAACGAGCAGGACGCGTGAGGGGAGAGCTCCATCAGAGACGCCTGAATTTTGGGCAAAATTTCCCTGTAAACCCCCTGTGACACCCCCAATAACACCAGGGGGCACCAGGGGAAGCCGTCGGGCCCCCAGAGAGTCGCCCCGACTACCAGAACGAAGCTCCGGAAGAGTGCTGGAGCACTCGGAGATCAGCAGCTGCCGCATAGCAGCGGTGCGCCCTGCGTGCCGGGTCTCCCTGCACAACACGGAGGCACAGCAGGAGGACAAGGTAGGCTAGTACTGCCAGGTGCTGCGGGGAGAGGACAGGAGCCTGTATAAGCACTGGGCCACCATCTTGGGAGGCCAAAGCAGGCCTAGCCGGAGGGAGAACTCCCTCTACAGATCCTGAGGGCATATAGAATACCCCCCAGACAACCGAGGGGCAGCAGGGGAATCTCACAAACCCTAAGAACCCCCCGAGAGGGAAGGCCGGGCCGCATAGCGGCCATCAAGGCAGTAAGAAAGGGGAGAGGAAAAGCCTGCAAAACCGCGGCCGCCATTTTGCGGCGCCACATGGTGGAAGGGGAACAGACACTGACTCAGCTCCCAACTGACCTACACCCAAGACTTCAAACCCTAGGAAGAGCTAGCCCCTCGTGACACCCCATACTGGGTCTTACCTCTCACACTGTGAAAGAGCATTGCACTAAGGGAAAGCAGCAACTAATATCTAGTCTGATGCTTTAAAACTGACAACACCAGACCCTGCACTCAGCTCAACCGGGCAAGAAGTCATTGCAACTTTACTAATGCAGAGGATCCTGCCACCCTCTAGGTATCACACAGTGACATTTTAACACCTTGACTTAACAACCTCAGACAACCCTGCAGTTAATTTCTTGTGAAATCCTATAAAGTACTACGTGAACATAGCTGCAGAGAGCCTTTGCTGCCACCCTGTGGCCACTCAGTAAATCTGATATTGATGTGGGCCAAGACAACCAGCCTGAAAGCCCCCTTCCATTTGCACCTGGCAGAGTCTGCAAAGTCCGATATGAAGCACTGAGCCAAGAGATGTGAAAGGAACCTGACAGGAGGCCTTTACTAACAAGCTATAACGACCGATCTCATATGAGAACACAGCCTCTGACCACACCAACCTAACAAACTCTACAGCTACACACTCCTGACTGAATTGATAGCAGAGAAAGCAAGGGGGAAGAATACTGCAGCTCCTGTAACACGCACATCTCTACCTTCAGAAATGAAGAAAAGTAGAAAGAACTCCTCCGCAAAGGGCATCCGAGAGCACTTCACACCCAAAACAACAAAGCCGCCATCTCCACTGGATTCAGCTTCAGACCACTCTGAATCATCTGATCTGGAGGAGATTTCCAAGAGGTCAAAACAACACATAGATCTATCGCCTAGGTCCATTGCAACGATAGAACAGCTTCTAACCAAGGCACTAGAACCCTTGAGAAATGACCTGAAAGAACTGGGGCAGAGGACCCAACTTCTGGAGGAGATGGTGGATCAGATGGGAGAAGCACAGCAACATGACAGGTCTGCCATAGACCAGAACTCGTATAACATCATGGAGCTGACTGATAAGATTGAAGATTTAGAGAACCGATCCCGCCGCCATAACATCAGGATACGGGGGGTCCCAAGGACTACACAAGACCTGACAGGGTATTTAAAAGAAACCTTCACTTCAATACTACCCGATCACCCAGAGGATGTCCTCGAAATTAAACGAGCCCACAGAGCTCTAGGTGGGGCGAGAAACCCAGAGACCCCCAAGGATGCTGTGGTGAGATTCTTGAGACAACAAGCCAGAGACCTACTCTTGGCAGAAACAAGGAAGAAGCAGACAGTCAAAGGACCATATAACTCCAACCTACAAGTGTATGCAGACCTGTCCCCCAACACACTAGACAGAAGGAGACAGATGAAACCTGCACTGGCGATTCTGCAACAGAACAAGCTTCAATACCGGTGGAGCTTCCCCTTTGCCCTCACCTTCAGCTACCAAGGTACCTCACACACCATCTGCAACTTGGAAGACTGCCTCACAGTACTGCGTCAGCTTCGTCTCTGTCCAACAGACCTCCCGGCAGAGGAACACAACTTCCCCCCACCTCCTCCCATCCCGAAAAAACAGTGGACTGTAGTAGGGTCACAGCGACCGAAGGAAGATCCGCCTCCCCCCAGGAGTTACAGAGACAAAAACCTGCCCCGCAGGAGCCAAGGTGGACTGAGTACTCAGCACAGAGGAGACCCGGGCCCGACTTCAGAAGGCTTGATACCATCGCGATCGGAGTGAAGGCAACCCACCAACAGGAAGTTGTTTTGAGTCTTTATTTTCTCATTAATTTATGGGACTTCTCTGACCTGCTTTAGTGGGAGTAGAATAGGCACTGATTACTTTAGTTAGGTCAGATGTTAGTCGAGGCCTCTAATGAAGGGCCTGTTAGAATCAGATGCCCGAAATAGACAGAAAGCATCCTAGTTTACTTCAGTTAGTTGAAATCTTGTTGAGGTTAATAGTTATTATTTTTGGAGAAAGGATAGCACTAGACTTGATAGAGAAGCTAGTAAGCTCCCAAGGAGCAATTAGCAAATTATCTCTAAGTCCAGAAAGATCACCACTGATAAAAATGTATGCGGAGAACTATAATTTCACAGCTGACAGTAGTCGAGGTTTATGCAGTCAACGAAGCCTAACTCAGGGGACTAGCTTTCAGGAGATTAGAAGAGCCTATGGGACTGAAGGAACTTGGTCAATTGTAAATCTAATGTTGTGCCTTTTTGCTTCCCCCTGGCCTAACAGCGGACGGAGTCTCCAGCACCAGAATCCCCCCTCCAAGCCTCCACCCGTCCCCGGCCACCAAGGAATGGACGTCGCACAAGGAATAAAAGGTAGCCAGGCAGACCATGCACACCTATCCACCAAAACACAATTAGTAGCTCAGAGTACATATTTATAACTCACAATGTTAAGGGTTTTAACTCCCCCTTTAAGAGGAGGAAAGCCTTTAGGCAATATAAAAGGTTGAGGCCCTCGGTTATCTTCATGCAGGAGATTCATTTCACACACAAGTGTAAACCAAAATATCTGCATGGAGAATACCCGACAGTGTACATGGCCACTCAGTCTACGAAGAGGGCAGGGGCAGCTATCCTGATACATAAACACTTCCCATTCACCCCAGAACATACTAGAATAGACAAAGAGAGGAATTATGTTTTGGTCACCGGCTTAGTCTCAGGCCAAAGAATCTCCCTACTTTCCCTATACTCCCCCACAAACTCACCACACCAAACCCTGATTGACAAGCTAAGAGAGTTAGACACACTAGATCTAGGCAAACTGGTGATTGGGGGGGATTTCAATCTGACCCTAGATCTAGCAATAGACAGATCAGGACACGCCCAGGACTCTAGCTTCTCAAAAAAACGGAGTCAAATTAAGCAGCTAATGGCCAAAATGGGCTTAGTGGATGCCTGGTGAGGCCTACACTCGGATAATAAGGAATAAACATACTACTCGCCCACGCACGGCACCTATTCGAGGATTGACACATTCCTAACAAGCTCTCTACTTTTTGATAATATCCGAGAATCTGACATTGTTCCCTGCCCCTGGTCTGATCACGCAATAGTAGCTATTAAATTAACGTTAGGCCCTAACCTATCCCCATTTAGGAGCTGGAGGATCGACGAACACCTTCTGTCAGACCCCAGCAGCTTAGCATCCCTAGCGGGAGACATTAAGCAGTACTTCGAGCTGAATGATTCTCCTGATACAGGGGTAGGCTGGATTTGGGTAGCCCATAAGGCTTATATAAGGGGCTGCTGCATCAAACTAACAGCACAGCACCGTAAGGCACTCAGACGGAAAGAGGAGGATTTAACATCCGCTCTCAACAACCTAGAAAAACTCAATCAAAACTGCCCCTCCACAAAGCTCCGTGACCAAATCAACAAAGTCAGGATAGAACTAGATGGAGTCCTCTCTGCCCATACAGAGAAGGCTATGAGGAGGACTAGGCACCTATATTATTGGAAAGCTAACAAACCAGACAGAATGCTGGCTAGGAGACTGAAGGCTAAAGAGATCCAGTCTAAAGTGACCCAAATTAGGAAGCCAGATGACATAATCTCTTGCAGCCCTAGGGATATACAGAAGCAGTTCCAAAGCTTTTACCAGCAGATCTACTCGTCAGGTAAACTGGCAGAGGGGTTGGACCTTGACTTCTTTCTAAGTACCATCGACCTCCCCTCAATAAGTGAACAACAAGTAACTAGCCTTAACCTAGATATCTCACGAGAAGAGGTGAGAACAGCAATCCATAGCCTTAAGATAGCTAAATCCCGAGGGCCAGATGGCTATTCCAATCATTACTACAAGAAATTTGAAATCCTATTAAACCCCTATCTTACATCCCTATTCAACGCTATCATGAGAGGGGAAAAAATAAACCCTGGAGCTAAATCAAGCGGAACTGGTAGTCATACCGAAAGAAGGTAGGGATAGCTTGTAGGTGAAGAACTACCGGCCCATATCCTTACTGAATGGGGATGTCAAGCTAATGGCCAAAATAATGACCCGAATCTCCAAGTTCCTGACAGAAATTATCCATAAAGATCAGGCGGGGTTTATACCCCATAGACAGGCAGGGGACAATGTCAGACGTATCCTTAACATCCAATACCTAGCGCGGAAAAGCAACTCTCCAATGTGCCTACTAGCTCTAGATATAGAGAAAGCCTTCGACACGGTTGAATGGCCGTTTCTGTTTAAAACCCTGGACAAATTTCGTTTCAGGGGCCGGTTTATCACCCTACTCTGCACATATTACGAAGCCCCAACAGCCTTCTTGAGGTTGCCAGGCGACCACAGAGCCCAAATTAACATACAGAGAGGAACGAGACAGGGATGCCCACTCTCACCCCTACTGTTCGCCATAGTCATGGAACCCCTAGCGCAACTCATTAGAGCGGATAGGGAAATCCAAGGGCTTCAGGTGGGGCTGCAGCACTACAAATGCTCATTCTTCGAAGACAATATTCTATGCACCCTAACAAATCCCGGGTCCTCTATCCCGGCACTGATGTCAACCCTTGACAAGTTTGGTAAGGTGTCAGGGCTTAGGCTGAACTTAGGGAAATCGGAAGCTCTGAGCTTAGACATGGCACAGGGTGACATAGATCATTTGAAATCCCTATTTTCCTTTGTGTGGCCCATCAAACACATAAAATATTTAGTGGTCAACATCACATCTAAAATTTCCGAGTTATATAAGGCCAACTATCCCCCCATGTATAAAAAACTAAACGAAGATTTGCTCAGATGGAGGACTTACCCTCTCTCCTGGACCGGCCGAATAGCGGCAGTTAAAATGAACATCCTTCCAAGGATTCTATACCTCTTCCGTACGCTCCCTATATCAATCTCTTTAAAGGAATTGGACCGGTTCCAGTCCAACATCTTTAGATACATATGGAACAACAAAAAATCCTGCATCCCCAAGAAAGTAATGTTTAGACATAGCAAGGAAGGGGGACTATCTTGCCCAAACCTGAGAGACTATTTTAAAGCGGCCAGACTATCCCAACTACCACAAAATCATTCAGTCAGACATCAGCCAAGCTGGGCCTTCTTGGAACAACAGCAAATGCAACAACACAGCTGGGACACACTAATTTGGGTTCCTGAAGAAATGACCCCGATAAGAACTCACCCAAACCCCATAAAAAAATCTAAATTTAACTACGTGGAAATGGGCCAGATCTAAGAACAAACTGGGCATAGGTACATCCCCCCTTTGGTCGGTCCTTTCTTCACAGAATATCTGGGCTTCCATGAGTATTATGTCGAAACATTGGTGGGCTTCCAGAGACCTAGATAAGTTAGGCTCCTGGTTTAGGGGGAATCATTTGATGACCCTGAGACAGTTCGAGGAAAGACATACCCTCCCCCCAGGGGAACACTATAACTATCTAAAAATAAGAAGCTGGGCCAGTGAAGCATTTAAAAAATTTGGACCCCCGAAATCCTCCTGGTTCTCGGTAATCTGCAAAACCCTACCTTTAACGAAAGGAATATTAGGCACTTTATATGACACATTCACTAAATCAAATAATACAGAAAAACCATCATATATCTGTAAGTGGGAAAGGGAGCTAGGAGGTGAATGGGATTGGAAAAAATGGCAGAAATCATTCTCCAGCCTATGCAGGGCAACAAGTAACTGCACGCACATAGAGACATCTATAAAAGTTCTCCAGAGAATATATTGCACCCCAGACAAACTCAACAAATATGATCCCAGAGTGAGTAGTAACTGCTTTAGGGGTTGTTCACAGATAGGAGATCACGCCCATACCTGGTGGCTATGTCAGAAAGACCATGACTTATGAGAAAAGATAGCATTAATGGCAACGACGTTATTTTGTATAAGAGTCACAGCTACTATGGAATCCTGCCTGCTAGGGGTTAAACTTTCTAGCTTATCAAAAAAACAGAATAGACTATTCCAGATAATGGCCGCCGCCACCAAAGTACACATAGCCAGCCAATGGAAGTCAGAAAAGATAAACGTGCAAGAGGTTATAAAAAAAATAAATTACATAGCAATAAATGAAAAGTTAACATCTGCTATTCTAGATACTTTGGCTCAGTTCCAAGAAATCTGGAGGCTTTGGCTAGAGTCTTCGTTAGGTTTCCCCTTGCCCTGAAGGACTCACTGATAGCAATATAACAATAGCAAAACAGAACTAGGCCAAAAAAAAGGCTTGGAGCGGAGGAGACTCGAGGACTGGTCCTGGAGGCTCTGATTTGACTGGTTCGTCTGGAACACAACACAGGAGGTGAATGTATGCATCATAATTGTATAAACTCAACTTGATCTAGTGATTCCTCCCTTATCTCCATAGTTATTTATTTATTTGTTTATCTAAAGTTTCAGTTTCTATGTAAATACGTTTTGTTTGTTCATGCTTCCCTTGCTTAAATTAAAGGACCTAAATAACTATTCAATAATGGGAAAAATTAAAAATAAAAATCTGGAAGGAGATGCTAGTAATTTGACCACGAGGTATATATGTTTACAGAAAATCTTATGTGTTAATGTACCTAATGCCTGTCCTTATTTTGTATCCCTTTCAATAAAAATGTTATTACAAAATATATATATATATATATACAGGGTGATAATATACAGCATTGTCAATTTGTTGTACTCCTTTCCCAATCTTGAACCAGTCAGTAATTCCATACTTGGTTCTAACTGTTGCTTTCTAGTTCCTGTATATATTCCTCAGGTAGTAAATAAAGTGACCCTGTATCACGATTTCTTTAAGAACTTGCCACAGTTGTTTTTATGGTCCACACAATCAAAGGCTTTAGAATAGTAAACAAATCAGAAGTTAATGTTTTTCTGGAATTATTATTATTATCCTTTATTTGTAACGCGTCTACATATTTCGTAGCACTCTGCCGGGGGTTAAGTATAAGGCAAAACTATTATAGCACAGTGCAAAGGAATGGAGGACCATTTCTTTGAGCTTAAAATCAAATGTATTTCCCTAAAGCACTTTACAAGATTGAAAATACACAAAATTACAATCTTAAGGAATTCACTTGCTTTCTATAATATCCTGTATATGTTGCCATTTCTGAATCTGGCTTATACATCTGGAATTTCTAATATCATAAATTGCTGGAGACTAGTTTGCAGGATCTTAAGCACTACCTGGCTGGCATGTGAAATGAGTGCAACTGTTAATAAGAACACTTTTAGGCATTTAATAAAGTGAATATTTGATGTATGACAACAATTGCTTTACTATAAAAATAATTTAAGTGCTAATATTAATTATCATGTTTATGTGGTTTATACTTTATTATACCAGGAAGGTGTAAAATGCTTTAGTGCTGTATATGATACTTTGTTGTATATTTTAGGCTTATTGAAATACTAATATATAAATAAAGCTACTAAGATTATGCCCTGCCTACTGTTTCATGATTAATAACAGTCGTAGAGCAACAAGGTGAGGACACTGATTGAACTCTTGAATGCACTAAAAAATTAACCCACAACTGACCTGTTTAGGTGTTTCCAGTATTTCATGATCTGAACAGACTGATTTGTTCCAAATTGTGCTGAATTAAGTGGCCCTTTAACCCACTTTCTGAAATATAACATTTTATCTGAATAAGGATATTAACCATCCAATACATATGCTTATATCGGGTTACATTTACAGAGATGTTATAATTACCTATGCATAATGTTATACAGATATAATATATTTATATTTATATATATATATATATATATATATATATAAATATATATATATATATATATATATATATATATATATATATATATATATATATATATATATATATATATATAGCTCATAAAATGCTTCTTCTTTGCTTTCTCTAGTGCTTTCCTTCTTTTTTGACAAACATTTATCTTCTGCTTTAAATGTTTAAGCTTTTCTTTCCAGGCTATACCACTATAGTAGTACTGGACCCTGATAATGTGATTCATGCAACCCAGCAGACGTTTCTCTCACTATTTGAATTCCATCAGGGGTTCATACTGTTATTGTAAAATAGATTTGACTTAAATGGTCAAGGCTCTATTAATTACCTCTGAATGTAAGTGTATTGATAATTGTTTGACCTCAAAGAACTAAATATGTGAGTCTAAAGTCAAAAGCTGCCTGAGTGCAAGGTATGTGAAATAAAGAATACAAAACAAGAATATCATGAAGTTTACACAAATGCAGTTTTCCATTTTTTAAGTTAAAGTGGTTGAAAGTGTCAACTTCAAAAGTAAGGCACAAAATAACAAAAAATATTCTGCAAATGATACATGATACCTGTAGCTGAAGATACTGAGCAACATTTTTATTTTGCATTTCTATACATTAATTTCACTATGTTAGTTATGTACCGTATATACTCAAGTATAAGCCAACTTTTTCAGCACATTTTCTATGCTGAAAAAGGCCCCCTTGGCTCATACTCGAGTGAGGGTCCCCTCAGCACGCCATTCCTCTTCTTTCCTCCTCCCCATTGCCCTCTTCCCCATCCTCCTCCTCCCTCCTCTGCACACACACACATACATTGCTCTATCTATAACAAACACACACACACATAGAACAACTCTGATCATCCCCATCCCACAGGGCACACACTAAGAATACATGGAAGGAGGAGAGAAGGAAAGAAGAATGGAAAAGTTTCATGTTAATCCAGGGCTCCCCATAAACCCATTAAGTCACCCCCCCACACACACACACATCACACCTACCTTGGCCATTCTTCCCAAATTCTGGAACACATTTCCAAGACTCTTAAATACAATTATTATATCAAATAACTTGTCAGCAGTAGACGATGGGACACATAGTTTTGTTACTCATAAATCACATTTGAGAATTCTTATACTACTTAATTTCAGGGGAGACTGACTACAGTGCTGTAACAGTCTGGGGTTTTGGCTGGTAGGCAACTATTAAATAGGTTTAACATTAACTGTATGTGATTAATGTTTTTCAGATGAATTGCTTTCACCCACACAACCACCAAAATATAGGGAAAATAACAAAAATAACTACATCAAGCACAACTATTAATTTAATTTAAATCAGTGATGAGGGTCTTTTCTCCAGATCATTCTCTTTAACCACACTGCACACAGTTCTCTAACTTCATCAGTAACTTCTTCAATACAAGCTCCACAGTTGAAACAGTCAATTTTAACCTATTTTCAGTATGTGTTTATCTATATGACATAGTATATACGGTACTTACCTATATACTGCACCAACAATGCACTGATATACAGATGGGTTAAATATACTCTCTCTGCTTTTCTTGTTGGGTTAAGTAAGCAATATCTTATATCCTTTTGATTCCAGTCAGTTGAGTTGATTTTTACATTGACATACCTTAATGCAGAACAACTCAAAGAGTAAGTTTTTTTTATGCTTACCTCACATTGCACACATTTTGGTCATACAATTTCATCGGGTGTTACAGTTTCACTGCAAAAACACCTCACAATCTATTCCTTACCATGCAACTCTGGGAGTGACTGCAATGTTGATTTACAACCACACACTACGATACCTGGGGAATTATCCTGCCACCAAAGGAGCCGCTATTCATTACAAAAAGGGAGAATGTCTGAGGATAACCTCATGTATGGAGGGTTGAGGTATCCCCAGGCAGCAACTAATCACAATGCAGTGATGCTCAACTAGACATTGAAAGCCTCCTGGCAGACAGATTACACAATCTGTAATCTCTGTGCGTGACAGGGAGAATGTCGTGTTATGTTCAGATACAGATTTGTACAGTTGATGGATTTCACCTATTAAAAAAGAGAAGACAAAAAAAACGGAGACAATTCCTGCAGAGCACAAAGGTGCAGAAAAAAATGACCTTTCAGGCAAGAAAATTTCAGTGTAGTTTTGAAAGGTATAATTGCAAGTATAACCACTTCCAAATAAAAGGCACTGAAATAATTATACCTAGAATTAAAATGGACATGCAAAAAGTCATCAACAATCACACATCTAATTACTGACTGATTACTATTTATTACACAAATTACGTTTATAACCTTACAATATTTTTATGGGAAATACACACATATAAAACACATAAACTATGCATTAATTTAATAAATGTTATGTATTTTATTGTTATTTTTATTTTGTATTTCTATACATTGTACTCTGTAACAAGCTATGTTTGCGTTTTCATAAATATTCATAATAACAATATGTATATATTGTCTTCCATTGTTCAAATTTAAAGATTCTCTCTTATTTTAAAATAAAACGCTTAAAACATTTGTGAGGGCCCAACCTGGAAGGGGGTTCCATACTGGCAGGCTGTTATATTATGTGCTGAGGTACCTGGGGAAGGAAGCAGTAGAGCTGCCTGCCTTCTTAGAATTACACACTTGCACTTCCGACTCCTCCACTTCCTGCCAGTGGAGGCAAGCAGGTTACATCAGGTTTAAGAGAGATTGAGGCAGAGCATAATTCTGGAGCAGAATCAGGGGCGCAGCAACAGACAGCAGGCAATTAAAATATGGTGCTGTGTATGTATTTAGGGGTTATGTGCTTTGGGTGCCCTCAAAGTCCATAATAGGTTGCTGTTGTTGTTAGTCATTCTTTGGGGTCAAATTCTCTGTGACCCTATGGACTACAGCATGCCAGGTACATCTGTCAGCCACTGCCCCTCAGTTTCATAATTGGAGCAATTTTTGGCACTGCCTTTAAAGGGCTTGGGTCCAGTAGCAGTAGGTAGTGGTGGACTGGATGCAGACGTAACAGCCAGAAGTGCAGGATGTCCAACTGGGCAGGATCAGGTAGCTGGAGACAGGCAGGAAGCTCAGGGCTCTGGGATGGTCCCAGACATGCAGGTAGATCTGGCATCGCACTAGACAAGGTAACTCTGTGATTGAGCCAGACAAGCAGGTAGCTCTGGGATTGATCCAAACAAGCAGGTAGTTATAGAATGGAGACAGATGAGCAGGTAGCTCTGGGATAGTGCCAGACATGTAGGTAACTCTGAAATTATGCCAGACACATTGTAGGTCCTCCGCACAAACCTGTACACCGGGTGATTGCTCCTTTGTGATCTCCCTGAATTACAACTACAGAACAAGAAGGCGGACTGTATGGTGCTATATAAAGACTCAAGGAAGCTATACAGCAATTTAAGGTTGAAATATGTATTATGTTTTAATATCTCCTGAATGGTGCTCCCCACCCCACCGCAATAAGTTACATCTCCATACTGCTTCTCACTTACATGTAATTATGTATTATTGATTCTCAAATATCTCCTTGTAACTTACGTATTTATAATGTGCCACTATTACAGTATGGGTATATACTTTAATCATTATGATATTTATTTATTTTACTATTGATATTTATTTATTTGTGGGTGTTGTTGTTGCAATTGAACTAACTGTATAATTACTGTATAATAAATATCTAACTTCTTTAATCTCTTATACAGTGGTTTTATATCACCTTGCCTCCTTGGGTCACAAAGCTTTCCTCTCAAAACAGCCTAACTCAGGCTCAAAAACCTGTTGCCAAAATACAAATACAGTTATTTCTGGGGATAAATAATTATTACAGTCAATTAATACCTGAGTATAAGGCCGTACACTCTCTGCTCAGCCTCCACCTATACAATGGACGGATGAAATGTATTCTCCTCATGGTTCCAGCCATCATCACGGCTCCAGCCTGATTACAAGCTGCCTTTCATTCTGTATGTTTACACAGAAGAATGGTATTGCAAATGTGGTTTTGACATAAAAATAGGGTCTGCAGCATGTAGCTTATTCATCCATTTGTCTCAACACTATTGAAAGAGTTGAATTCTTGACAACAATATTGATTGATTTCCAGTTGCAATATTTACTAATGCTTTTCATAATTTATTTTAGCTACCAATGTCTAATATATATACTCATATTAATAAATTCTGCAACTATATAATCCATTTTTATAATCCATTTTTATAATATACATTATTTAGCTATAATTGAACTAATGTTTCAGTCTATTGTCCTGCTATAATTTTTCAAGTAGTTTGAACAAAAATTTGGTTTGTTTCCATTTCTTTCTGTAAGCCCATATATCCAGTATGTTTTCATTTTAATTCAGTTAATTTTCCTTTTTTCCTATGTGTGATATAGAGAGAAACCATCTTGGGCTCCAAGCTTGTAAATAATGAAACCTGTTAAGACATTCCTAATTTCGTACCTTTTCCCACCAACTAGGTATGACTTTGACATCTGCCATGATTTTTGTAGGTTGTGGAAACAGAGGTTTCCTCACATCAGCAGGCAAACCTATAAATCATACTAAACTCAACAAATCTTATAGATGCTCTCCAAGAACTGCACCAAGGGGTGAATGCAGACTGTGTATTTTTATCACCTTTGGCACCACTCTGATGATCCATTGTGTCTTGTGTCCCCTCTCTTTTCCACAATTTTCTGTGTTGTATTGTTCTCAGCATTTCACATATTGGAAAACATAGGATGCTTTATGATATATGAAAATCCTGGTTGCACCCGGCATTACAACAATAGTAACACACTTTCGTAAACCATGCCTCATATGTGTACAAACTAACAAAACAACTCACACTGTTGCTAAGGGTTCAAATACTTAATGATCATTGTAGATATGTTCTCTAAATGGATGGCAGTTTTCACTTGCAGACTGAAAGATGCTGCTTCTGTGTTAAGATGTTTGCTCAAATAAACCATACCATTATCCATCAATAGTGATAAAGGAACACATTTCACACCTCAAATTGTGAAGAAAGTGAGTGTGTAGGGATTGATTGTAAGCTACACATATCATACCATCCACAGTCGTCAGTGTAGTTAGAAAGAATGAGTCGCAAATTGAAGGAAAGGAAACTGGTCCCAAATAGGTGGATGCCTTACTGTATATCTAGTGCTATACGACATTAGGAATGTATGTCATCACATACTTATGGGAAAACCAATGCCCACAGGGCTTAGACCTCCATTAACAACAGGAAAGGTAACAAATGTCTAGCTCACATTGTAACTTTAAGCAAAATTAATAGTATACATCAAACAATTAATATATCAGTTGCCTGAAATGTTTGATAAAACAATTCATGACATTGAACCCAAAGTTTATGTTCTTTTAAAATGCCTTAATCCTAGGTGGATGGGTCCTCATCATATCATCATTACTGCCAGAACTGCTGTCAACTTTGAAAGTAAATCAGAATGGCTACATGGAAGCTTCTGCCAAAAGTTCCCTACTCCAGCAGCATCACGCCCTTCAGCCTACACAAAATCATTTTCATCTCTGAACATGTCATAGTGTTGGGGCCAGTCATACTATCAAACAAACTTTGGGAGCAATGGTCTACAAGTGCAGCTGACACCAACCTAAATAACCACTGCAAAAATAACCATCTAGCAAAATGTTTATCTGTGTAACTTTATATATATAGGCTTCTGCCTGCAACTAGAGATTTGGATCCTGAAGCAGTTTTGTATGCTAGGGGAATTCATATGAGCATGATAATAAAGACAACTTTGGCTTCATTGGACCAGAACATTGTGATTATTTGATAGAAATCCACCATACCGCCTATGAAGTATTTGCTATGCTAGGAAATGTGCAAGACATTAACAGGAAAATCAGCAGGCAACGTGAAGGGTGCAAAATAACATGTATGCATTAACCATAAAGTCACAAGAATCAGCAAGCAAACCCATTGATCCATATAAGACACTGTACTACTGGACCTAGTATGTAACCAACATGGTGGTTAACCTTTTTATGCAATAGGAACAGTGTTGTGATATTTTAAATTGTTTACAAGTGTCGGGGGTATATAAACTGGTTAACTCCCTATTCTAGTTAAAAGCTGTAACCATCTGCATCCATCTTCTGCTAATTGTCTTGCAGATCAGAGTTTCCCAGCAGAGAAAGGCAGACTGTTCCTTATTGTATTGAGTTTTGTAGTAAACAGAATTCATCCCATAACCCAAACTAAGTAAACTTTTATTAATACCAACTTGTATTTGTTCATCAAAAAACATAATTAGGAGGACCTTCTGTTGTTTGTGGTGATGCTTATGCATACATTTTCTAGTCCTTCCAACATTTAGTAATACACTCGTACGTACAAAGGAGAAGATCAATAACACAGTCATTTTCACAATAAAAGGGTAATTTGTTTGCAATTGCAGCCATTTATACCTCAGGATTATGGGTACTGCAGGAGCATGAATAACATCCAATCCCATGGATTCCTCATGAAACACTCCTACAGTAACTGGAGCCCTACAGTATCATGCAAAGGGCCTGATCCCAAAGGTTCACTTACAAGGGCAACTTCTTAAGCTCAAGAGACATCTTCTCTTTTGATTGCATAGGAATAATCAAGAAATAACCTATTAGCCCCTGAGTCTAGGAATGCTTGTGTATTGACTAGGTTACCTTCCAATGAAAGCTGGAAAGACAACATCAGTCAGGTGGAGGAATGCAAAAAAAATGCCTAGAGGTATGCCCTCCGCACTGTTGAGACACACTCATGCCTGGTCACTGGACAGTTAGCAGTATAGACATTGACCAGAACGATGTTGTCTCAGTTTCTTTACTTCAGACAGATAAGTAGAGCAAATTGCGTTATTAGCTCAGTGTGTGTGGTTCTTTTCTTGTTTTTTCTACTGCAACCGAAGATCCATTGAAAAGCAGATCAGAATAAATATCTCAACAGGTTAATTACGAACTATCAAGCAAAGGTGAGCTTCTCTCCCATAATGGTATAGCGTTTCATTGGCAAAAGGGAGATGATATAAGCCACTCTAAATTGATCTGTGCTGAACATGGTAAGTTGAAGAGCAAACTGTATCTTGAACTGGTTGATGAACCCACAACAGGCAGAAGGGTTTACCAGACAGGAGCTGGGATGCAGGATCCATGTGCAGGAACAAGAAGTATGACAAGAACTGAAGCAGGACCTGCTGAGGCAGAAGGGGTGGCTAGAGTACTTCGACGAACAGAGGAGGGAGTCTGTTGAAGAGATTGGAAATGACTATACAACATCTCCAGGATATTAGTAATAAAATCTGTGTTAAATGTGCTTCAAGAGTATCCAGCATCTGTCCGTAGTGACTTGAGCAACATGTAAGGGAATATTAGCTTCATTAAGAGGACCCTAAGGGCAGAGGCATCGAATAAACTGACCTATAATTGAGAAGCAGCAGACACCAGGAGCTGCTAGTGTTATGTGTGTTTCTCATATACTGTTACTATTACTATAATGATAGTCAACCCCAAACCTCAGACTCACTCTATGTGTCTTTAATGAGCACAACAATGCACTGTAATATCTAAATGTCATTATTTTACAGATAGCAGCTTGTAATGGGAATGGTAAATTTGTCTTAAAATGCTAATACAAATGTAAAAAACATAAAAAAACGATAAAACTTGATATTATGCATCAATATCAGTTACAACTCAACAACGGACATAGCACATCAAAAACCCACCACATTTTCAAATATGGTAAACTATAAAAATTCTTATTCTAGAAATACGACATAGAGTGCTTATGTATGGTTCAAAATAACAATTGCTTGGTAGGCCGTACAAGGTGTGCTAGACCTCATCTCCATCATGTTACTGTTCTTAGGCCCTTCACACTTAATTCAATTGAGATGGTTGTCAGTTTGAGATACCACAATGGTGTAAAAAAGGTACATGGGCTTTATAAAATCATTACATTTCTTTCAATGGATGTTAGTTTGAAAGAACAATTTATAAAAATCTCATCCAAAACCGTTGTTCAAGAATATATCACAAATATTCTCAGAAGCAAAATATTTTACACTACTATTCTCAATAAACAAAAGAGTATGTATCCAGCCAGCCAATGAGGACAATTAGAGAGTTTTAATAGTAAATAAAAGGAAAAGAGGAAAAACATAATTTGAGGCAGAGTAAAGAATGCTGGAAATAAACATAGAAAGCACTTGCCCTAATTTTTATTCAGTAGCAGGTCACTGTGTGAAGGAACTTTGACATACAACTTTGCAGGACCTTCTAGTGGCATTTTCCATACAAGTGCTCAGTTTTCTAGATAGCAAAACTTTTAGGGCTTTCTAGTTACAGCTCAATTACTCTCTAGAGTCATAAAAAAGCAAGTCTGGGACTTTAATTTATAAAGGCACAGCCTCTATGACAACAAACACTGTATTGGGAACCAAGTACACAGTTGCTATTCACTAACAGTAAATCTCTGTCCATATAAACAACTCTAAGTTTGTCATAAAGACATTTTGCAAAGATGTTAATTACTTCTGATGCAAACATTGATGACTATGAAGGATAGTATGTAATGGTAGGTTAGGGTTATTGTGAGCAATAACTGTGTTGCTGCTCCAGTATATGGATCCCAAAGGTTATGCTTTCGGATGCCATCATTGATTACTATGAAGGATAGTATGTCATGGTCGGTTAGGGTTAATGCAAGCAATAACTTTTTTGCTGCTCCAGTACATGGATCCCAAAGGTTATGCTTTCTGATGCCATCATTGATGACTATGAAGGATAGTATGTCATGGTAGGTTAGGGTTATTGCGAGCAATAACTGTGGTGCTGCTCCAGTACATGGATCCCAAAGGTTATGCTTTGTATATGATGTTGGAAAGCAACTAATAGTATCATTAAAAAATATATACAGTGTTAACAGATAATGGTAATGATCACCACATCTTTGTTATCAGTAAATACAAGATATCTTTAAATAGGAATGGCCATGCTCCCAAGCAGTGGCTGCCATCTCTAAAATAGAAAATAAGCTGGTCTGTAAAACGTTTCTCCTTATAATTTTTGTTATAGCAAGGCAGCAACCAAATCTTAATAACTAAGAAAGTGAAAATTTCCCTTGCACCAGTGCTCTGGGAACCTTAGATAGTTATATTTATATTCATAACAATTTAAAATAGGATTAGCTCTAAACAAAGTTACAGTGTAGGTCATATTCCATATGCTTGTGCTACCAAGTCTCTCCTAAACAATGTACTACCATGAAGCAATAACACTTAAGACATTGTATTTTTGAAATGACTAATGCAGTTGTAGCACCACCAATTCATACATGGTTATTCTTATAAATCCTTACAAATCCTACAACTATAAATTATAATATTACTACGAAATTGCCTGTCAAAAATGACGGGGGAAAAAATCTCCCCTCCCCTGTGTCTCATCCCCCCCCCCTCTCCCCTGTGTCTCCTTTCCCCCTCTCCCTCTCCTGTGCCTCCCTTCCCCCTCTCCCTCCCATGTGTCTCCTTTCACCCCGTCTTCCTTCCCTGTGTCTCCTTTCCCCCCTCTTCCTCTCCTGTACCTCCTTTGAACCTTTTCCTTTCCCCGTCCCTTCCCTGTGTCTCCTTTCCCCATATCCCTTTCCTGTACCTCCTATCCCCTCTCCCTTTCCCCCCTCTCCCTCCCCTGTGTCTCCTTTCCCCCGTCTTCCTCTCTTGAGTCTCTTTCCCCCTCTCCCTCCCTTGTGTATCCTTCCCCTCCTCTCCCTCCCCTGTGTCTCTTCCCCCTCCCCTGTTTCTCTCTCCCCCTCCTCCATGCCCTGTGTCTCTTCCCCCCTCTTCATCCCTTGTGTCACCTTCCACCCCTCTCCCTCCCATGTGTCTCCCCACCCCCTCTCCCTCCCTGTGTCTCCTTCCTCCCACCCCTGTGTCTCCTCACCCTCTCTTTCCCCTGTACCTCTTTGGCCCTCTCCCTTTCCCCTTCTCCTGTGCCTTCTTTCTCCCTCTCCCTTTCCCCCCTCTACTCCCCCTGTGTCTTCCTGCCCCCTCTCACTACCCCTGTACCCCCCCCCCCCACTCCCTCCCCTGTGTCTTCTTTTCCCCTCTCTCCCTCTCCTGTCCCTCCCTTCCCCCTCTCCCTTTTCCTGTGTCTTCTTTCCCCCTCTTACTTCCCCCCTCATGTCTCCTTTCCCCATCTCCTTCCCCCCTCTCCCTCCCTTGTGTTTATGTTCCCCCTCCTCTCCCTCTCTTGTTTCCATTCCCCCTCTCTGTCCCCTGTGTCTCGTACCTGGATGGGATCCTGCCAGCAGCGCCACACTCACCTCCTCTGTGGCTCCTGTCCTCCGTCCGGAACTACTTCCTGGATCAAGCCACGCATGGCGGCTGTATCCAGAAAGTAGTTCCAGACAGAGAACTGGAGCAGCAGAGGAGAAGACAGAGTGCGGCGCTGCTGGCATGTATACAGGTATTTGGTTCAGCTACTGGCAGGATCGCATTCAGGTACTGTGGCAGGGTCGCATCCAGGTACTGGGATGTGACCCTTGTGTAGGCCGGGAGGGGGTGATGCGAGCTCTTTGGGGCCTCGTGATGAGCGCCTTTGGCACTCATTGTAGCCCCTACTGGCAAGAACCAGGTACTAGTGGGGGCGAGGCTCGTGACCCACATCGTAACAGGACACACACTGACAACTATATATGTGATTGGTTGTGGATGTCTATGGAAGAGCACAGTTTCATAAATGGTCTCTGCACACCACAGTCACTAATACATTAATTTAAAACGTATTGCAGTTATTTCTAACAAGTAATGATGAAATAAATTATCTTCCAAAATTATGTATTTTCCTGGAAACTCTCATTGCTTTAAGTAATCTCCCACAAAAAAATTAAACCTATATAGGTATTTTTGTCTAGTTAAACAAAATGTTTAAAATAATTAGTCAATGAAAAAATGAAATCTAAAGAATTTTAAAAAATATGCTAGGATTTCAGCCAGCCTGTTCTTCTAAAGCGTTTTACATATGGGCAATTAGTCATTATAGGCTAAATGAAAACTATTACCTGCTTTGTTAACTTTATAATTTAAACTGCATTAAACAAAACTTGCAGTATTCAAGATTGGATGTACATCTATGCTGCCCTAGTTTTAGTTTCATTAGGTAACCCCTTGTCTGGATAATGCCTTATATCTTAAGTTACACCGAAAAAGGGCTACACTCACAAGACTTCTACCAAGATGCAATGTCATTTAGAAAAATATAATAAACAGTACTTTAATGTACTATTAAAATAGTAAGTAAATCCTTTCATTTGAACAGATAAGAGATATTTACAGACTACCTTTAAGAGAAATTTTGTAACTTCTGCAAACTTAGAGCCACATTCAATTCCAAGCCCACAGCTCGAATACTGTAGGCCGTATGTCTGCTGGTGTATTGCAGGCTCCCGTTCATCTCTGATTGCGATGCTATTTAATTGAGCAACGGCGCGTGTTGCGAGCTGATGCCTCAAGCCCATAAAGCCTGTTTCTACCTGTAACACTTGCGGGTACCCGGTCTGATGAAAAGCGCCAAAATCAGTCAAGGCCGTCAGTTGCAATCCTGTCACAAGTCAACTAACCAATAGGAAGTGGAGGACATAGGTCAACGCTGCGGGGAATGATTTAAAAGACAGTGAAAACCATAACCATAACACATAGGCCTAGGTGTTGGTGGGTTTTTGAGAGAGATAAAGAATAGAGAAAGATAGGCACTGAGAGAGAGATAGATAGTGTTAGAGAGAGAGAGAGAGTGTGTGTTAGAGAGAGAGAGAGAGAGAGTGCTAAAGAGAGAAACACTGGAGAAGGAGGAGAGTGAGGAGGAGATGGAGGAAAGAGAGAGAGGGGAACACCTCTGGTATGGAGAGAGGGAGAAGAGGCAGCAGGCTAGGGACGGGAGGTACAGGTGGAGGAGAGCAGGAGGTGAGGGAAGGGATGGGCCACTAGATGTAGGCACAGAAGATATAGGAGCAGAAGGTCAGGGGCCTGATCCCGGGGGGAGGTAGTGGGGATGAGGGGCAGGCACCAGGGAGAGAAATGGGAGACCAGAAACCCCAGCCACACCTGGCAGGACAACAAGTTGTGCCAAAGCAGAGGGCCCACCATTATAGCGAACAGGAGACAGAAATCCTCTTCAGGTAAGTCCAAGCCTGCCGTAGCATCATCCATGGTGGTAGGGATGTGAGGCCTGGTGATTAGGCACGTGCCTGGAATGAGGTGACTGAGGCTGTGGCGTCATTATGGGTTGCAAACCGTGGTGTTCGGTCGGTTAAACACCGATATGATGACTGCCGGATGAAGGTGAAGGAGAAGGCAGCGGAGGCCAGAGCAGCCCATGGGACTAGTGGTGGCCAACCACTCAACATCACATACTGTGGATGGGAACGGACTATCAAAGCAGCAGTAGTGGGCCTTCCAGGAGAGTTCGACACTGGCTATCAGGAAACCCTGCAAAGTGAGTATCATATGCACCATCACACCCTCATATGCACACACATAAACCCCACACACATAGATAACTGACATACAATAGCACAGTAAGATTTCTGGTTCTGACTACAGATATATGGGGCATTACTAATCATGTAAATATTATAACATATTATATTATCATCATATTATCGTCCGAATTGTTATCAATTAAATGTCAGTACAATACCTGTAGTTAAAAAAGATTCTGAATAGCAATTGCCAATGCAGTTTGTTTTAGTTTTATGTTTGCTTTTTGTTCAAAGTTAATATAAAACAAAACAGTATACATATCATAATAGTTCAGCTACTGGCAGGATCGCGAGCTCTCAAGAACAGCATCCCTCATGAAGCGAGGGATGCAGTTTGCTTTGCAAATGCGGCCCCTCGCAAAGCGAGGGGCCGCATTTGCGAACGGTGAAGGCTCCAACGTTGGCTTCGCGAGGGTCCGCATTTGCGGAGGTGTAGGCTCAAAGGCGCCTCACACGCGGTTAAAAACACACACACGCACGACCTCGGAACCAACTTTAATGTAACAAACACCCACACGCACGAAAAATACGACCATAACGGCCGAACCGCGCGCACCTAAAAACAGTCAAAACACACCAAATACTCACAAAAATATATAAAAAGCTAACTCATAGCAAGGGGGGCATCCAGGACCTCTGAAAGTGAAGTTACACCTCCATTTAAGTCCAAATTCCTGAGTTCAGACACACGAAAATCCCCTAAGCGAAAGAAAAAAAGGGCCGCCGAAAAAAACCCGAAAACGAGGCTCAAAGCCCAGCCACGTACAACTTACCCAAGAAGGGATCCGAGATAAGCTTGGAAACCTGCATTAACCCCACACGATCCGAGATAAGCCTGGAGACCTGCATAATCCCCACATTAACCATCGCAGTGGGGGTCCCGATCGCACGCGATCGGCAACCCCCGCTGCAATGAAAATTCTAAATTCCTGTGTTAATGGGTCCTTAAAGGACTGTAAAGGTCCTTAAAGGACCCGTTGTAAAAGAAAACAAATATACACTATCACCCTGTCACTCATGGGGATCAATATAGACCCCCATAAGTCCTTCAGTAACCCTGTCACTCATGGGGGTCAAGACAGACCCACATAAGCACCTCATTAACCACTGTCACTCATGGGGGTCAATACAGACCCCCATAAACCCCTAATTAACCCTGTTACTCATGGGGGTCAATATAGACCCACATAAGCCCTTCATTAACCCTGTCACTCATGGGGGTCAATACAGGCCCCCATAAGCACTTCATTAACCCTGTCACTCATGGGGATCAATACAGGCTCCCATAAGCACTTCATTAACCACTGTCACTCATGGGGGTCAATACAGACCCCCATAAACCCCTAATTAACCCTGTCATTCATGGGGGTCAATATAGATTCCCATAACCCCCTTATTAACCCCGTCACTCATGGGGGTCAAGACAGACCCCCATAAGACCTTCATTAACTGTGTCACTCATGGGGGTCAATACAGACCCCTATAAGCACTTCATTAACCCCCTCACTCATGGGGGTCAATATAGACCCCATAAGCCCTTCAATAACCCTGTCACTCATGGGGGTCAATACAGACCCCCATAAACCCCTAATTAACCCTGTCATTCATGGGGGTCAATATAGACCCCCATAAGGCCTTCATTAACCCTGTCACTCATGGGGGTCAATACAGACCCCCATAAACCCCTAATTAACCCTGTCATTCATGGGGGTCAATATAGACCGCCATAAGCCCTTCATTAACCCTGCCACTCATGGGGGTCCATACAGACCCTCATAAGCATCTATTGAACCCCATCAGTCCCATAAGGGTATATTAAGACCATTATGGGCGTGTTACAACCCAACATTAACCACATAAGTGCCAAGACGGTCCTCAAGGACCATCATGACACTAAGTATAAACACTACACTGCACTATACCCCCCCAATAAAACATTAAATATCAACTAAACAGCCTCTACACTAACCTATTAACACCTACATTACTTACCTACCCCCTAATAACCCCCTCCCCACCACTGTAATTACAGAAATCAAAAAAACTAAAGTCATCAAAAATCAAAAATCTACATTACATAAAATAAAAAAAAACTAAAATCACCAAAAATAAAAAATGTACATTACAGAAAATAAAAAAATACATTAAACCCACCCCCCACTACGGAAAAACACCTGACACACCTGAAAAGGAAATACATATAATACATACAATACAATACAATTAAATACAATACAATACAATTAAATACAATACACCCCTATCTAATATACATCCCCCTATCTAATATGCATCCCCCTTTCTAATAAACAATACTATCTAGAGGCTTATGAGGGTCTGGATAGACCCCATAAGTGACCGGGTTAAAATGGTGTAGTGCTTACACTTTGGTTCATGAAGGTCCTGGATGACCCTCATGGCACTTATAGTGTTATTACATGCGTTCATTAGTGTGTTAGAGGGGTCTATATAGTTGAGCCACACAGTACACTCACATTGTGTGACTAACAGCATTTCAACACTTTCTTTTATTGACCGTCATTTTTTGATGGGCAAGTCGCTAGTTGTATATATTTTGTAATAAGTTCCCCTATCCCTATGGTCCCCATGTGACACTGCACTGTTTAAAGCTCTGTCGCTTAACACTTTAACTGCTTGGAAGCTATCCCCAGCTGTAGATCCACTGTAGATCCATTGATTTTACATCCAAAAGAGAGTATATGTATAGGTGCGCACACTGCAGCATATGCGGATACAGACTCTGAGGGACTGCATGTACTAGCCCAACCTGAACCATGTATCAAAAGCATGTTAATACCCACTGTTGAGCATTGGTCACAGATTGGTCAGTCTCACACACTGCACAGCAGATTTAGATGAGCACGTGTCCTAATGAACTGCAGATGGCACACTGTTCCAGCTATATATATATATATATATACATATATATATATATATATATATATATATTGATATAAGCCAATGATCATGATGTATATATATATATATATATATATACATATATAAATATAAAAAAAAAAATATATATATATATATATATATATATATATAAATATTGATATAAGCAAATGATCGTGCAACAGCTCAATGTTTATCTGCGGGAAACAATCACCACAGCCAATTACAAGTGACCAAGATATCAGGAATATGGAAACACACAGCAAACAATTGTTCAGAGAATCAATACTCAAATACTATTGTCCTCTCAATTCACCCCACAAAGACCGAGGCGGTGGCTCCAAAAGAGGCACCACTATCACCAACGCAGGTGGTGGTGATGGAAGCCCAGGGCCCGGGCCTATCACAGAAGGCTGGACCATCAGCAGCAGGACCATTGTGGGAATCATCCCGCCCAGGCCCTCACACGCATCACAGGGACATTCCCAGCCCTTTCAAATTACTCCAAGTACAATGAGCCACCAACCATCTGCAGGGATGTCCAGCTCACAGGGACCACTCTCAACAGGCCCCCTACTGCCACCTGGTAACATTCAATCAATACGTGTGCCAGACCCCAATCCCCTTCCACTCCTAGCTGGCCCACAGCAGATGTTGCCACAGCAGTGGTTCTCCCAGCAGTTGTCCCAGCAGATGTTGCAGTCATTTTGCCCCAGCTCATGTCGCAGTAATTGTTGCTCTAGCAGATGTCTCAGTCATTGTTGCCCCAGCTCATGTTGCAGCCATTGTTGCCCCAGCTCATGTCGCAGCCATTGTTGCCCTAGCTATTATCGCAGCTGTTGATGTCACAGCCATTGTTGCCTCAACAGACCAATCCAACACCATACGGATGGGCAACAGCACCATCTCCATTGGCAACAGCACCATTTAGATTGGCAACAGAATCCCTACTGGCAACACCATCCCTATCCCTATGGGGTACACCATCACAACGGGCAAAACCTCTGGCCTCACCACAAAACATCCAACATCGTCCAGAGTCGGAACTCCCGTCCCTGCACCAGGCACTTGAGTGACATATATCAGCACATCCACTTGCCTGATGAGCGCAAGATCGGAGCAGTCCAACAGCTGACAGCTCAGCTGGCACGTCAGAATGAAATTGCTACCGGCCAGGCGGAAAGAATTCTAGCAATATATGGTGATGTGAGGAGGCATAATCTTTGGATGGAGAGGTATGAGCAAATGCTCATAGGGACAGACAAGCCCAGACATATCTCTTGGAGCGGCTGGTGCAGTTGGCTGAAGCCGACATGCTTACACTCCAGACTTTGCTTTCACAGGTTCCACTGCATCCAGAGCCTACAGCCTCCTCATCTGACCCCTTACTGCCAACCACAGCTGCTACACAGCCACCACAGTTGGATGCCCCCTCAATCCAACACCTCTTGGCCGTGGTTGAGGGAGGAAGTGCATGGTTCCAGAAAGTTTAGGCCCAGTGCTCAGAAAGATGAAATAGGTGTGAAGGTCCTCCAGGTCAGTGGTTGTCAAACCTCTCCCCAGGAGCCACCACACAGACGATGATTTGGGTGGAACACTGTTTGAATACACATGTGAAGCAATTTGAGGCTCTACCACCTGTTTCCCTTAAATCATGGCCTGACTGATGTTTCCTGAGGAGAGGATTGAGAACCACTGTCCTAAGTCCTTCTCATCCACACTCCACAATGAATATCATTTTGTATTAATGTTGACATACTAATGGCTGGCTTCAGAGCTTGTACACATATGATTATGTTGAATATTTCTGCAATTGATCTTCAATTTGGATTGCCGTTGAGATGAGATGTTGAAGTCAATCCAAATAGTGTTCTGATTGATATCTTGTTCTTGTCTCTGTAGGTCTTAATAGCCCAATCTCACGTCCATGAAGGCATGTCCCTCAACCTCCTCTTTCTGTGTCACATATTCTGCTAATCAATTTGTGATTATTCTGTAATACACTGTGTGTGGATTAGATCTGTATGACATTATCCATGATTATGTTCATCTGTTTAAATGAGCAGATATAGACAAGTTGTAAGTGCTATGCACATGACTGGTTTCTCCAATTACATGGAGTTATTTCTGATGCATTTTTTTCTAACCAGATTGTAGTTGCAGTGGTGGAGTGACCACATGTGACCGTGGTAGATGCTATACATCATGCTTATTCTAGACCATCAGCCCTAATAAAATCCCTGAATGTGTAAAACCGCAAGTCTAACGGCTAATAAATTGTCCCCGTAAAGCAACCCGCTAACGATCTGCGGGTTAAGGGCAAAAAAAACAACTATGGAACGTCGTAACTGTGACGTTCTGATCAGACTATTAAATTGCAATGAATTTCCAAAGGCGTCCTGGCATTCAAGCCCGTAACCCGCAAATGGAGGCAAAAACATTACAGCCTCCAAATAGGACCTGCAAGGGGTTTACAGGCCAGTCCTTATCACTTTAAAAGACAATATAAACACACCAGTGAATTTTAAAATATGGGGAAAACATGGAAAGGAATTACAATTACTTGCACAATAAACACCCAATAAAAAATAAGGCTTTTAAAAAATATTTTATTTTGTCACATGTTGCAATGGTCATGCATATGCCAATATGAAAAGCTATGCTGCAACATGCAGAAAACATTTAAAGACACACTACCAGATTAAATATTCCTTCAAAAAAATTATGTTATTTTATCATATGTTGGAATGGTCATACATATGCCAATATGAAAAGCCTTGCTGCAAGATGCATACAGCAATTAAAGACACACTACCTGATTAAATAGCAACACAAATACATGAAACAGATACCATATTAACCTTTCCTCACTCACAGAGGCTCCAATGTGGACCCTGGAATATATACATGATTGCACATACATCTCGCTCACCACATCTACTTTGGGAAAACAAATAGTGGCCAAATTACACCACCACATCACATATATCAAGTACCAGGGGAACATTTAATTACTTGTTGTTCAGTCCTTAAGTTGTGTCCAACTCTCTGAATTGTCTGACCTCTCTGCTATCACCTGCTTACCTACACTGGCCCTGCATGGATTAGATCACAGCTTCATTCAGGTACACAAGCCCCTTCACCACCACCACTTAGCAATCCACAAGGGGACCAGGGGAACATACACCACACGAATCTACTCTAACACATCAGGAAGGGCTACAAAAACACATGGAGGCTGTGCAGAGGCATGGCGATCAACAGCCAACTCATCTCCATCAGGGATAATCTCTGCTATGACCATGTGCCAAGATGTATACCCATTATAATTTGGTGACATCCCATTAAGTATTTTGCTATCAATCAATTCACATTAGTGTGGTGTATGTTACCCTGGTCTCCTTCTGGATTAAAACTGGAATCTGATGAAAAAAGGATCATCAGAAGTCAATCCATTTAATTGAAGAAACCATTAATGTGCATAGCACTTACAACTTGTCTAGATCTGGGTGTGGTGTGTGCGGATACCAGAAGGGCAAGAGGCTGTGGGCAATCAAAGGACACCTAAAGGGTTAACTGTTAGACAACATCGTAAGGATAATGCATAGCATCTACTATGGTCACATGTGGTCAGGACACCACAGTAATCATAATCGGTTGTGACATAGGAACATCATATAACACTCAATTTTATAGAAATAACCATGAATGTGCATACAGCAACCATATGGTCTCCATTTGCCATATTAAACAGATGCTAGAAATCATGGAGCCTGTGATACTAATCAATTCCACACGCAGTGCGTTTTCATACATTACTGCTGATTCCCAAATAGGAATCTGGAAAACATAAAGAGGAGGTGTTAGAACAATCATAAGCTGTCCTTATAGTACATTGTTTCTGCTCAGGACACTACAATAAACCAATTAATATGAACGTCATCTACAAGCAGTGATAACCATATTGATTCTGCCCTGTTCAATCAGCCTTCCTGGAATATGTTGAGAATGTGTAATACAACAAGACATGCTTCACTGTGAACACAATCTTTCAACAAAAAGTACTATCACTATCTACATGGAATAGCTAGCTGTGCCATGCTGATATCAAATCTCACTGGTTTATGGGTGGTACCAAGGCCAGACGGATTACACTGTTCACATTACCCCTAAACACATGCACATTTATCCTGATGTCAAACCAAGGGAATTATCCATTTTGTTTGGATGACATGAAATACATTAATCCACTTTCATACTGTTAATGGGATGAAATGCAACAAAAACGCATTTATAACTAGTGCTTTGGATGAGCAGATCCTAATGGGACTGTGCAACACTAAAGTCGGGACACTATTCATTATAATTGAAACTCACACCAGTCATGTTCATTAGTGAAGAGATATGTAGATCCATGTGCAGTGGCGAATGATAATGATCAAATGCCTGTTGGGAACTGGGTTGAGTATTCACTCACATGATGGTATTGTACTGCTCAAAGATGAAGAACATGCCTTCTTGGTCGTGAGATTTGGCTATTAACACCTACAGAGACAAGAACAAGATATCGATCATATACAGGGAGTGCAGAATTATTAGGCAAATGAGTATTTTGACCACATCATCCTCTTTATGCATGTTGTCTTACTCCAAGCTGTATAGGCTCGAAAGCCTACTACCAATTACGGTAAGCATATTAGGTGATGTGCATCTCTGTAATGAGAAGGGGTGTGGTCTAATGACATCAACACCCTATATCAGGTGTGCATAATTATTAGGCAACTTCCTTTCCTTTGGCAAAATGGGTCAAAAGAAGGATTTGACAGGCTCAGAAAAGTCAAAAATAGTGAGATATCTTGCAGAGGGATGCAGCACTCTTAAAATTGCAAAGCTTCTGAAGCGTGATCATCGAACAATCAAGCGTTTCATTCAAAATAGTCAACAGGGTCGCAAGAAGCGTGTGGAAAAACCAGGGCTCAAAATAACTGCCCATGAACTGAGAAAAGTCAAGCGTGCAGCTGCCACGATGCCACTTGCCACCAGTTTGGCCATATTTCAGAGCTGCAACATCACTGGAGTGCCCAAAAGCACAAGGTGTGCAATACTCAGAGACATGGCCAAGGTAAGAAAGGCTGAAAGACGACCACCACTGAACAAGACACACAAGCTGAAACGTCAAGACTGGGCCAAGAAATATCTCAAGACTGATTTTTCTAAGGTTTTATGGACTGATGAAATGAGAGTGAGTCTTGATGGGCCAGATGGATGGGCCCGTGGCTGGATTGGTAAAGGGCAGAGAGCTCCAGTCCGACTCAGACGCCAGCAAGGTGGAGGTGGAGTACTGGTTTGGGCTGGTATCATCAAAGATGAGCTTGTGGGGCCTTTTTGGGTTGAGGATGGAGTCAAGCTCAACTCCCAGTCCTACTGCCAGTTCCCGGAAGACACCTTCTTCAAGCAGTGGTACAGGAAGAAGTCTGCATCCTTCAAGAAAAACATGATTTTCATGCAGGACAATGCTCCATCACACGCGTCCAAGTACTCCACAGCGTGGCTGGCAAGAAAGGGTATAAAAGAAGAAAATCTAATGACATGGCCTCCTTGTTCACTTGATCTGAACCCCATTGAGAACCTGTGGTCCATCATCAAATGTGAGATTTACAAGGAGGGAAAACAGTACACCTCTCTGAACAGTGTCTGGAAGGCTGTGGTTGCTGCTGCACGCAATGTTGATGGTGAACAGATCAAAACACTGACAGAATCCATGGATGGCAGGCTTTTGAGTGTCCTTGCAAAGAAAGGTGGCTATATTGGTCACTGATTTGTTTTTGTTTTGTTTTTGAATGTCAGAAATGTATATTTGTAAATGTTGAGATGTTATATTGGTTTCACTGGTAAAAATAAATAATTGAAATGGGTATATATTTGTTATTTGTTAAGTTGCCTAATAATTATGCACAGTAATAGTCACCTGCACACACAGATATCCCCCTAAAATAGCTAAAACTAAAAACAAACTAAAAACTACTTCCAAAAATATTCAGCTTTGATATTAATGAGTTTTTTGGGTTCATTGAGAACATGGTTGTTGTTCAATAATAAAATTAATCCTCAAAAATACAACTTGCCTAATAATTCTGCACTCCCTGTAATATTCTGATTAACTACAACACCTCATGTCAAGGTCAATCCAAATAAATTGAACATCGATTGTTGAAATGTTAAACATAACCAGACAAGTACACATTCTGTAGCCAGCCAATAGTATGTCAATATCTATAACAATCAGTATTCAGTGAGGAGTGATCAAGAGGAGGACTTCCTACTGGTCCTAAGACCTCCTCTATCGGAGCACTAGGCCCCCACCTTCTGTGCCCGCGCACCAATCTTCGGTTGTGCCTCCTCACCTCAGAGTGGAACGATCTGGTGCTCGCCAGGAGGGTGTGTGTGAGCCTACACTGCCTTCTTAGCAACAGGAGCCTCTCATTTTGTTGCTTCTTATGTGCCATGTCCTCCCTGGTGAAACAGGCCATGATTTCCCTTAATGTCAAGGGGTGGTGGTGTGATGTCATTATGGCTGATGTTGACAGCATTGGGGCCAAAGGTGACAGCGTTGGGGCCGGAGGTGTTGCATTGGGGCCAGAGGTGTCGGCATTGGGGCCGGAGGTTTTGACATTGGGGCCGGAGGGGTCGGCAGGAGGGCCAGAGGCGACGGTAGTAGGGCCTGAGGTGTCGGCACGAGAGATGGGGTGTTGGGCCATGTTGGGGGAGCCCATTGTGTGTTAGACCATGTTGGGGGAGCCCATTGGGTGTTCTGTAATGTTGGGGGAGCCCATTGTGTGTGAGTCCATGTTGGGGGACGCTATTGTGTGGGAGTGTTTGTAGGCTTCCATTGCTGCAATGGTGTTGGAGCAGGTGGCAGCTGTGATGATGACTGGGGCAAGGACAAGGGCGGTGGAAGCAGCTCGAACAGCTGGGCATGGCTGGATGATGCTTGAGCGGACCCAGGCAGTGACTCCCACTCCTGTTATGCCGGTGAACGTGACTGACCAGCTCGTGTGGATGTTCCGGGGCCTCTGGAATGTCCTGGCCTTCTTCCTCAACCACTCCCACCTCCAGTGAGGCCTCCCTCCGTTCCATCGTGTTTGGCCTTATCCTCCTGGGTACTGAAATTTAAGTAAAATATATTTGATATTTGAAAAATATATATTTTCCTACACAATTGACAGCTATGTGTTTCCATATCCTTTACATCATAGTCACCTTTGCAGGTGCAGTGTGCCATCTGCATGTGCATCAGACAAGTGCTCTGCTTGATCTGGAGACTGACCAATCTGTGACTTGTTCCCAGCAATGTTAAAATGCATCTGAGACATTGTCCTTGTTAGGACAGTATATGCCATGCACATGCAGTCCTACAGAGTCTGTATCCACATATGCCACATTAAGCACACCCAAACATGTACTCTCTTGAATGTCAAATCAATGTTGATATAATGGCAAATTGTACACAGAATCAGTTTTGAATGCAGCTACTGGCCAAATATTTCATTGATACAAATTATGAAAATTATATGTTTGCTACAAGGATCTACATGGTTATTGATGCTCCATATATCTTCAGTCATAACCATAGGGCTTACAGTGCTATTGCATGTCAGTTATCTATGCGTGTGGGCAAAGGTGTAGGAGCCAGATTAATTCTAGGGGGATACAGCTCAGAGTACAGGATTATTTATACATACAAGCATCATGATATCTGCGAGGTATTTGTCCACCCCATCCCCCCTCACCTCACACACACAATTTCATACACCAATGTGTGTGGTGTGATATGCATGGTTCGCAGCACATCCTTGTCCACCTGTTCTGGTAGACCCACCACTGCCGCTGGCTCAATCCACACCCTTAGGGCCTACTCACATCTACAATAAGTGATGTTGGCTGGCAGCCCACCACCAATTGCACTTGCAGCTCTTGCCTCCTCTGTCATCTTCCTCTTGACCTTCAGCCGGCTTTCGTCATATCTGTGTTTCATAGACCTTACGTTCCTATTTGCCACCCCTAATCCTGAAACAGCTGAAGACATCTGACTCCAGGTTTGTCTTATGGCTAGCTCTCACATCTCTCCCAACATGTATGATCCGATAGCGGACACGGATTTCCCTGAGGAGGACGTCCATCTCCTCCTGGCTATATTTATGGGCTCTGTACTTTGCCACAGCCTCTTGATCTACCAACTGTGCCTGGGGTTCCTGTCCTCCCTGTCCTCTCCCTTGGGCCAGTCCCTCATCCCCACTACCCCCCCCCCCCTTGGGATCAGGCCCCTGACCCTCTGGCCCTACTTTTTGTGTGCCTACATCTGGGGGCACATCCCTTCCCCCGCTGCTCTCCTCCACCCGACCTCCCTGACCTGGTTCTCCCTCTCTCCATACCTCTAGCTCTCCTCATTCTCCTCCTTAACTCCTCTCCTCACTTTCCTCCTCCCCTCACTCTTCTCCTCTTCTCACTCTCCCCCTCCTGTGTTCCCTTTTCTCCTCTCTCTCCTCGCTTTCCTCCTCCCCTCCTCTACCCTCCTATGATTTATGAAATGAAAATACGGATAACATAATATATACATGGATGTGAAATTGGTATTATGTGTAGTATAGTAATTGTATGGGGGTGGGGGTGTAAATGTGCTGTGGCCTACTGCTATGTATATCTATTGGTACGTATTCATCTATGTGTGTCAATTATGTGATATCAGCAATTATGTGTGTTGTAAATTGAGGGTTAATATAAGTTAGAGGTCAAAATATCAAAAAACTTACAAAGCTCCTTCTTTCTCTCTCTCTTTCTCTCTGTCTCTCTCCAATGCTCAGAAATCCACCAACGCCTAGACCAGTGTGTTCATTTGCTACAGCACAGTCAATGATTTACGGTTTTGGCGCCCCCAAAAAAAAAACATTCCTGCTGTGTTAATTGTGGTTCCCCGCTTTCTATTGGCTGTTAGGCCTGCATCAAACTACATGGTTATGGGTTTGGATCATTACAGCTGATCGCGTCTCGGCCTGCCCCTTCTCAGCTTGCGTGCACGGATAGGGTTTATGGGCTTGTGTCTCTGGCCCATAACTTGTGGCATGGTCAGGTTTAGTAGCTCTGTAACGCAGCCAATTTCAAGTCTGCAGCCTTTGCGGGTCTGCAGATGCCGCTTCAAATTTATTGGGGCTGAATGACATTGCCACCTTTGGGTATCCACTTGTTCACAAGCACAACCTCTTGCCCTTCCGGTATCCACCCACACCACACTCATGATGTTAATGCACAGTCTTGTCCATTCCTGATTGTGCTCTGTGTAGGAAATAAAGCTTTGTTATACCGTTCACACTTTGTCAGTGTGTTGTCAAAGGTTGGGGTTATGGGACATCCACATACATCACATTTGTGTCACATTCCTTTATCTGTAAACTAATGAGCCCTAGTTACTATGCAATGGGTTAATACATATAATATCAATAATAATAACAATAATAGTAATAATATCATAAGATATCATATAATAATATATATCATATATCATAATAAATGGTTAATACACATGTAAAGTCCACTTTGTGCTACTGTGGAGTATCAACATTCCCCAGAAAGTCTGATAAGAATATGACAGGTGATAATGTGAATTTATTGATAGCAAAACACTTAATGGGATGCCACCAAATTATAATGGGTATACATCTTGGCACATGGCCACCAGCAATGGCATGGGACTTTCCAGGAGCGGAGATTACCGATGATGGATGTGAATTGGCTGTCGCTCCACATGGCTCTACAGAGCCTCCATGTGTTTTTGCGGCCCTTCCTGATGGGTTAGAGAAGATTAGTGTGGTGTGGTGTTTTTTTCCCCTGGTCCCCTTCAGGATTGCTAAGTGGTGGTGGTGAAGGGACTTGTGTAACTGAATGAAGCTGTGAGCTATACCATGTAGGGACATTGTAGGTGGGCAGGTCATAGCAGAGAGGTCAGACACATCACAGTCCAGTAGAGAAGGAACTTGCAACCCACTCCAGTATCTTTGACATGTAAACCTTGTGGATACGCACAGACAGAGGCATACGTTAGTATGCTGCAGTCCATAGGATCACAGAGAGTCGGACACAACTGAGGGACTGAACAACCAAATCTAAAATGTTCATCTGGTACTTGATATATGTGATGTGGTGGTGTAATTTGTCCACTATTTGTTTTCCCAATGTGATAAATGACATGTACAGCGGGGGGAAAAAGTATTTGACCCCCTGCTGATTTTGAATGTTTGTCCACTGACAAATAAAGGATCAGTCTATAATTGTAATGGTAGGTGTATCTTAACAGTGAGAGACAGAATGACAAAACACCCCAAGAAAAACGCATGTCAAAAAAGTTATAAATTGATGTGCAGGTCAGTGAGGGAAATAAGTATTTGCTATCCTATCAGTCAGCAAGATTTCTGTCTTAAAGGGAGTGCTCCTAATCTCAGCTTGTTACCTGTATAAAAGACAACTGTCCACAAAAGCAATCAATCAGAATCCAAACTCTCCACCATGGCCAAGACCAAAGAGCTGCCCAAGGATGTCAGAGACAAGATTGTAGACCTAAACAAGGCTGGAATGGGCTACAAGACCATCGCCAAGCATGTGGTGAGAAGGTGACAACAGTTGGTGCGATTAATGGAAGAAACACAAAATAACTGCCAGTCTTCCTCGTTCTGATGCTCCATGCAAGATCTCACATTGTGGAGTTTCCATGATCAGGAGAACGCTGAAGAATCAGCCCAGAACTACACAGGATGATCTTGTTAATGATCTCAAGGCAGCTGGGACCATAGTCGTCATGAAAACAATTGGTAACACACTACTGAAATCCTGCAGCAAGGTTTCCCTTCTCAAGAAAGCTCATGTATAAGCCGTCTGAAGTTTGTCAATGAACATCTGAATGATTTAGAGGAGAACTGGGTGAAAATTGTGTTCAGATGAGACAAAAATTGGTGCCATGTACCGTCAAATCTTGAGTGAGAACTTCCTTCCCTCAGCCAGGTCATTGAAAATGGGTCGTGGATGGGTATTCCAGCATGACAATGACCCAAAACACACTGTGAGTGTGAAAGGGTTAATATGTAACCATTTGCATGTATTTGTGCTACAATTTAATGAGGTAGTGTGTCTTTAATAGCTTTCAGCATGCTGCATCATGGCTTTTCATATTGGCATATGCATGGCCATTACAACCTATGAGGAAAATAAAATTGTATTTTTTTCAATAATTGATATTTGGGAGTTGTTGTGCATGTAATTGTAATACCTTCCATTGTTTTGGCAATATTTTAGAGTGCATTGGTGTGTTTTTATTGTGATTTGCAGTTTTCCAAACTAGTCTATAAACGCTTTGCGGGTCCTATTTAGAACCCGTAAGCTTTGGGACAACATTTGTAATGTGTGGGCTTGTCAGTGGGTGCGGTCTTTTTGCAATTGAATAGCGATTTTCGATTTTATCGATCGGAAGTCTTGTGGCAGTGAAATATCAAGGGAGGTTGCAAGTTCCGGGTTTAACCATCACAAAGTTTTCAAGGCTGTAACCCGTAACCCGTTCGTAGCCCGCAGAAAGATGCCAACTGAATAGCAAATTAATTTATGGCTTCACTTATGGGCTACAGTAACTTATGATTGCTCAATTGAATCATTCTCCATATTACCACCTTAGTAAGGAACTGGGAATATGCAAATATGCCCCATTAACCCAGGGTAACTTAGAATCACTATATACAAACTTTAATACCCCTCCTATAAGTCACAAACCCATATTCATGAGCAAATGGTAGTTTGACTTGGCCCAAGAATGGGATTTAGAGAAATGGGAAAAAAAACAGCTGTAACCTTTCCAGGGGATCATTGAATTATAGTATATTGGAAACCTTGTTAAAAGAACTTCATAGAAGCCATATCAACTTTGATAGGCTCCACAAAATGAAACCCCAAGAAAGTGCTGATTGTTTTAGAAGATGTTCAATGTTAGGGACATTTTTACACACCTGGTGGTCCTGCCCCAAAGCTCAACTCATTTGGAATAAAGTAACACAATTAATCACCAATCTATTCAACATTCCAATAATTCGTTCCATTGAATTATGCCTTTTAGGCTCTCACAGCCCCTCTCTCTCCAACTCCCAAAAAATATTACTTTGACTTATAATGTTAGCTTCCAAAAGCCATATCACTAGGAAATGGAAAGACACATGACTGAACTACCAAGAAATCCTCAACAAAATCAGTTTTATCATGATTAATGAAAGATTAACACATACAATATCTGATAACTTCCGCTCATTTCTGAAAATCTGTGATATCTGGCTGAGCTCCCAAAGCAGCACTATCTTACAGTAAGGGGAATATATCCTCCCTAATTCTTTCACTACATCAAAATGCTTAGGATGGTGCGGACTGAGGGGCCTCGGGCTTAGCGTCAATCCTGGAGACAGAACCAGACAGTAAGTCAGAAACTTTTGAAACAAAAAAAATAAATCCCATGTTTATGTTGATTTATCTCTAACCCATCTCAAGCACTTTCCACTATCCACTACCCTTCATTCTCCTATAAAGCCCTTAACATATTTCTGATTCACCCCCAATATTTGTCTGTTTCAAATGTGACTACTTTGAAGCAGTGGTTAATTAGAGGTATATAAAAGACTTATATTTGGGGAGGTTTAAAAATGTAACTCAAATAAATGCAAATGTGTATTAAGGTAGGGGGATTAAACTTAGAAAATGTTGAGCATCCATTGGCGCTAACTTATGTGTAGAATGTTTTTGTGCATTGTGTTTTTTGGTAGTTTTTATGATAGCAAATAGGACTTTGGTACCCTTTCCCCTCTTAAAATCTCAATTTGTGCATTGAGCAAGTAGATAACGATTGATTAAAAGGGTCATACTTTAATAATGAAGTAAGAAGGCTAAGGACTTTACTTTAGAAGGCTATTTACCTCACTCCATTGTAATTAAATACTGCCCTCTGTTCTTTCTTCAAAAAGGAAGTGGGCTGGGTGAAAGAAGTTTGGCATGCCCGCCATGAGGGCTAGATTCACTATGAGTGATGTGCTGTTTCTCCATAGGATATAGCCACCAGAGTCACAGTTACACATAATACGTAACTTAATTTTGAAGTAGCCAAATTTAGGATGTGAGTTTTGTTAGTATTAGTTGGAAGATTATAACTCAAGTGTCGATTGTGTTTAATGAGAATGATAATTATTAACCCTGATTCTGCCACTGTATATGGTAATTTGTTCAGTGTTTTTTTGAGATTTCAACATTAAGACATTGACTTTTTTCTACTGGTTACATTTTGTTTGTGTGATTTTTTTTAAAGTTTAGCTAATTTCTTACATTGAGAATCAAATTAAAGATCACTATGATGTTTGTCTTGCACATCATCCTCCTTCCTCCTCTCAGAATCTATAGTTAAACAACTCCACTTCTCCATCTATATATACATTTTATAAGGCTGTTCAGCATGTGTTTAGGTGTGCCTCATATTTAGAGGATAGCTATAAACCTCAAATGTTGAGTTACAGTTTAAGGGAGTCAAACACATTGTGAGAAAGCTTTTCAGAAATCCACACAAAAGTTGACTTTTTTTAAGTAACTGGTTGAATGGTAAGGAAATTGACAAATCGTTTTTGGCCAGGATCACCTTGGCCACCAGCGTAATACACTAAAATAGTCTACCCCAATAGAGGCCTAAGAGGCAATGCTGAATATCAAAATAGCAATTAAACTAAATCTTATAGTCCTCCCTAGTTATTAGTTATTATTAGTTATTATTGTCAGGCCTCTCTTTTTCACTCACACAAATGCCACTCCCATGTCCACAGAGGGAAACCCAGATACTAAAATAGAAGCATCAAACAGAATAGAGACGAGATCCAACAGGGGGTGGTATCTAGGTGGTATAGAAACTGACTCTTTTTGGATTGATAGTCTACTTGTAGGTTAAGGGGAGTTATGCTTTTAGGGCTTACCCTTCCATTGAGTTTAAATGTAAACTAGCTATGTAAAGTGGCAGCCTTCAACAGAAAATAATAGAGATCTTATCTGAAACCATGGTTCTTTCCATATCTCTTAGGTTCCTAGTCCTGATAGGATCAAAAGGCAACATGTCTGCTGCCATTAAAATAAAGTTAAATGCAAAACTTGACAATGAACAATGAAAGGCTGCATGGATAAGCTTTACATTCTGTATTGCATATGATCAAGTTCTTTAATTGGGTAAACTATATAAATATTGTCATGCCCAAGGGCCACTGGGGCCTCTTGGGGTTGATTCAACCAACCGGTGCCCCGGGAGGGCATGGAGTGCATGGCTGAAGATTTCAGAAGTCAGACATGAAGGAGCTAGAAAATTTAATTCAGGAAGCGTAAGGAAGATCTAATTAGCCATTATGGTCCCCTGGACAGCTAGCTTGCTGATGGGGAAACATTGAAAAGTGTGAATGCACCTACCAAGAACAAAAGTTTAAATTAAGTTTTTCAGCCTGTTAGGCTCCAACACCACAGGGGGCAGTTTGAAAGGCTGACAGAATTGATTGACAAGTGGGTCACATTGCTAAAAGGGGAAGGGTTGAGGATTGAGGACTGTCGCTAGGGGGTGATAAGGGGTGATTTAAATGTAAAAAATGTTGAATGGATGTCAAAAAAAAGGTACTCAGGTGGTCATACACATTGAAGCAAGGGTTAACTCTGATCATAGGGGTTAATAATTCTACAACAGCCTAAATGAAGAGTTACAGCCAGTAACTCTGCTTCTCTGCCTGATAATTCCTATGATCCTGTTATTGTCCTGAGGGTCCATTAATGGCCTGGTTCTAACTCTGCTAGCAGGGATAATAAGAACCATCATGTATCACTGGGTGGGTCAGAACTAGTTCTGGAAGAGCCATATTGAAGAAGCAGTCGCAACAAATATGACACTTTAAAGGTGTTGCTGGGAAATTTGATTGGAGTTAATCAGATAATGGCCTTCACATCTGATCCAGAAGCAATTAGTCAATGATAATGGAAATAAATCACTACTTTCAATAGGTAACCACAAGAGTGTTGGGAGTGCCCCTACAAGAGAATTGCCCGTTTTGCAGTTTTATAGTATACTAGCTTGCTTGAGAGGTTCCAATCAGTTTTGTTCCAGTTCATAATCTGCCTAGGAATTTGAGGCCTGTCATCATTCCAGTTTTTAAACAATTATGCCGCCAACTATTCTGCCATCTTAGTTTCCAGTGGCCTACTTCCTGAGGTGGGAGGAGACTTTGGATTTAAAGAGGAAGCTCTGTTCGCACAATAGGAATGTGGCAGTAACTACTGCCAGTCCTCTCATTAGCACTAATGCAAAGTTTATTAGCTTACAAGGACATACACCGTTGAGATAGAATTTGAAAAATAGAAGCCTGCAGCAAAGAATAATTGCATATAAAAGCTAAAAATGTAAAGACTGTGTTTATATGTTTTTTTACTTTTTAAAAACATTTATCAAATTATGAAGTTTAGTTATTCAAAATAACATACAGAATAAATATTGACCACAGTGGTCCTTTAAAGCCCAGAAGAAGCAGAGTATGAGCAGAAGTATATTTGTTACAAAAGTATTAATACAATCTATTACATTAGCTTACATCTTTCTTAAATGCTTTTTATTTTTACTACATAGAGTAACTATTTTATAATTGTGTCCAATTATCTTTAATGAGGACATCTAAATATTTAAGTGAGCATGAGTACTATATACAGAGGAAATTACCCAGCAGGAGAGATAATTGGTTGGGAAGTTAAGAGCTTCTGATTTATTAGTGTTGAAGACCAATCCCAACAGGGATCTGAATGTATATTAGAAAAAAATGACTTAGATATATAGGGGTTCAATAACATTGGTTCTAGAGAGGATACATTAAGGAAGAGGTCCAAAAATGGTGTTGTCCTAGGCTTTCCAACACTGGATACTGCTTAATTGAGCCATAGAGACAAAAAACTATTCAGCCTTGAAGCCATAAGTTTGGTCAATACGTTTATCTTCCAATTAAAAAAATATTCCCTCATCCTCTTTGAGAAGGAGAAACACTTCAACCTGTGTATATTCCGCCAGCAAAGTCTCCTTCAAATTAAGCCTTCAGATGACGAGCCAGTGCAGTAGCAAATCTTTTATGTGCTCGTCAGTCCATTTAGTCCACAGACTTCCCTCCTTTAAACAGGCAATCATACCAATTATTAATGCCACTGTCTTGGTTTAGCTTATACTTTGGTAGGCTGTGACATTTGAGAATTTGATATAACTATGCTTGGGAGGGGATAACCAGGGAGCTTTATTAATTGGCACAATTCCAATTTGTTAATTGGATTGTGAATATGTGCACATATGTTCTCATGCTGACATGTTCATGTGTATACTCCAGTCAGATATACAGAATTCCACACAGTTCCACTGGTATATTCATGAGCTGCAAATAATTATCAAGATACTTACACAGATACATTCACTCTGTATCCAAAGTGAATTTGTGTGTGGTGTCTGTGCGAGGATGAAAAGCAGGATTTTCAGTAGTTCTATCGAAAGACCTTATACTAAAGAGTGCAGATTTTCAAATCCCACAAATTAAAACTTATCAATATCCACCCCCATTCAGAAAGCTTATAAACCATTAAAATACAAAATAACAACTGCCCTCTTTACAGCATAATTGCATATAATAGTTAAAGGACCACTATATTCTAGAATAAAATCCCAGTTTTGTGAAGTATGTAATCACAACATTAGCAGCTTGTGATTTTTGATCCTAGCAGAGCCTACTGAGTGAACAAAACTGTATATATTTTTTTCCCACTTTATATTCAGAGCGCTCTTTGATATATAGCTGTATTGATGAATTTCATGTACCTTTAATTATAATATACACAGTGGAAAAAAATTAAAATAAAATATATTGGAAGTGAATCTAATCATTCTTATATAGCAAAAAGAGCTTAAAGAAGAATAACAGATCAAAAGTACTTAAAGCTGGTCTGACTTGCGACTTGATCCTTCTGGGGATCACAGTTGCAGCAAATATCCACTCTGGAAATGATCCAGCCTCACTACACAGAAATATTGATGGCTTGATGATCCTACCAGCAAACTTTCATTTATGATGATTATTTGTACTGTTTCTTCCCTAACCTAAACCTCTTTTGAAGCAGAGATAATGGGGTTCAGCCTCACTTTTAATTTGTATAATATATTGCCAGCATAGTTATTTTTAGGTTTCTTTTATGGGACCTGCAAAAAAGTCTTGGCTGGCATCTATTGTAATCCATTAGTGGGTATAAATCAGGATACACGTGGTTGCTGGTTTAAAATCATGGGCAGACAAGGTCAGTCCTTTAGTTTCTAACACAGGCCAAGATGTTGGGATTTCAGAATTTCTCTGCTGTGCCTAGGAAAGTATATTACTGCCTCAGTGATTATCCATTATTTGACATGCAGAGACACTGCAGAAAATACTACACAGGTCAGTGTGCGCGACCAATGAATGCATACACATGCCCATTCACCATCACGTGATAATAAAGATTGTTCCTAAATTAGTATTACACAGGGCTAGAATCTAGAAGCATGGCACCACATTAATGCTCTTTGCTGAGCTGTGAAGCTTAAAATCCTTCCAGTATTTGGCAGCTTAAAGCAGACATTGACACTCTTTGGTGTATATCACTAATATCAGTTGTTCCTTACATGTGTCTGGTAAATGAATAAAGGAAATATAAGTTAAGCATATGAAACCTTTACATTATGTAGAAAGCTAAGAGTGTAAATTTCTGAAGCAAAACAGCTCCTATTTAGTACAAAGGGACATAGACCTGCATTCAATTGCAAGCCCATAATTAGCTGTAACCCGATATTTTGGCTGCGGGTCACATTTTTTAGCAACATTTAGATCTATTCAACTGTCTCTAACCCATGAGTACAAGCTCACAGCCTGAACACGCAAACCGTGAATTAGTAAGTAGCATTACAGGGGACATGATCATGTGATCTGGCAATAATTAAGCAACCCTGTAAGTTACTTTTTAAACAGAGCCAATAGTAAATGAGACATCATGACATGATAGTTAAACATGGAGGTTACAATTAACCTTCAATTGTAGGCTAAGCATTAATACACACAAATAAGTCATGTTTGCCGATCGGGTTGCACTCAAGCTATCTTGAAATACATGAAAGTGTCTGTTTAAGTCCATGTGGGTGGCCTGATATATATTAACCCCTTGATTTCCGAGATAAATATAACACAGAAATAAAAGTTACAAATAATTATTTTTTATTGCAGATTTGCAAGCTTGAGATTGCTGTGCAATTAATTGTAATGCCTTTCATTGCTTTCCCGGTATTTTACAGTACAATAGTGTGTGTTTATTTGCTGCTGCAGTTATACGAACAGGTGTTTAACCTACTTGCGAGTCCTCTCTTGAACTCATATCATTTTATTATATATTTGCCATTTACGGGTTTGAAGGCAATTGCGGGCTTGTTGAATTGTTGTAATTGAATATCGATTTTGCATTTACAGCACTGGTAACATTTACAGGCTTAAAAAATCAATGGAGGAGATAGGACAGAGTTACATTTTTGACAAGGTCACAGTGCTTTTGAGCCTGTTACTCGAAACTGGAATGTGAGTAGAAAAAGGTAGCCAATTGTAGCCGTTACATTTACAGGCTACATTAAAGGTTCAAGTAATTGCGTTTCGGACAATTGAATGAGGCTCATATTCTGTATCATATACTCTGTTATGGTTTGTAAAAACAGTACTAGATTGTGCATATTTAATAAATGATGCAATTCATGGGTTGAAAAGACTGTGCTATTACTACCTGTTTAAATTAAATGATTTTACACAAATCCTGTGATCTTTTTCCTTCCTCGAATGTACAGGTAATACTTTGCATATCTCCATACTTCTATCCTCTGATACTCAGCTCCATTTACAATCCAGGCCCCACTTACTGTACCAAATAAGACTTGGACAGAATGCAGGGAAACTAACATATAGGACCATTCTGAAATCTGCAAACAGTCCTCTTTTCTATCACACAATATTGGCAGAAATGTGATAAAGTAGAAAAAGAGTATTAATGGATGGATGTCGGATTATCTGCTCCAGTAACCTCTCATCCGTCTTTTAGAGCATTATCTTCCTTTCCTGCTGGCTGGCATTGCAGTAGATTGAATGAGTCGCTTGTGTGTGAGTCTGTGACGTGCTCCTGGACAGATGAGCTGTGTGCTGCCCGAGGCTGCCGTTACTATATTAATATATATTTAGCACAGGGATCTGTTCATACACTCTTAGTTTAGAAAATCCTGTGGCAGGTGCATTAATAAAATCAAATGGTATGAATTAAATTATTGGTACTTTGTGAACTCCAATTAACACATTAATGGTTGGAGCTGGCTAGATATTATGGTAATGGTGATAAAAGCTACCCATCTATAAAATGTGATTAAATATACATTAGTTTATGTTCCCTTAAATAAAGTAGCCTATGTGTCTCACCAGTCAGTGGCAACTGTTATTTTATGTGCCCATTCATTATGTCGCAAAGTAGCGCCAAACAAAAATTTGTAGCTTGCAAATTAAAGGATCATTAGAGTCTAATCCCGTCTTTGACTAAATGTAATGTAATTATTATTTACTGGACATGGCCATTGTTTACTTACTTTGATTGTCTCCTAGAAGTGTGAGTTTACTATAAGTTGTTTTCTTTTGATCCTATCCTTCCACTTCAAATTAAATAATATTTTAAAAGAGGTGAATGGATATTTTATTTGCATTCAATTTCCTCTCCCAAGTTATATACCAGGTTCAAGAAAAAAAAAGACTTCTCACAGTAAAGTATAACTGCATACAATATTAAATGAAGGGCTTTTTTTATTTTCTAAAAATATTTGCGGTTATCAAATCAAGTTTTGTTTCAAGGTTTGTAAATTTGGAACTCCAGTGGTGCATTAATATATTGTAAAGAATAATACTACATTTGAAGGAAGTGGTACACATCTGTTAGATCTGAAATTGGATATGTTTACGACATGAAAGTGGCATGCTTTGAGATTTCCCCATCTATGAAATCATCAGTTTGCAAAAAAAAATTGCTGTTTGAGAAACAATTTTATTAAAATATCAAATACATGGGATGGGAAGATTCAGTATGTATCATACTTGTAAATTATTTAGCAGTGTCATCTACTGTATTGGTCCAAGCCTCTTTAAGGAAGTGTTTACAACTTTTTCATCTCTTAGTGAATTTTTCTTTGTTCATTCAAATTCTTCTCAAACATTTCACAAACAATATAAAATATTGTTAATCTTCTAGGGCTAATCAGCTATGCTGTGCATGATTGGAGTTGTTTGCCAGGAATTATAATATTGGAAAGTTTAAAGTGTAAGGACCTACTTGCAGGGACTTATGGGTAGTATAGTGGCCTAGACACTAGGAGGACCCCAGAAATTCCCTGTTACATTAGGAAGATACTTAAGTATTTACAGCAAGTGTAGTGTTTTTCCAAGTTGAATCTAATTTTGTGTTACGTTTTGCAACTGGGATGTTGTAACATAGGGAATGAGTATTTGGAAACGTTGTGTATATAAGTTTGATTGGTAAAAGCCTTATCAATTCTAAATTGTTAAACATTGTTTATATATTGTGCTTGCTTCTAAAACCAAATATGGAAAAATATTCCCATAAACTGCATAATTACTTAACTTATATAGAAATAAGATTACATTAGTAACAAGTAGATATCAGGCTAAAATCAAGATTAGAGTAAAACCCCCGTTATCTGGCACCCACGGGTGCCCCGAATTTAAGGGTCTAAACAACCCTTATACCCCTTCAAAAAAACTCAAAATGCCCTTAAAAAGGCATAAGCACCTAAACTGGGCCATTTAGGCCCAGAACAAATATTTGCAGCCTCGAACTCCGGATAGTGCCGGATAGTGCCAGTTATGCCGGATTAGCTGGCATTTTTTAAAAATGGGGAATTTATACCGGTGTCGGTTGCTTGAGAGTCACAGTTAGTTGGGTGCTGGATAACTGGGATTCTACTGTATATTCTTTCCTGAATACACCAAAGGGCAATATTCATGTTCTTAATGGATTTTAATTAATAATTTTTTTTTTTTTACATTTTTTTATTGCGCCGTAGTCCAAGATGGTAAATAAAGTTTTCTTATTTTTTCGTCATTCCCATCCACTTTTTCAATTTGATATTATCACTTTCAGTGTTATGCACTATTGGGAAATATTATTTCCTATGAGTTAAGTAAGTATTATGGGCCTCATTCTATTATCGGTCGCAGCCGTTGCGGGGCCGCAAGGACCGGCCGCAAGCTATTCGGCTATTCTATTCCCTTACGGCCGGATGCTCCGGCAGGCTTGCGGCCGGTGCCTTGCTATCTCTTGCGGCCGCTCGCGCCGGAGGAAAGCCTTTGATCTAAAACGGCCGCAAGTGATACCTCTCTGCAAGGCTAAAAGCGAGCCGCAGCTTACTTGCAGGAAAGAGGTCTCGCTAGCACCAATTAAGCACATAAAATAGCTCAAATAAAGCCATCCTGCACTTTGAGAAGACTATAAAGGGATTTTAGGTGTTAGAAAAAATAGCACATAATTATCCTGTACTCAAATCCGTAAAATATTTTATTTTTAATATCCGTAAAATATCCATGTAAAAAGTCCAGAGTGCTTGGAGCACCTCAGACACACCCACGCCGCAGCCGGAAAATAAACAGTTAATTTGAACTCGGGTTTGGGCAGATGTGCAAGCTTGAGAGTGGGTTACTTTTAATCCTCATGTCCCCCAATATGATCCCTAGCATTTACAGAGCTGTACAGTGCAGGCTTGAATTTATTTTTGAGTTTTTATATTTCTGAGATTACGGCCGGTTCCAAGATATGCGGCCGGCCGTAAAAGGAGATCCTTGCGGGGCCGTATAATAGAATCGCGAGTTAACTGAACCCCCGCAAGGAATCGCAGCCTTACGGCCGATTTACGGCCGATAATAGAATGAGGCCCTATATCTCCTAATTTATTTCCCTTCATTAGACATTTAAATTCCCTATTGTCAGTATGATCATTGTTGGAACATAGGTGCTACAATCCATTACATACCGTATTGGTCCGAATATAAGCCGCACCTTTTTTCCTATTTTTGCGTTTGCGAGTTATAGGTGCGGCTTCTATTCACGACTGTAAAAAAATAACAGCCGATTTGCGAGCTTGCGAGTTACGTGTCATGGCTTATATTCGGGAACGTGCAATTACTGCCGATTTGCGCAATTGCGAGTTAAGGGTGCCTATTTGAGTGCTTGAAACTGCATTGTAGCAATTGAATAGTGATTCACAAATGTAAAATTACTGCCGATTTGTGCGAGAGAAAAGCATCAACAAGTCTAGGAATGAGGCGTAGTTATGATGCAAGTTTCAAACTTGCAGTTGTTAATTATGCAAAAACAACAAGCAACAGAAAGGCTGGAAAAAATATAGATTGCCTCAGAGCAGAAATTGAAAAATTCAGTTTCCACCAGAAAATGTTTCAGGGGACCAAAACATGTCAAATATCCAGAACTTGAAGCTGGGGTTTATTCCTACATTCAAGATATGAGAAAAGATGGGATGCCTATTTCACGTGAAGTAATCCAGCTGAAGGCCTTAAAAATTGCAAAAACCATAAAAATAAATAAGAGGGAATTTCGTGCAAGCATTGATTGGTTGGTGCCGTCGTTTTATGTGGAGAAAGGGTCTCGCCCTTCAATGAAGCACTTCATTGGCACAAAAACTGCCGGCAGATTTTAAGGAGAAACTGACTATTTTTCAGCGGTATGTCATCCAATTGCGGCAGCCTCACTCATACCCATTAGACCAGATGGGCAATGCTGACGAGACGCCCGTATTTTTTGACATGCCATATGACAGTAGACCAGAAAGGGGCAAAAAGTGTCACCTTAAGAACAACCGGCAATGAAAAAAGAGTAACGGTGATGTTAGCTGTTACTGCTGACGGAGTTACCCCCTATGTTATTCTGAAGTGAAAAACTTTGCCCAAAGAAATAATTCCTGGGGCTTAGAGATTCGTTGCCAGGAAAAAGGCTGGATTACGACGGAACTGATTGTTGACTGGTTGTCTGTAGTTTGGAATTGCAGACCTGGAGCACTGCTCACTAAGAGAGCCATACTAGTCTTAGATACTTTTAAGGGTCATCTCACTCCTGAAGTGAAGAATAAAGTTACTGCACAGAAGACAGACCTCGTTGTTATACCAGGTGGCATGACTTCAAAGCTACAAGTGCTTGATGTCATTGTGAACAAGCCATTCAAAGACAACCTCCGAAAACAGTATTCAAATTGGCTTTGGGAAAGGGATCATGCTCTTACACCATCTGGTAAGATTAAGAAGCCGTCAGTGACACTTCTGTGCCAATGGATTCTCACTTCATGGTCAAGTATATCATCTAAGTCCATCATCAGGGGGTTCAAAAAAAGGTGTGTGTCAAATGCATTGGATGGTAGCGAGGACAACTTGCTATGGGAGGAGAATGAAAAAAACTGCGAGAGTGATGAAGTGAATACTGGTGACGAAGTCAATAGTGACAACAGTGATGACTGTGAATAGGCCAATTACACTAAAATATGTTACCTGACCTAAGTAAAAAGTTTCCTTGTTACCTTACTTGTTACCTTAACTTTCTGTTGATGTTAATATTGACAACCTGCCTAAGGAGTTACCGTATAATGTTTTCCAAATACTGGATAACGCCTCCCCTGTCTCTCTAGCCCCTGTGTCTCTCCCACCCCTACGCTGTGTCTCTCCCCTATGTCTCTCTCCCCCGTGTTACTCCCCCCTGTGTCTCTCCTTCCCCTGTGCCTCTCTCTCACCCTCTCCCTCCCCTGTGTCTCCCCTGTGTCTCTCCCTCCCCTATGTCTGTCTACCACCCTCTCCCTGGCCTGTGTCTCTCTCCCTCCCCTCTGTCTCTCTACCACCATCCCCCCCTCCTCCCATGTGTCTCTCCCTCTCCTGTTTCTCTCTCCTACCCTCTCCTCCCACTGTGTCTCTCGCCCTCCCCTCTGTCTCTCTACCACCAGTCTATGTTTAATATATATTCTGTGTGCGCATGCGCTGGCCAGGGTTACACACAACGGAAAACTATATTAGTGATAATACTTCAGAGTTATTTCTTAAAAATGGCATTGAACAGATTTCACAAGAAAGGTTGTAAGGCATTGACATTTTGGAGCTGGCAATGTCTGTCCTGGAATATCAGGATTTACCTGTTGTGCACTGGTGAGTCAATAACTGCTCGGTGTATTATGAGAATAAGCTGTGGATAGAAGGACATTCTGAAATTGAGGTCTATGTTCTATGGGACCAACTGGCCTAGCTCTGAACTGTTTTATGATTTTAAAGCAATACCTGTTTCCATGAGATTATGTAAAAGGAAATATAGATAGGTATGGCAGATTTTATAAATATACAATTGTCTGTAATATAAAAGCATTAAAATACATTAGTAAAGATATTTTAAAGCATTTTAAAGCATAACAATACATTTGTAAAGATACATTTGTTAAGGTGAAAAATACAAGCAAACAAAGAAATATTTGTATTAGGTATTTAATTACATCGACTAATTAGATGAAGCCTTGTTAAATCTATTCATTTTAATCCCACATGACAAAGATAATTGCGATTTTATTGATTTTAAATCCCTCGAAAACCTACTTTACGACATTTCAAGGCTTTAAAGGGATATCTAAGATTCCTGGATTATGAATGTATCTGATGGAGGAGAATCAGAAGTGTATGAAAAAAAAAGTTTGCATGAAAAAATACCCAAATACATTTAAACACTTACCTTGAAGTTAGCAAAATCTATTGTAATTTCTGACAGTTTAAAATGAAGGTTAACACCTCCTCCAATTTATTTGGACCAATCAGGTTAGAGAAAGATTTCAGACATAGCACTATGTTAGATGCTATGGCAACACCACACTGCATAGCCAGAAAGCAGGGATGAGTCATATACCAGCAGTGACAACACTCCTGTCCTATTGGCTGTGGTGCAAAGCAGCGTGGGATATGTAGGCAAAGAGCCTGGGAAATATAGTGTATCACTGACATGTGACAGGAAACTTCAAGGAGGAAGCTGCATGGTGATTGGCTGAGCAATCAACAGCAGGTAAATAGTGGGTTAATATTGCTCCCCGGGTACTGCATGCTGATTGGGGGGCACCAGAAAGTTGTTTAGACTATGGGTGTCAACATAATCATTAGAGGGATTAGAGGGATTTTTAGAAATTAATAAAAATAAAATAAAATGTTTTATGAGATGTGCTGTGTACATGTAGGCTGCTTTTTGCCTACAGAGTGCAGAAATGTATTAGCCCAGCTCACTTAGATATCCCTTTGATAACATCTTTAAAGCTGATTTGTTACACTGTGAAAAACACATCAATTACTTTGTGAAGAAAAAGTGCATAGAATATTTATGTTTGGAAGCAAAACTTTATACCTAATTTTTAACAATAAAATATGTGTTTACTTAAAGCAATTGAGACAGATGTCTCCAGTGTGCCTATATTATTTTATGAATCCTTCTTTTCATGTTGAAGAGTTTTAGGAGAGATCTTTCCGACATTATATCTCTGAACTAGCGACTTGCCCGTCAAAAAATTACGGTAATAGAATTGTAAGGCAGGTAATGCTGTTTGGTACACAAAGTAAGTATTTTGGTTGTGAGAGTACCTTTGGCGCTCATTGCGAGCGTCTTGGTTGGTGTATGTTTGGTTATGAGAGCTCCTTTGGCGCTAATTGCAAGTTTTGCGCTGATGGTCTTTTGGCTCGCACTGTGAGTCTCTCTCCTGTGGTAGTTGTGGTCCTGTAAACACTGTTGGGGCTCCTTGTGAAGCTTGCACTGAGTGCCTTTAACGTTTATTGTTATTTTTTTTATGTGTATGTATTTTGGAATGTTAATTAATTAATTTGTAAAGTTATAAAGTAATATACTTTATCTATTTTTAATTAATATATGTATTAAGCAATATGCTGAAGAGCTAACAATCTGTTTTGAGGTTCCTGCAGCATACAATGTAGATTTCCACTGTTGGCGAGCTGAGGTGTGTCAGCAATGTGTGCAGTGTAAATAGACTGTGAGCGCGAGGCTAAACCGTTTGTTTAGTGGTGTAATTCGGCATTTTGTAATCGTAATGTTATTAGGGTTGAATGATTGTGGTAAAATGGCTGCGATTGTGTATGAGTGTGTGGAGAATTTAGTGTCCTTCCTAATAGTGTATTTAGTAGGTTGTACTGGTCTGTGTAAAAGGAGTATGTGCTTGGCAGTTTTTTGCATGCGTGTGGGTCGTGTAGCCTCATTTTTGTTTTTTGTCTGCCATGTTTTCTCTTGCTTAGGGGATTTTCGAGTGGTGAAAATGTTTAAATTCTATGTAAATTGGTGTGTAACCTCATTTCCAGATGTCCTGCCTGTCCCCCCATGCTGTGTGTGTATTTTTGTTTTTATTTTATTTTGTGTGTTTTTTGTCGCTGTGCATATTTATTTTCCCCTCAGTGGCGATTTTATTTTCCAAGTGTTACGGACGTAATTTTTATAGGTGAATTTTTCAAAGTGCTACGGGTCTCGCAGTTTGAATTGTGTATTTGAGCTTTGTGTTGATGTGTAGTTCGGCGGGTTGTAGGTATGATGCACAAGGTGTGCAGGGTCATAGGGATGAGCGCCTTTTGCGCTCCCTGCCTAAGTCCTATGTGGTCGTACGGATGAGCGCCTACTGTGCTCATCTCCACCAGCGCAGTGAGCTCCTTCGGCGCTCCCTGCCTGTCATACGGGGTCGTAGGGATGAGCACCTAACGGATTTTGGCAAGGTCGCACTGCTGAGAACTATATATGTGATACTGGAGTAGCCATGAACAACCAACAGCACAGATAAAATAATAATTGTATTGATATCTACAGTGATACAGGGAAAATATTTCATCATAGTTTCAAGGGATTCAACTCTCTTTTTGAAGTTAACATATTTTTCCAATAAAAGTGTATCGTATACTATAATGCTGTTTCTTTTTCTCTTGGACATCCTTATTTCTAGAAATAGTAAGAAGCAATTATCCTGAGTGGAAAGCAAATCCATAATCCCCCTGAAGAAATAGCGTGTCTATGTACAAGATCACTACAAAAATGTGTTATTTAATATCAGTTTCCTTAATTATGAATGCATTTGATGCAGAGGAGAATCAGTAGTGTATTAAAAAAATGTTTTGCATAAAAAAATACGGACCTATCCTGTTATGTGCATGCACGCATGCTGCATTTCCCTGCCCTGACGACATCCCGGTAAAGCTGTCTCCAACTGCGGGTAAGTGGTTAGGGGTTTTCGGGTTAGGCTTAGAGGGTTAGGGGGTTAGGATTAGGGTTGGTAAGTTGTGTAGGGGATTAGGGGCTTAGGGTTAGGGAGTCAGTTTTCGAGAGTTAGGGTTAGGCTAAGAGGCTTAGGAGGTTAGGGTTAGGGCCGGCTAGGGGGGTAGGGAGTTAGGTGCTTAGGCTTAGGGGGTTAGAAGTCCACCTGAATGCAGTCCCCTCCCACCCTGCCCCTCTACCCACCCACCCTTGTTTACACTTAATATATTGAGGCATACTAATGTTCAATCAGTGACATCTGATTATTACCTCTAACCACCCCCTTCAAGAATACTTGCTTACACAGTGCCATTATGTTTCCTCACACCACCTTACTTATTATAACCTCCTGCCTCTTTCTCAGACTCTCTTATACTGTCTCTACACATCATGTCTCCAATAATATAACTATTTCACCTTCCCTGCTTTCCTCTCCTCTTCTCTGCTCCGAAGAGCTCGTCTCCTTCCTCCAGTCACTAGCTCATCCCTCCCCTAAAGCTGGAAAGCAGAAATGTAAGTCCTATTCCCATCTCCTTTTACTCTCTCTCCTTCTTCTGATGGCTTGTGGGGATATATCCCCTAACCCAGGCCCCTCACTCATTCCCCAGGTCAGTAAATGGCCAAAACACCCATAATCTAATACCCATCACTTGTCACAAACCATCTACTTTGCCCTTCTCATGTGCCCTCTGGAATGCAAGGTCCGTTTGCAATAAACTTACCTTCATTTATCACCTCTTCCAACTCCCTCAATTTACTGGCTATCACGGAAACCTGGCTCACACCATCTGACTCTGCCTCCCCTGCTGCATTCTCTTATGGTGGTCTATACTTCAGCCAGACCTGGGAACAAACAAGGTGGAGGTGTGTGTCATAACCTACTATGATGATGGGATCTAGAGTAACCTAGTACCCTTGTTCCCAGTAGGTTTAGATCTAAGTTTGGGTGACTCTAGACCTATGGACAGTCTTTGTCGGTACAAAGGCATAAGTCCCAGCTGCTGTGGTAGTGTACCTGGGAGCACCTTAGTAGGGAGTCAGAACGAGCTCCTCTACAAGCATATGCCTCTGGGTCAATAATACATGCTTAGTCAAAGTATGAAAATTAAGAACAACTTCTTTATTTTTACACAAGTATTTAAACAACTCACAAAACCAGTACAGGGAGTGGCTACCCCCTTGTCCAACCCTCATCTTCCTCTTGGCCAATGGGGTAATCTCCAGAGTAACTTGATTACCTCTGGCCAATGGACTAGAGGTAAGCTCTGGGAACTTCCAGACCCCTCCCATGGGCCACCCACTAGGTGTGGCTACCTAATTTACTTGGTCTCTGGCTCTAAAGGGAGAAACATCTATTTGCTCCTGTACTATGACCCTGATATTGGACTGAAGACCCCATGGGGTTAAAGTGCCTCAATGTCTGTACAGACCCCTTTGTTCTGGCCTTGCTATCACTTCAAGTGTTTACTTTAGGTGATAGCTGGAAGGCAGATGGGTGATCTACTCAGGTTACTATCTGTATCAGACCCAATATGGATGACTGCACACAACATGGCTCCCACATTACAATACAATATATTTACAGATATTACCACTACAACATTTTATAACCCACAGCATCTCTCCCTTTCCCACATGTTATGAGTTGAGGCAGTACTTCCCACGTCAGTCCACTTAATGCGTTATGACGACTTTATTAGTGGTGACGTGGTAAACTGCCTCTTCTCTGAATGCATAACAGTAACAGTGGGACTCTGCCCTGGATATATAAAATTATAACAGTGGCTCTGGGAGCCCAAAACCTTCTGTTCAATAACATGTGGCAGAAAACAGTTCCAATTCAAGATGGCCCCTGGCTGATTCATGACAACACCCCCCTCCCCCCCCCCCAAGCGTGGCATGGAACATCCCCGATTTTCCCAGCCTCGCTGATAGTCATGAATCTGCTGGTTTGGCCAGGCCCTCTGTATGCTATGCCAGTTCCAGTCCATTCGCACCCAGTCCCAAGGTGTAGCGTCAAAGCCTCCCCCAGTGCGTGGTCTTGCCCTGACTGTACAGAGGAAATTGCTCTTCCCATGCAACCCCCACCCAAATAGTCCAGGATTCCATCTCTCTCTTCTTGGCAGCAGCATGGAAGTCACTGGGGACACAGTGGGTTGCACCCATACATGCTTCTGAGGCAAAATAGTATCTTGGGGAGCCCCACAAAACAACCCCTGTCTCAGGGCAACCCCTTTCCCCTCAGCCAGTCCCCACAGCTTAGCTGGGGTTTCTAAAACAGTCTCTGGACCTATAGGACCACAAGGGGACAGTCCAGTAACCCCCTCAGACAGCATATTACTGTTGGGAGGCCAACAACACACCCACTGCAGAAAAGTACATACCGGGCTGTGCTGACCTCCAGCATCCATGATGATGCTCCGACCTGGATGCTCCTTTCCTGCTGCCTCCTGCACATCTGTAGCTTTGGACAGCTCCTCCTGGTTGTCCTCTATTGCCCTTGGTGAAGCAACGGTGCTCTGGCTCTCTGATGCAGGCTGGGGAATCTCCCATTTCCCACCCAGCCGGTTCTTTGGGGCCCTCAGCTGACCCTCTTCTTCTATGGCCTTGGGTTGAGCAACATTATCCCAGTCCTCCATGTTGAACTGGGTCTTTGGAGGGGTGTCTGTTCCAGTGGGGTCCTGGACACTGGTTATCCAGGGTATCTCCCCACCTGGTCCACCCTCTATCATGGTGTCACTCTGCACCCATGGCACTTTCTCCCAGGCAGGCATGCTTGCTGCCCCTGTCTGGCTCTTGGTGCCCCTGGCACTCTCTGGCTGTGTGAGATCCGGTTCCCTGTAGCTAGGGACCATCGTTGTTCCCTCCCCACAGTCCATTACATAGCCCTCCTGGGCTCTGTGCTTCACTAGCACCATTTGTAGCAACTCTCCTGGGGTGTCAGGGTACAGATTTTGGTTATCTGTTGTAGGCTGGGGAATCTTATCCTTCCCACCCAACCTGACCTCTACGGCCTTCTTCCCAGAGTGCATTACATAGCCCTCCCCACAGTCTCTTGGGTGGCTATCCTGAGCCCCTGGCTCCATTAGCAGTTCTGGCCCATCCACTATGCCTAGAACTTTGGAGGGCAGACTAAATCCATCTGGCCCTATCTTGTGAGTAGTTAGCCCTTCCTCTGGGATTACGTCTCTTGGGATATCAGGGTGCAGACATTTATTATCTGACCCCACCCAGGGAACATTCCTCTGAGTCTCTGGCGCTTGTAGCTGGTGATTAGGCCTTGACACAGTCTCTATATTTTTTAAAGGAACGCATTCTCCATCACTATGTTCTCCCCAGACCCCTTGCACCGAATCACTTCGGTACATACCATCTGTGTTGTAAAGATCTGGCGACCAGTCCTCTTGACTGGGTTGTTCCCCTTTTGATAGGCAAAGTGTCTCCCCATAGATCTCGTCCCACAACTCAAAATACTCCTCCTCCAGCTGAAGTTCCTGCTCAATCAGGTGTAACATTGAATTAGCCTCCATGGACCATGGTTCCAGTCCCAGACCACGACAGCGTTCCACAAACAAGTTGTTATGCATTTTAAATGTTCCTATGCCCCCTTCAGGATCACCATACACAATATCTTGGAGGTCAGAATCTATCTCCAAGCGTAAATCAAACTCCTCTCTAAGGCCACCAACTATTCTGGCGTGAAAAACATGATATTGGTTCTCCAAGGCAACCTCTTTTTTTACTAGTACTTCCAGCCAGCCCATTAGCTCATTGTCCTGCCACATGTTCAGAATCGCCATCCATTTCTCTAGACGCCGTGTCTCTCTGTAGCCAAGTCTTTGTTGAGCTGGGGCTCTCGCTCCATTGCGCTCCTGCCAGATCCTCTGGCAATGCTGGTCTAGTAAGTTGGACACCTCTTGTGCGGTCATCTTACTGGGGTATAAGTGCCTGGCTGCTTCATACCGCCTTGTTGCCTCTGTTATGATGTCCGTCTGTTCCATTTCAGGTCCTTGTAGAGTCGTCCCACCACTGCCAGCCAATTGTCACAACCTACTATGATTATGGGATCTAGAGTATCCTAGTACTCTTATTCCCAGTAGGTTTAGATCTAAGTTTGGGTGACTCTAGACCTATGGACAGTCTTTGTTGGTACAAAGGCATAAGTCCCAGCTGCTGGTGGTAGTGTACCTGGGAGCACCTTGGTAGGGAGTCAGAACGAGCTCCTCTACAAGCATATGCCTCTGGGTCAATAATACATGCTTAGTCAAAGTATGAAAATTAAGAACAACTTCTTTATTTTTACACAAGTATTTAAACAACTCACAAAACCAGTACAGGGAGTGGCTACCCCCTTGTCCAACCCTCATCTTCCTCATGGCCAATGGGGTAATCTGCAGAGTAACTTGATTACCTCTGGCCAATGGACTAGAGGTAAGCTCTGGGAACTTCCAGACCCCTCCCATGGGCCGCCCACTAGGTGTGGCTACCTAATTTACTTGGTCTCTGGCTCTAAAGGGAGAAACATCTATTTGCTCCTGTACTATGACCCTGATATTGGACTGAAGACCCCATGGGGTTAAAGTGCCTCAATGTCTGTACAGACCCCTTTGTTCTGGCCTTGCTATCAAGTGTTTACTTTAGGAGATAGCTGGAAGGCAGATGGGTGATCTACTCAGGTTACTATCTGTATCAGACCCAATATGGATGACTGCACACAACATGGCTCCCACATTACAATACAATATATTTACAGATATTACCACTACAACATTTTATAACCCATAGCATCTCTCCCTTTCCCACATGTTATGAGTTGAGGCAGTACTTCCCACGTCAGTCCACTTAATGCGTTATGACGACTTTATTAGTGGAGATGTGGTAAACTGCCTCTTCTCTGAATGCATAACAATAACAGTGGGACTCTGCCCTGAATATATAACATTATAACAGTGGCTCTGGGAGCCCAAAACCTTCTGTTCAATAACATGTGGCAGATAACAGTTCCAATACAAGATGGCCCCTGGCATGACAGTGTGGGCATACTAATATCCTCTCGCTGCACTTTTCACTGCATACCCCCTGTTCCCTCCCTTCAATTCTCATCTTTTGAAGTGCACACTATCCGCATCTTCTCTCCCATCCCTCTGCAAGTAGCTGTGATCTATCGCCCGCCTGGATCACCCTCTCAATTTCTGGACAACTTTGCCGCCTGGCTCCCTCACTTTCTCTCCTCCAATATACCTTCCCTCATTCTTGGTGATTTCAACATAGCCACTGACACACCCACCTCCCCAACAACTGCAAAATTACTTGCACTTACCTCTTCCCTTGGCCTCTCACAATAGACAGATTCCGCAACTCACAGTGGTGGACACTCCATTGACCTTATTTTTACTAATCTCTGCACTATCTCCAACCTTGACATCTCCTCACTTCCCCTATCTGACCACCACCCTTCTTCAAATTCTGCCACCAGAACACGCAGAAACCTGCAAGCACTCAACCCACAACAATTTTCAAATGTACTAAAACCCCTTCTCAGCCCCCTCACCACCCTTGCCTGCCCTGACATCGCCACTTCACAGTACATTGCTACTCTAACCTCCACCCTTGACTCTCTTGCCCCCATAATCACAAGCAAACGCCCTCGCTCTCATCCACAACCATGGCACACTGCACAAACACGCTATCTACAGAGATGCTCACGCACTGCAGAATGACTATGGAGGAAATCTCGCACTTCAGCAGACTTTCTCCACTACAAGTTTACCTTGCGCTCCTACTTGTCTGCCCTGATACTTGCCAAACAACACTACTTCTTATCACTAAGATCAAACCTGTCCTCCAACCCTAAACGTTTATTTGCTACATTTAACACCCTCCTTTGCCCACCCCCACATCCTGCCCCTTCCTGTCTAACTGCTGATGACTTTGCCAGCCACTTTAAAAATAAAATTGAAACTATCTGAAATGAGCTTTCCTTGCAGCTTGGCCCTATCCCACCATCCTTTCCACAAGCCGACAACACCCAACCCTTACCCTTCCCCAATCCCTCCTCCACTATGGATTCCTTTGACCCTGTAACCGAGGATGAAGTATCTACGTAATTATTAACCTCTCACCTTACAACATGTCCACATGATCCTATTCCTTCACAGCTAATACCCCCCCTATCCACCGCACTTATCCCAGCTCTCACACATCTATTCAACCTCTCCCTAAACACTGGCAGGTTTCCATCCTCCTTAAAACATGCCATAATTACACCCATTCACAAGAAGCCCTCATCTGATCCATCTTCTGCCTCCAACTACCGCCCTATCTCACTACTTCCCCTGGCTTCTAAACTGCTTGAGCAGCTTGTTTACAATCGCCTCACTCAATTTATTTCTTCCAATTCCCTTCTTGACCCCTTCCAATCTGGTTTCCGTGCCCAACACTCAACAGAAACAGCCCTCACAAAAGTCACCAATGACTTGCTAACTGCCAAATCAAAGGGTCATTTCTTCATTCAAATTCTCCTGGATCTCTCTGCTGCCTTCGACACAGTTAACCACCCTCTTCTAATCCAAACTCTCCACTCATTTGGCATACAGGGCACAGCTCTTTCATGGTTCACATCCTATCTAAAAGATTGTACATTTAGCGTCTCCTTCTCTGGCACCTCTTCTTCACCTCTCCCTCTGTCTGTTGGCGTTCCCCAAGGTTCTGTCCAAGGCCCCCTCCTCTTCTCCATCTATACCTCCTCCCTTGGCACTCTCATAAAATCCTGTGGATTTCAGTATCATCTCTATGCAGATGATACTCAAATCTATTTCTCTGCACCCAATCTATCACCCTCTCTTCTAGCTCATGTTTCCAACTGCCTCTCTAGCATATCCTCCTGGATGTCTACCTGTCAACTCAAACTCAACAAGTCTAAGACTGAACCCTCTACTACAGCTTCCACTCCTCAAATATCTCTCACTGTTGACAACACCATCCTCACTCCCACCTCCCAGGCCCGTTGTCTTGGGATTCTACTGGATCCCGTCCTCTCTTTTATTCCTCACATCCAATCGATAACAAAATCTTGTCAGTTTCAACTAAAAAACATCTCCAAAATTCGTCATTATCTTACACAAGACACAGCTAAAATTCTAATACACTCTCTCATCATATCTCGACTCGACTACTGCAATTCACTCCTTGCTGGCCTACCCATCTCTCGTCTGTCTCCACTCCAATCCATAATGAACGCCTCCGCTAGACTCATCTTCAATACCAAACGATCAGTGTCTGCAGCTCCTCTCTATCAATCACTCCACTGGCTTCCCATAGCTTCCCGAATCACATTTAAAATCATGACCCTAACATATAAAGCCCTCAACAACAGTGCACCCCCTTATATCTCTTCTCTTGTTTCAAAATACTCTCCCAACCGCCCCCTTCGTTCTTCTAACGACCTTCTTCTTTCCTCCTCTCTCATTACCTCCTCTCACTCTCGTCTTCAAGACTTTTCACGTGCTGCCCCTACCATATGGAACTCCTTGCCTCGCTCCATTAGATTATCTTCCTGCCTCAAAACCTTTAAAAAAATTACTAAAAACACACCTATTTAAAAAAATATTATCAACTTCAGCCTTTATAATTACAACTGCACACTCCACAGCTTAATAACACTCCCACCCACAATCTAAAGTACAACACACAGACCCCTCCAATTGACTAAACAAATTGCATTCACGTTGCCATTTTGTATTTGTCACTCTCTTGTATCACACCTAAACCCTTAGATTGCAAGTTTGCGAGTTTTCAATTGTGTGTCCGTGTCTTGGAAACAAGCACTATGTGCATTTGATTATATGCTCAAAAACAGGGCCCTCCATTCTTTAAAAGGTGTTTTTTGCCATGCACTAAACCCCTGTACAGCGCTACGGAATATGTTGGCGCGATATAAATAAAGATAATAATAATAATAATAGGTTTAGGGTTAGGGCTGGTAACTGGTGTATGGGGTTAGGGTCGTTAAGCGGTGTAGGGGGTTAGGGACTTAGGGTTAGGGGATTAGGTTTAGGGTTAGGGGGTTAGGTTTAGGGTTAGGCCTGGTAACTCGTGTACGGGGTTAGGGTTAGGGCCAGCAAGGGATGTAGGGGGTTAGGGGCTTAGGGTTAGGGGCTTAGGGAGAACATTGGGACAAGGGACACGAGCGCACCCGGCACCAGGAGACTTCCCGTGCTGTGCACATAACGGGATAGATCCAAAAATACCAACATAAACATTAACAAACTCACCCTGATGTTTGTTAAATCTCTTGAGTTTGCACGCAGTTGGTTTTGATACTTAACACCCCTTGATATCCCTGCTAAAATTAGCATAACATTCATAATTTGTTTTGGAAAATCACAGGCATTGTATCAATCTGTAAAGCCAGGTTATACACCAATGAATCATGGGATATGCAGTCCTGTTTTCACCCTGGAACACAAAGCAGGAAGTGTCATACACTGTTCTGTAGATCTCTACATAGAGTGGCTGCAGAAGGTTAAAATATGTACCCAAATGCAGCGTTTCTATTGGGAGGTTCTATTGGGAGGTTCACTGTGCCTATGGCCCTCATTCAATTGTGATTTGGCCAATTGAATAGAGCTCTAAAGAAGCAGATAACATATTTTTTGAAATACGTTTTTAGTTAGTAAACATCTATCCAAAAGCAAGGTTTTCACTAACTAAAAAAATATTTTAAAAATATGCTATGTTCTTATTAAGAGCCCTATTCAATTGGTCAAATTGCAATTGAATGAGGCCCTATGTAAGCAGCTCTGGTGGTGTGGAAAACATGTTTTACTTTTAAATAAAATAAGTTTGTATGTATATAGAATGACTCAATATAATGTGTGTTTCTGATAAGCAGCATGTGTTAGATTAGAGAAAGCTAAAAGCAGGAAAACTTAGATATGGCCTTAAGGCAAAGTTTTTGCTTACCATCTGTGGGGAAGAGGATACAGGGCAGAGATCACTACTCACGTTTGCATACATACTGTGGAATATAAGTAGTGCTTTAAAGTCACTGCATGATATATGCCTGCTCACTGAGGTTAGGCCTTGGATAGATATGTGACATAACTAAAGAGTGTAAATACAGGAGGGAATGAGAGTGTAGTGATTATGAACTCACAAACATAATATAAGTAATGCAAATGTGCTTATAAAAATGTACTAGATGTAATAGATGATGTAAAAATATACTATTTGGTGTGATGCATGTACATGTGAGAAGTTCAGATAGAAAGCAAGTAAGGTAAGGATGTGTAGGTGGAAAACAGTAATGAGCACAATAATTAATGTTGAAACAGTGGAAGAGGTAGTGCTAATAGATAGGAGAGAGTGCCAAAGACACCAGAGAGCAAAGAGGTCCAAGTGCATCATTATGAAACAATTTGCATTTGTTTTACATATTAGTACACTATTTACTTAATTAGTCTATAAGACAGATTTACATGTGATGGGTTGAAAAAAGTGAATTGTACACAGGGTGCATCCAGTAGCGTCAAATTATCTTTTTGCTTCTGTCAAACCATAGGGGGTCACAGAAAATAGAATAGTTTTTCCAAGTCAGAAAAATCTCTGCTTATTTATATATACAGTGGATATAAAAAGTCTACACACCCCTGTTAAAATGTCAGGTTTCTGTGCTATAAAAAAATGAGACAAAGATAAATCATTTCAGAACTTTTTCCACCTTTAATGTGACCTATAAACTGTACAACTCAATTGAAAAACAAACTGAAATCTTTTAGGTTGAGGGAAGAAAAAATATTAAAAAAAATAATATTGTTGCATAAGCATGCACACCCTTAAACTAATACTTTGTTGAAGCACCTTTTGATTTTATTACAGCACTCAGTCTTTTTGGGTATGAGTCTATCAGCATGGCACATTTTGACATGGCAAGATTTGCCCACTCTTCTTTGCAAAAACACTCCAAATCTGTCAGATTGCGAGGGCATCTCCTGTGCACAGCCATCTTCAGATCACCCCACAGATTTTCAATCGGATTCAGGTCTGGGCTCTGGCTGGGCCATTCCAAAAGTTTAATCTTCTTCTGGTGAAGCCATTCCTTTGTTGATTTGGATGTATGCTTTGGGTCGTTGTCATGCTGAAAGATGAAGTTCCTCTTCATGTTCAGCTTTCTAGCAGAAGCCAGAAGGTTTTGTGCCAATATAGACTGGTATTTGGAACTGTTCATAATTCCCTCTATCTTAACTAAGGCCCCAGTTCCAGCTGAAGAAAAACAGCCCAAAAGCATGATGCTGCCACCACCATGCTTCACTGTGGGTATGGTGTTCTTTTGGTGATGTGCAGTGTTGTTTTTGCGCCAAACATATCTTTTGGAATTATGGCCAAAAAGTTCAACCTTGGTTTCATCAGACCATAACACCTTTTCCCACATGCCTTTTGGAGACTTCAGATGTGTTTTTGCAAAATGTAGCCTGGCTTGGATGTTTTTCTTCGTAAGAAAAGGCTTTTGTCTTGCCACTCTACCCCATAGCCCAGACATATGAAGAATACGGGAGATTGTTGTCACATGTACAACACAGCCAGTACTTGCCAGATATTCCTGCAGCTCCTTTAATGTTGCTGTAGGCCTCTCGGTAGCCTCCAAGACCAGTTTTCTTCTTGTCTTTTCATCAATTTTGGAGGGAGCTCCAGTTCTTGGTAATGTCACTGTTGTGCCATATTTTCTCCACTTGATGATAAATGTTTTCACTGTGTTCCATGGTATATCTAATGCCTTGGAAATTCTTTTGTACCCTTCTCCTGACTGATACTTTTTAACAATGAGATCCCTCTGATGCTTTGGAAGCTCTCTGTGGACCATGGCTTTTGCTGTGGGATGCGACTAAGAAAATTTCAGGAAAGACCAACTAGAGCAGCTGAACTTTATTTGGGTGTAATAAGAGGCACTTTAAATGATAGCAGGTGTCTGCTGACTCATATTTAACACGATTTGGAATGTAATTGCTTGATTCTGAACACAGCTACATCCCCAGTTATAAGAGGGTGTGCAGACTTATGCAACCACATTATTTTTATTTTTTATTTTTCTTCCCTCCACCTAAAAGATTTCAGTTTGTTTTTCAATTGAGATGTACAGTTTATATGTCACATTAAAGGTGGAAAAAGTTCTGAAATGATTTATCTTTGTCTCATTTTTTTACAGCACAGAAACCTGACATTTTAACAGGGGTGTGTAGACTTTTTATATCCACTGTATCTGAAATGTAGAAAATGAACATTATTAATACAAGATGATATAGTGTATCATGGATTGTTGTTGTTTAAAGATTATGCTGTGTCTAACTCTCCATGGCCCTATGGACCACAGCACACCAGATGCATCTGCCAACACTGCCCCTCTGCGCCTCATGATCATACCTTCCAGTGAACAGTTTTGCTTGGATCTTCTTGCTGTCCAAGGGACTCTAAGCAGTTTTCGCCAACACCACAATTCAAAGGCATCAATTCTACGGTACTCAGACTTCTTACTTAGATAGTATAATATCTTTAGATTTCACTAACTTGTGAAAGTTTGCCATAGCTTTCCTCCCCAAAAGCAAATGTCTATGAATTTCATGGCTGCAATCACCATCTGAAGAGATCCTGGATGCCAGCAAAATAAAATTTGTTTCTGCCATGTTATCTGTTTGCCTGGATACCAGCAAAATAAAAAAAATTCTGCCATGTTATGTGTTTGCCTGGATACCAGCAAAATAAAAAAAATTCTGCCATGTTATCTGTTTGCCAGGAACTGAGATTGCCATTTGGAGCCCAGCTTTTGCACTCTCTTTGTTTACCTTCATCAATAGGTCCTTTAGTTCCTCCTCACTTTCGGCCATCAGAGTAGTATCATCCATGTATCTGAGGTTGTTGATATTTCCTCCAGCAATATTGATTTCGGCTTTGGATTCATCCATCCCGGCTGCGTATAAGCTGAATAAATAAAGTGAAAAAATACAAACTTGTCGCACACCCTTTTATGCTCACAATGCAGGCACTTTACACTTCTAAAGAATAAATAATAGCTAAGTGCTAGTTATTTATGCAGTTTTATTAATTGTATTTCATTATTTTTTATAATACCAGTTGTTCTGAGGACCACCTAAGTGAACATTGTGGACCACAGGTGGTCCACGGACTACAGTTTGGGAAGTGCTGGTGTATACCCTAAATGTTAAAACAAGTTGCAAAGCAGGAGCAGAAGCCCTTAATTTAATCTTAACAGTCAAACAAATCTGAGTTGCAATTGTGTCCCTACACTCGATACATGAGAAATTTCTAACAACATAAACCATAATACTCCGATCTAGAAGGTACTGTTAATTAAATCAATTTATTTAGTTTGGCGTCTCTCCTACATAGATACGGCTGCTGTGCATAAAATTAGTGCAGCAAGAAATTCCCTCCACGATTCCTTATTATGAGGCTATTTTCTGGCGATTGCCATGGGAAGCACAAATATGGTTGGTAGAAATTGTCAAAGAAAATACCACTTACGAAATCTAGAACTACAGAATGTGTTGGCGCATTATTAATAAAGGATAGTAATAATATGACTCAAGCGGATTAAAAAGATATTGTGCTGTATGCTGAACTTCCACTGAAATAAAAGCTTCCAGACAATGATTGCAAATATTTGCAGTGAATTAAATGTTTTTTTTTAAATCTAAATGTATACAGTGCGGGCACCAAAGCTCTAATAACCCCAGTACTTCATAAGGTATATTTGCTTTTGCAATAGCTTGTAATATTATCATTGTCTGTGCTTTGTGTGCACAGTATCACATTTTATAATTGTCAAACTGCGAGACGTTGTCACGCTTTGCATGGTGCGTATGGCTTAGGCGATGAGCACCAAAGCAAGGCGAGCTGTTAACTTGCATCACTTAGGCGATGAGCACAGGAAATCTTCTCCCTCCCCTGTGTCTCTCTTCCCCTCCTCCTCTCCCTCATTGCCTGCAAGCCAAAATTAGAAGCCGCGTGACTACTACCCGAGGTCGCAAAACAACGCAGTACCCCCTGAACCGTGCAAACCAAAAAACATGAAACACACACACAAAAACACAATAAAATGGAAAGGCAGGATGACTGGAAGTGAGGTTACATGTGAATTTAAGCCAAATTGCCACAGTTTCAACACTAGAAAAACGGCTAAGCGAGAAAAATAATGGCCCACAAAAAAAATAACCGCAGAAAACACTGCCAGCCATGTACAACTTTCCCAAAAGACATCCGAAATAAGCTCTGGACCCCCACCTTAACCCCTTGCTGCTGGGGTTGTTCGGACCCCCGAAGTGTGCCCACATTAACTCCATGCTGGGGGTCCCCATGGGAGACACCTGCAATGTCCCAACATTAACCCTTGCAGTGGGGGTCACTATCGTGTCGCCTGCTGCATTTAGGTGTCAAGTCCCTGCCGTGGGTCCTTAAAGGGCCTGCGGCACACAAACAGTTAAGGCCTTTAAGTACCCCACCGGCACCTAAGATTAACCCCCAATGCTGGGGGTCCCACATTAACCCCACATTAACCCACTCAGTGGGGGTCTCCGATCGCACGCGATCGGTGACCCCCACTGCAATCAAAATTAGAATTTCCCACCTTGCGGGTCCTTAAAGGACTGTAAAGGTCCTTAAAAGACCCTTGCTTAAAAAAATTAACCCTATCACTCAAGGGGATCTAGACAGAGCCCCATGAGTCCCTAATTAACCCTGTCACTCATGGGGTCAATACAGCCCCCAAAATCCCTTAATTAACCCTGTCACTCATGGGGGCCAATACAGACCCCATAATCCCTTAATTAGCCCTGTCACTCATGGGGCTTAATACAGACCCCCATAATCCCTTTATTAACCCTGTCACTCATGGGAGTCAATACAGACCCCCATAATCCCTTAATTAACCCTGTCACTCATGGTGGTCAATACAGACCCCCATAAACCCTTAATTAACCCTGTCACTCATGGGGGTCAATACAGACCTCCATAATCCCTTAATTAACCCTGTCACTCATGGGACTCAATACAGACCCCATTAATCCCTTAATTAACCCTGTCACTCATGGGGTCAATACTGACCCCCATAATCCCTTAATTAATCCTGTCCCCTATGGAGGTCAATACAGACCCCCATAAGCCACTAATTAATCCCATCAGTCCAATAGGGGTCTATCTAGACCCCTATAGGACACTAAATAACCCCCACGGGGTTAATCACAATCCCATTGTGATTTGCTGAAGGCCATATAGCGTTCTGATTGGTTTAAAAAAGATTGACAGGTGCATTAGCCATTAGGTCTTTATATACCCTTATGGGACTGATGGGGTTAAATAGAGGCTTATGAGGGTCTGTATAGACCCCCATAAGAGACTGGGTTAAATAGGCTTACAGAGGTTTAAATAGGCCCAGTTAGGGTTCAATAGGCCCACTTAGGGTTACATAGGCACTGTTAGGGTTAAATGCATACTGTATAAGCCCAGGGCTGGGTTAATGGGGTATAGTTAAGAGTTAATAGTGTAGTGCTTATACTTTGTGTCATGAGGGTTCTGGGTGACCATCATGGCACTTATATGGGTTAATTAGTGTCTTATGGGAATTCTATATAGTTGAGGCATCAGTACACTCCCATTGTGTGACAAACAGAATTTCAACACTTTTTTTGCCCCGTAATTTTTGACGAGCAAGTCGCTAGTTAAACATAGACAGCTTTATTAAATTGTGATTCGGGAATTTTAAAAGGGCTCTATTTAAGTATTTTTTACAGAAGTTTTTAGTTAGTGAAGACCTTGATTTTGGATAGAAGTTCACTAACTAAAAACTTCTGTAAAAAAATATGTTGTGTGCTTAAATAGAGCCCATTTAAATGTGCTGAAACGCAATTTAATAAGGCTGAAAGTGTATATACAACATGCTTAAAATCTCACATATAGTTTGGAACCCAAGATACAAGAAGTTATAGTGATTCACCTAGGGTCACAGTAATCTGATGATTCTTTTAAATGTACTGCCATTTCACAGGCCAGTGATTCAATCAAAATACTGCTCTCTTTTTCTTCATTTTTTTATGATTTTTACAATTTTTTCTTTTTTTTTATTCTCAGTAGACTCAAGGACACAATTCTTTCTCACATCTATCCTAGTGCCTTGATACTTTTCAAATTACTGCTGACTTGGGAAGAAATTACTACAATGTGCCCAATATTGAAGATGTTATTGAAGGTATAAGGCAAAGGTCAACATTAGTTCATTACTTCCTTTATGAAACCACACTGTTAAAGTATATACTGTATGTACATAGAATAAAGACTAAATAATCACATACTACAGTTCGCTCTGGCCAGGGGGGAATCACCACGTACAGGCGGTGCAAAGCTGCCTACTTGTTTCCTTTTATTTCATATTTTAAAAAATCTGCAGTGTAGTGGGCCCACTCCCACCTACAACCCCATCAGCACTCATGTAGCTCACTTTTTTATTGGACAGATAAACATTTTCTATCTTTTAGGCAGAAGGAACAAAAAAAAAATACATAGAGGTGCTCAATCAGAGAACAAACTAACTTTAATAGGTAAGCTCAGTGTACATGACAACCCACTCTGAGAGCAACCTCTTTTAGCTCACTTGTGCCCTTCACTTGTGCCCTTCCTGTAGTATATCAGTCTGATCCCACTCACTAGAGTGGCCCAGCCACGAAATACCAGGCAATTCTACACTGAACAGGAGAAACAGCAAACCCCAGACGTACGTTTTGGCCTTCATTGGGTCTCGTCAGTGAGGTGTAGCTGATAACTCCCTAAGGCACAGTGAGTAAGGGGTCCACGTCTGGATTTCCCTATCACCCTTAGAGAGACTAATCCCTAAGGGTAATTTGAATAAACAAAAAAACTAAATAGAAGTGCTCAATCAGTGAACAAAATAACCTTAATAGGTTAGCTCTGTGGACATGATAACCCACTTTGAGAGCAACCTCTTTTAGCTCACTTGTGCTATTCACAGGGAGAAATACCCTGTAGTATATCAGTCTGGTCCCACTCATTAGAGTGGTCCAGCCGCGAAATACCAGTCAATTCTACCCTGAACAGGAGAAACAGCAAAACCCAGATGTACGTTTCTGCCTCCATTGGGCCTCATCAGTGAGGTGTAGCTGATAACTCCCTAAGGCACAGTGAGCAAGGGGTCCACGTCTGCAGCACCTCTATTTTTGTTTTTTGTTTATTCAAATGACACTTAGGGATTAGTCTCCCTAAGGGTGATAGGGGAATCCAAATGTGGACCCCTTGTTCACTGTGCCTTAGGGACTTATCAGTTACACCTTACTGGCGAGGCCCAATGAAGGCCGAAACGTACGTCCGGGGTTTGCTGTTTCTCCTATTCAGGGTAGAATTGCCTGGTATTTTGGGGCTGGACATTCCAGTGAGTGGGACCAGACTGATATACTACGGATATTTCTACCTGGGAAGGACACAAGTGAGCTAAAAGAGGTTGCTCTCAGAGTGGGATATCATGTCCATAGAACTAACCTATTAAGGTTAGTTTGTTCTCTGATTGAGCACCTTTATTTTTGCTTTTAATTTTTTTAGGCAGAAGGGTGGCAAACTATGTGTCATTACACAGAAAGTAACCTCTTCCATTAAAATAACATGGGAACACCTGTTGCACACCACAGTCTGTCACTAGAAGAAATATCCTAAATATTTAAGGATTTACAGCCACTACTAACAGATGACACAGAATTAAAAGATATATTATTCAAGCCTCCCATTCTTGCGTTTAGACCTGAAATAAACATTGAACAGCAGAAGACTGGTCAATCAACAGCATAACAGAGAAAATGGTACCAAACCTTGCAATAGAATATGACAAAATATGTCAACACATCTGTATAGAGAATATAGCCATGCATAACAACAAGACCTATAACTAGAGATGTCCCGAATAGTTCGCAGGCGGACTGTTCCCGGCGAACATAGGATGTTCGCGTTCGCGGCCAACTGCGAACATTTGCGATATTTGACCCGCCCCCTATACTTTATCATTGACCAAACTTTGGCCCTGCATGTCACAGTCAGCAGACACATTCCAGCCAATCAGCAGCATACACTCCCTTCCAGAGCCTTCTAACTCATGGACAGCAGCCATTTTGGAATCATAACTAACTTGCAGTCTTACTGAGAGGAGGCTGAGTGTAGGTGATACTGCATCAAAAGGGAAAACCATAGCTAGGCTACTGTACACAGTGTGCAATACAGTCCTGAAGGACTTTTTTGATCTCTGCTGCAAGGACACCCCTGTGTCTCTTCCCCCCCTTATCATCATCCTCAACACCCCTCACACTTATCCATAACACCCATCAACCTAACACCTAACCCTGGATGATGAGGGAGGGGTAAAGAGACACAGGGGAGGATGATGAGGGAGGGGGGAAGAGACACAGGGGAGGATGATGAGGGAGGGGGAAAAGAGACACAGGGGAGGATGATGAGGGAGGGGGGAAAGAGACAGGGGAGGATGATGATGGAGGGGGGAAGAGACACAGGGGAGGATGATGAGGGAGGGGTAAAGAGATACCAGAGAGGGTGATGAGGAAGGGGGGAAAGAGACACAGGGCAGGATGATGAGGGAGGGGGGGAAGAGACACAGGGGAAGATGATGAGGGAGGGGTAAAAGAGACACAGGGGAGGATGATGAGGGAGGGGTGAAAGATACACAGGGGAGGATGATGAGGGAGGGGGAAAGAGACACAGGGGAGGATGATGATGGAGGGGGAAAGAGACACAGGGGAGGATGATGAGGGAGGGGGTAAAGAGATACAGGGGAGGATGATGAGGGAGGTGGGAGGATGATGAGGGAGGGAGGATGAGACACAGGGGAGGGTGATGAGGAAGGGGTAAAGAGACACAGGGGAGGATGATGAGGGAGGGGGGAAGAGACACAGGGGAGGATGATGAGGGAGGGGGAAAAGAGACACAGGGGAGGATGATGAGGGAGGGGGGAAAGAGACAGGGGAGGATGATGAGGGAGGGGGGAAGAGACACAGGGGAGGATGATGAGGGAGGGGGTAAAGAGATACAGGGGAGGATGATGAGGGAGGGGTAAAGAGACACAGGGGAGGATGATGAGGGAGGGGGGAAGAGACACAGGGGAGGATGATGAGGGAGGGGGAAAAGAGACACAGGGGAGGATGATGAGGGAGGGGTAAAGAGATACCAGAGAGGGTGATGAGGAAGGGGGGAAAGAGACACAGGGCAGGATGATGAGGGAGGGGGGAAGAGACACAGGGGAAGATGATGAGGGAGGGGGAAAAGAGACACAGGGCAGGATGATGAGGGAGGGGGGAAGAGACACAGGGGAAGATGATGAGGGAGGGGGAAAAGAGACACAGGGGAGGATGATGAGGGAGGGATGAAAGAGACACAGGGGAGGATGATGAGGGAGGGGGAAAGAGACACAGGGGAGGATGATGATGGAGGGGGAAAGAGACACAGGGGAGGATGATGAGGGAGGGGGTAAAGAGATACAGGGGAGGATGATGAGGGAGGTGGGAGGATGATGAGGGAGGGAGGATGAGACACAGGGGAGGGTGATGAGGAAGGGGGGAAAGAGACACAGGGGAGGATGATGAGGGAGGGGGTAAAGAGATACAGGGGAGGATGATGATGGAGGGGGATGTTAGGTTATTTATGCCCTTTATGGATTAAAACCAGACTCTGCATCAACTATGTAATTTTCCGTGGGGGTTTTGACATGGATCCCCCTCCGGCATGCCACAGTCCAGGTGTTAGTCCCCTTAAAACAACTTTTCCATCACTATTGTGGCCAGAAAGAGTCCCTGTGGGTTTTGAAATCCGCCTGCCCATTGAAGTCTATGGCGGTTCGCCGGGTTCGCCGGTTCGCGAACTTCAGAGGGTCAGATTCATGCACACCCTCCAATATGGTTTATATAATACAATGTACTGTATTGGAAAAGGGCTTTTACATTAGGGAAACAGGCCAAAAACTGGACCTAAGGATGAATCTACAAAGACTTTCGATCAAATAGCACAGTGAAGACAATTATTGTACCCCAGTTAAACACCCCTTTAACCAGAGTAACCCTCCCATCCAAAACCTAAAAATCAAAATACTAGACATTTTCGAAACCATACAGGAAAGAAAGACATGTGAAATGAAATAACACACTTTCATACTAAAAATACAGGATGTAATATAGACTTCTCTCATACTACCAACTTGTATTGTGACCCTGCAACATTTCTGTCCTTTTTTCTTTCTTTTTATTGTAGTTCTTCTACTTCTAAATATGTGAGGATATTTACGACCCTGTTAATTAATCTGGTTTTCACTTATCTAATACCTTATGCAGATTTATACATTTGACTAAATAGAACATTATTCGTGATGCCTGTCACTTTGAATTTCTGCTTTCTAACTGATTACCTAAATTCAGTATTGCTTCTGACTTGAAAATGATGAAAACTTGAAAACTTGAAAACTCTTGAAAGCTCATCATTCCTCTGATAAGTGTGTCCGATAAAAAAGGTATCACTATATATTGCAATACTCTTATTCATCTAGATTACTGCACAATCACAGCTACCATCTCACTCTTCATATAATATATCAAATATAATAGTTGTTAAACTATGAATCATCGTCACGCTTTGCAAGCTCGTGAAGCAAGCTCTCAAGAACTGCATCCCTCGCAAAGCGAGGGACGCATTTTGGGCCGCAAATGCTCGCATTTGCGCAAGGTGGAGGCTCCAATGTTTGCTGCAATGAGCCGTAGGCTCATTGCAGGCTGCAAATGTGGACCCTTGCAAAGCGAGGGGCCGCATTTACGGAGGTGGAGGCTCTACGGCGCCTCACAGGTGGTTACAAACACCCACAGAAGCGGGACTTTGAAAAAATACATCTAATACGCAATCACTAAATACGGACTTACACAAAAAAATACATGCCGCAGGACTTAAAAACCCATTCCAAACTCGCAAAAATACGACCTTAACGGCTGAACCGCGCGCACCTGAAAGCATAAAAAAAAAAACAATAAATACACACTAAAATGACATAAAAAGCTTACCCACAGCAGGGGGGGGGGGGGCACCCAGGACCTCTGCAAGTGAAGTTACAACTCAATTTAAGTCCAATTTACCGAGTTTAGACACGCGAAAATCCCCTAAGAGAGAGAAAAAATGGCCGCCGACAAAAACGAAAAAGAGGCTACAGGACCCTAAAGCCGCAAAACACCACCAAGTACATACGGCTTTTCAAAAAAGCCGTACGAGGTACAAGATACACTTTTAGCAAGGACCAACGTACCACATACACATTCACCGCCATTTTACAACACTAATTTACAGAATGCGGAAATACACAGCTACACTAACGGCTTCCCCTCGCGCACTCAGCCTATTTACACTACACACTGCACACATTGCTCACACTTACATCTCAGCTCCACAACAGTGCACACCTACATTCTATGCTGCAGGAACATCAAAACAGATTGTCGGCTCTTCAGCACAATGCTTCCTGCATATATGACTTACAAATAGGTAAAGTATATTCATTTATTAATTATTTAATAAGCATACAAAAGTACATATACACAAAAAAAACATATTGCAATAAACACAAAAGCCCTTCACTGCGCGCCTCACAACGAGCGCCAACGCTGCTCATAGCACACAAACTACACCAGGGGACAGCCTTGCAATAAGCATAATACAATGACAGCAAAAGTGCCTCTAAGAAAAAAAAGTACAACCAAGAGCCTCGCAATGAGCGCCGAAGGCGCTCAGCATGAGGCTCGCAATGAGCACCCTGCAACAGATTTCACAGCAATTTCTACTCCATGTATTGCAATCTCTTCTTTTATCTACTGCCATTTTCCAATCACATTAAAAAAGGCAACATCCAAAAAATAGGCAATAAGAAAACCTGAATAATCCATACTTATGTGAATATAATGAGAGAAGCAGACATGACATACAGATGGAACACGTTGCACATCACTAATGGGGTTAGCTGGTCAATAAAAGGAAAGACGGAAGAAATGTTTGTGATTATTGGGGAAGCAAAGTGATCACCACATCTGTCAGTATTGTCACCACTCACACTCCATTGAGGAGGACTGACACAATCTACCCACTGAATACAGTTTAAAAATGTGCTGCAGTTTCAGAAATGAAAGGGAGACTTTTCCATACAAACTTAGTTGCAGTCTTTGATAAATAAAATACATTTTCCATTCCCTGCTTCTTTGAATCTCACTCTGTCAGCAATAAAAATATTAGCTGTCTCGTCCTCTCTCACAAAGCTTGCTGCACTTTCTTGAAGGTCTGTCAGGTCTGAATACTCTCTTTGCTGTAGAAACACAAACTCTTTACTTGGCACTTCTGAAATCAAGTATATATTATTCCCCAGAGACTGACTGTGTGTTTAATTAGAAATGGATGATATTCTATATTTGGGAAACATAATTAACAAAACCAATCCACAGATCCATTGGTGGACATTCATGGTTGCTTCTCATCCACACTAGGAGAAAAAGAAACTCAAGAGCCTCTCTCATTCAGTCTTCTTTACATAGCTATTATTGTACTTGACAGGTAGAGCAGGTGAGGCCAACCACCCAACTAATCAGCACCTGTCAGTCACTATTAGCTTCGCGAGGGCCGCATTTGCTGGCAAGGAGCGCCTGTGAGGGCCGCGGCTCGCTGCGTGAGCCCGCAATCATGAGCAACGGCTCGAGCAGGCTCGCATGCTCACAACTATATATGTTATTCATGTGTTTTTTACTTCTTTACATATAAAAGACATTAGATCTTTGCCATAAATAGTGATCTACTCCTATATTGATCTTGCCCTATATAGCACACACACAAGTATTTTAGTTCATATATGTGTATATATATATATATATATATATATATATATATATATATATACAGTCAGGTCCATAAATATTGGGACATGGACACAATTCTAACCTTTTTGGCTCTATACACCACCACAATGGATTTGAAATGAAACAAACAAGATTTGCTTTAACTGCAGACTTTAATTTGAGGGTATTTACATCCAAATCAGGTCAACGGTGTAGGAATTACAACAGTTTGTATATGTGCCTCCCACTTTTTAAGGGACCAAAAGTAATGGGACAGATTAACAGTCAGAAATAAAATTTTCACTTTGTAATACTTGGTTGCAAATCCTTTGCAGTCAATTACAGCCTGAAGTCTGGAACGCATAGACATCACCAGGCGATGGGTTTCATCCCTGGTGATGCTCTGCCAAACCTTTATTGCAACTGTCTTCAGTTCCTGCTTGTTCTTGGGGCATTGCAGTTAAAGCACATCTTGTTCGTTTAATTTTAAATCCATTGTGGTGGTGTATAGAGCCAAAAAGATTAGAATTGTGTCGATGTCCCAATATTTATGGACCTGACTGTATATATACCATATTTTTCTGTGTATAAGACAATATTTTTTGCCAGATTTTTTAAGTTTAAAATAGCGGGATCGTCTTTTACACGGAATGTTGCAATTACATACCTTGGACTGGTACTGTAATGCTGCATCTGGCCACTAAACGATACTGTGCCGCAGTTTTAAGGCAGGAGAAAATATCACACATATTGGAAATGCATTTGATATTATTACAGTGCTTATGTCCATATAAATGTGTATTTTATCATTTCTTATTGTGCTACACATATATTTAAGTACACTTTTTGTCATGATTTTCACTGATCTCCATTCCAGCTCAATATCCCTGTGACCACATCACTTATTACTGTGTTAAACCGAAAAAATGCAATGCACAGAGCGACTGAGTAATAAGTGATGTGGTCACAGAGATATTGAGCATGAATGGAAATCAGTGAAAATCATGACAGAAAGTACACTTAAATATATGTGTAGCACAATAATAAGTTTTAAAATACACATTTCTATTGACACAAGCACCACACACATATGCCACACTAGTGCTGTGCATTAATTTTTCCAGTTTAACATAGGGATCACAGGGATATTGAGCTGGAATGGAAATCAGTGATAGTCATGACAGAAAGTACACTTAAATATATGTGTAGCACAATAATAAGTTTTAAAATACACATTTCTATTGACACAAGCACCACACACATATGCCACACTCGCGCTGTGCATTAATTTTTCCAGTTTAACATAGTGATCACAGGGATATTGAGCTGGAATGGAAATCAGTGAAAATCATGACAGGTGGTGCACTTAAATATATGTGTAGCACAATAAAAAGTTATAAAATACACATTTGCATATTTATTTATTTATTAATTTTGGGCTCCCAAAAAAGGGATCGTCTTATACATGAGGGAGTCTTATACATGGAAAAATACGGTATATATACACACACTTACACACACATCTTTTATGCATATATCATAGTGATACAAAAATAAGTGACAGGTCTTGTGTAACCTATAATTACATCTCCTTGTTAGTGTTGTGTGTATGACATTCATGCATCCAGACATGTATTATTAAAGCATAAGTGCATGCTCTTGGCAAATCTCTTTTTCATTTTGTGTTTTTTTAAATATAAATATATATACAGCTTTATTAAATTGTGATATGGTAAATTTAAAAGGGCTCTATATAAGCACACAGCATATATATTTTTTTTAAAGTTTTTAGTTAGTGAACTTCTATCCAAATGCAAGGTCTTTACTAACTAAAAACTTCTGTAAATAAAATTTGCTGTGTGCTTAAATAGAGCCCTTTGAAAGTTAACCGAATCGCAACTTAATAAGGCGGATAGTTCTTACCTGTAGTAAGTAAACAAATATATATATAGTTCTTACCTGTAGTAAATAAACAAATAATATATATATATATACTAGCCACTTGCCTGTCAAAAATGAAGGCAAGAAAATGTTAAGGCTGGCTATGCTGTTTGTCACACAATGCAAGGCTCTGCCCACCTCTGACCACCTTTGTCGCTCATCGCGAGCCTCTCCCCTTCTACTTTGGTGCTTTGCAATGATCACCTTCGGCGCTTATCGCAAGCTCTGCAATGAGCGCTCATTGCAGACGTCGTGCAACCCGGCGCTGATCTCGAGGTCCCGCGTGCCTAGCATTGTTCGGCTAAGTGTTATTGGCTTGGGTTAAGTGTTACTGGCTTATGTTAAGTGTTACTGGCTTAGGCTAAGTGTTACTGGCTACAGTTAATTGTTACTGGTTTCGGCCTCCTTTTCATCCAGTTACATTTTTTCGGCCATTTTTTTTCTCGCTTAATCGATTTTGAGTAAAAATGCAAAATATATCTCAAATTAACTTTCAACCTCACTCACAGGCTCCCTGGCTCTCCCCCTGCTGTGTGTGAGTGTTTATTTTTTTTATTTTTATTATTTGGCATTTATTGGTGGTTTTTGGAGTTACATCTATTTTGGCCGCTAAATTTGTAAAGTAGGTGCCTCTGATAAAGTGCTACTGGTTTTGTCAGGGATCACGACCATAGACATGAGTGCCTTGTGTGCTCATGTCTTGGCTGTTTTGAAGTCCTATGGCGCTCATTGCAGCCTAAGTGCTACGTGCCTCGGAATGAGCGCCTGCGATGAATGACTGCAATGCTACGTGCCTTGCAATGAGAGCCTGCAATGAGTGCCTTTGGTGCTCATTGCAACCTAGGTGCTATGTGCCTTGTGATGAGTGCTTGCGGCTCTCATCGCGAGCCCTGCAATGAGCGCTGTTGGCGCTCATTGCAGCCTAAGTCCTACGGGCCTCTCAATGAGCGCCTGCGGTGCTCATCGCGAGCCCTGCAATGAGCGCCTTTGGCAGATGTGGGCCGCAAAATATTTAACATTGCGTTACCAACAAACTTGCAATTAAGACAACTATATTTGTGACTAGAATATTGCCCGTCAAAAAATTACGGCAATGAAATTGTAAGTGAGCTAATGCTGTTTGGTGTATGGTAATCAAATAAATAATACATTAATAAATTAATATAATTTACCTTTTTTGAAGTATGCAGGAAGCATTGTGTTGAAGAGCTGGCAATCTGTTTTTATGTTGCTGCAGCATACAATGTGTGTTTTCAGTGTTCTGGAGCTGCTATGTAAGTGTCAGCAATGTGTGCAGTGTGTAGTGTAAATAGTGTGCGTGCACGAAAATCCGTTAGGGTAGCTGTGTACTTGCGTATTGTGTAAGTTAGTGTTGTAAAATGGCGCCTAATGTGCTACGCGGCTGTGGCTGATTTTGCATCCTTGTTCTTGGATCTCGTCCGGCTTTTTCGGAAAATCCGTATGTGTTTGGAAGTTTCCGTCTTTAGTGTCCTGTAGCCTCGTTTTTTTACGGCGGCCATTTTTTCTCTCGCTTAGGTGATTTTCGGGTGTCTAATTGAGGTCTAACTTCAGTTTCCGAGATCCGGGGTGCCCCCCCTTGCTGTGGGTAAGCTTTTTATGTATTTCTTGTGTGTATTTCTTGTGTTTTTAATGTTTGCATGTGCTTGGGTTCCGGGCGTTAAGGTCGTATTTTTGCGAGGTCGTAATTTTTTTTTCTAAGTCCCTCGTCTCATATTTGTTTCTTGTAAGTCCGTAAATTTTGCGAGGTCGGCGCTCCTCTGTCAGCAACTGAGGCCCTCGCTATGCGAGCCCTCAGCATTAGCAACAACCCCCCTGCTCACAACTATATATGTGATAGTTCTTTGGCTGGACCGTAGTGATTGTGGGCGGGTAACTCGTAATCGGAATGTAAGTAGCTAATAGAATATGCAGCAGTTTTAATTGTGTAGAGTGCTTTTAAGTGTGTATAATTTTACAAATTGGTCAATAGAATAGGGTCCATAGTTTTGGAGTTCTATAGAGTTCGCAATGAAAAAGCCCTGTTTTGCACTGATATACCACACTGTTCTTTTTGCAAATAGATATTCGGTGTTATGCAGAGGAAACACAAAGCAGGTTAAAATTGTTTACAGTTCTGAGTTTAAATATATCATCTGAAAGCAAGAAGAGACAGATACACGTTACAATAATTCTTTATTTCTCCTACTAATGACCTGATAAATTTTGTTTCTTTCTGTTGAATACTGTACAGTAGAAATAATAATCAATGAAATGGAGCTGTGACATGGAAAATGGTATGTTAATGGGCAATTCTTTTAATTTGCCTTTCTCATTTATCAGTTTTTCAATTACAAATGTTCTGGTGGAGTTGAAATCCATTCATTTTATGAATAACAGCAAATCTTTTATTTTTTGTCTCAAAGACATTTTTATACAAATTCCTGCTAATGGGGTTTAAACTAGATTTTCTATAAAATGTGAAGCTCTTTCAATCAACATAAAAGTGATAGTAAAAAGAGATTTCCTAGTCGCCTAATTATTTTATGTGTGGTTGTTCATTGTCTTATTGTAAAATATATGCAGCCAAGTATATTATGCAAGAGTATAATTGCTTCAAAGAATTGGGAACTTTATCATGAAGTATCACTGTGGTCATATTTTTAACATGTACTATTTTGAAGAATTACACTTGAAATATGCAACATGTTTTTGGATTTAAAAAGAAATAACACAGTCTCTAAAATCCGCCATATTGCCTTTAGCAGATCATTTCCTGAGGGAGGAGACATTGAATATACAGGAACTCTGTGTCTTCACAATAGGAATATAGCAATAAGTATTCTCGTATTCTCAGCAGGACAATAGGAAGACTCACTAGTTTTCAGGGACACACCCATGTCAGGAAGTAGCAAGCAGCAGCAAGCAAGAACACAAAAAGAATGTCTTCAGAAAGGCATAAGAATGTCTTCAGAAAATTACATAAAAAGCTGCGCAATTTAAATGTTGTGTTTTTTTATTTTATTTGCAGTAGGCTTTTGTCCTATAACTGGTGTAGTTGAACAAACGACCATACATCGGTCCTTTAAAGGGCGTCTGAAAGTATATATATTTTACAGCACCCAGTGAACATATTTTAGTATTTTATTTTAAATAGTTAGAATTCATCATTTGCAATAAGATCATATATCATTGCACTTTTATAACAGATGAACCTGACTTTTTAGATCTATTGTTCTAGGAAAATGAAGCCTCAGAAGTTATTATTATACATTATTTACAAAACACCAACCTATTTTATTATGCTAAGTACAGGGATACAGTTAAAAAAGAGATATACAAGACAAGAGTACTGTCTAAAGTTGGTGTAGAGGGAAGAAAATACATGATTGTGATCTTGTTAGACGGCAAGATCCCAAAAAATGAAGTTTTCATTGTGTTTTATAGGACAGTGTGTTTGGTGGGCTTTTAGGAGAAAGGCTATAAAATTGTCTGAATAAATGTGTTTTCAGAGAGTTTGAGACTGTGAGGATTAACAGTGTTTTTATTTTTAAGTAGTAAGAGGAAATCTAGGAGCAAATCTTGGTTAGAAAGTTTATAACAAATTTTAAAATGGAGTTACAATTATATAGTTTCTTGTTTATTGTTAGCTTAAAGATAGTATTTGGAACCCAGATAAGTGTATTCATTTGCCATGGGAGGATAATTAAATAACTTTTGACCCTAACTGAATTTCAAGTCCCCTACCTGGTAGTGGAGGGCTAAATAGTGTCTGAAATTGTTGATCCTTAAGTCGTTAGTGACATCAGTATAACCAAAGCCATAAGAGCTATACGTTTGCATTAGAACTGAGTAATCAACTAGATAAAATGTTTCCACAAGGTAAATGAAACATATCTATTTGCTTGTAAGAAGGCCTTTTGCTAATCCAAGTGCAATTTCAAGTGTTGTCCACAGATACCAGATTGCAGAGGGTCAATAAAGAGTTAGAAGAGTAGAAGTGGGTAAAGCTACTAGTTTGAGAGATAGGACATATGTACAGAGGTTTTTATAACCATTCACACAATCATTGACTGTGTCCAAAATTACCTTTTAATTATTGAAATATAAGTAATGTAATTAAAAATTCTTAGCATTAAAAAAATAAAGGGTGTTTCTTTGCTTTGTGCGCTGATTATTATACAGCTGACAGGGGAGTGGGTTGGACTGTGTTACCTTAACAAGTAGGTGACTTGTGTGGGTCTGTTTGAAAAATTAAAAAAATTGGGACAAATTGCACCTTAGAGATTTGCGGCAGAAATATATTTCCCTATAAGACAACCACACATAAGGAAATACAAAGTACATGATACAACAAAATTCTGATAATAATTGTCTGAGCAATCATTAATAGTCCTGATATGTTTATCTGGACATAAATGTTTTCAACTGTATAAAAAAGCTCCATATAATGAGTCACGTTACAGTATTTGTATTGTGCCCTTGATATAATTCTACATGTTGTCCCTTTCTCTTGAAGAGATTTATACGATCATAGTTATATTCAATTTCCCTATAAAAGCTGATTTTATTCTTAACATTATGTCCTACATTCTATAATTTTTAATCAATGTTTTTTGTTTTTTAATAACATAAATAAAACAGATTTTTAATATGGGGCTCTAGTCCTACTTTGTTAGTTCATATTCCATGATTTGTAAATATGGTTTAAGGTTCAATCTTTGCGATCATGTTATATGGATTTATTCCCCAATTATCTAAATTTACTGGAGTTAACTTTGAATAGATGACTTGCCCGTTTTCTCTTTCTATTTAATTTGGTCATATTTGGTCATATTAGAAACTCTCATTGTTGCCTCCATTTGGCTACTATTACTTATAAACAATTTTCTATTGGATATATAGCCTATATTATATTAAACAATGGTCTGTCTTCTTTATGCTTTGGGGACTGGAAAGTATTGTCTCCATTTTAGCTGATGACACTAAGTTGTGCAAGGTAATTAAATCAGTACCTGATGTACTTTTTCTTCAAAGGGATTTGTATAAATTAGAAAAATGTACAACTAAATGGCAGATGAGATTTAATATGAATAAATGTAAAGTTATGCATCTGGGAAGGGAAAATAGCCTTGCAGTTTATAATCACATTGGAGCAAATCTAGGGATATCAAATATTGAAAGGGATTTGGGAGTGCTTGTGGACAACCACCTAGGTAACAGTGCTCAATGCCAAGCAGCAGCTGCAAAGGCTAGTCAAATATTAGTAGGTATCAAGAAGGGTATAGTAGCCAGGGAAGCAAATATAATTCTGCCACTATACAAATCCCTAGTATGCCCTCATTTGGAATATGGAGTCCAATTTTGGACAACGCTTCATAAAAAAGGACATTTTAGAGTTGGAAAAAGTACAGAGAAGGACAATAAAACTAATAAGGGGAATGGAGGGGCTAAGTTATAAGGAAAAACTAACCCAATTAAACGTATTTTCTCAAGATAAAAAGCGTCGAAGAGGGCATATGATTACCTCATATAAATACCTCTAGGTCAATACAAGGCTTTGTCAATTGAACTTTTTGTACCAAGAGTTTTTTAACTGACATCTTTTGAGGTAAGAAGTAAGAAGATTCCAGAAGAAGATTGTTTGGCTCCTTGTTACATCATAATGATGAAAGAAATCGCCCAAATGGCCCGGATCAAAAGCTTAAATACCCTTAGTTCCTAATACTGTGTATTGCCCGCTTTAGCTTCAATGACAGAGTGCAGTCTTTTGTAATAGTTGTCTATGAGGCCCCTAATTCTTGCAGGTGGTAAAGCGGCCCATTCATCTTGGAAAAATGCCTCCAGGTCGTCTTGCATGAACCACAAGTTTGAGGTCTCCCCAGAGTGGCTTGCTGTTATTACGGTCAGGAGACTGTGATGACCCCTCTCCAAACATAGTGATTATAGTTGTGACAATAAAGCTCTATTTTGGTCTTGCCATTTCAAATTACAATGTGCCAGAAGCTGTGAGGCGTGTCAAGGTGTTGTCGGGTGTATGGTAACTGGGCTTTCTTGTGGCATGAAAGGCTTCTTTCTAACATTTCGACCATACAGCTAATTTTTGTTCAAAAGTATTATTGTATTGTGCTCCTTGAAACAACTACAACTTATTTTTCCAGAGCAGTTTGTATTTCTCCTGAGGTTACCTGTGTTTTTTTTTTTGTATTCCGTACAATTCTTCTGGCAGTTGTGTATCTTTTTATATCAATTTCCATCTTTATAATATTCCATTACCTTGTTATGCAGGTATTTTGACAGTTCTTTTCTGCTCCACATGGCTCAGTATCTAGCCTGTGCAGTGCATCCATGGGAGAGCTAACAAACTTATTGACTATTTATACACAGACACTAATTGTAATTTAAAAAGGTGTGGGAAATTAACCTTTAATTGCCATTTTAACCTGGGTGTGTCAACTTTTCTGTCTGTAACAAGTTCAAACTAAACTTTTGATCAGGGCCATTTGGGTGATTTCTATTATCATTATGATTTAAAAAGGAGCCAGACAACTATGTGACAATACATAGCTTCATATGATCACTATCCTTCAATAAAATACATTGTTTTTGCATGATCAGTCATATTTTCAAAATAAATGCCAAAACTTCCCAATTTCTGTCAGGGTATGCAAACTTTTGAGCACAACAGTAATTTGAATAAAAAGTGCATTCAGGGCTATCTTAGAAAATTAGAGAGGGAGTATTAATCCAGGGAGTAGTCCAATTGCCAGTATCTGGGGTGAGGAAGACATTTTTTTTTTTTTGCTTGAGACAATTGGCAAAGTTTCCATTGTTTTGTTTTCTGTTTGCCTATCTCTGGATCAATTAACAACTAACAGTTAATCTACATGTTGCAGCTCAGAGGAGCTCTAAAAATGTGGAACTTGATGGATTAAAATGCTTTTTTCAGCCTCAATTACTATGTAACTATGTAACATTCTATTGAGTTAGCCAAATATAATTTATATGCAATCAATGACAGCATTCTAAAACTATAATTACACTATTTAATTTACTGACATTTGTCTAATCTTTCTTATTTAATTGGTGTAGACAATTATTATTTATTCTACATTATGTAACTTTACAAAATGTCACTTATTAAATAAAAATACAAACCCACACATACACTATTTTGTGACTATTTTAGGATTATATTTCAATTAATTAAAACTACAATTTTGAAATTTATAACATATATCCCTTATACTAACATTTAAGGTGTTTATAATACAAATTCCAAGGGTATGCTTAATATTTAAACTTAAAGTTAACAGATGCTTAGGTTCCAAGAAGTTAAATTAATAAGTTTGTTCTATAGGCATGATAAACCATTTATAGAGTGGCACTCATTTAGCTCACGTGTACCTTTCACAGGGAGAAATATCCTGTAGCATATCAGTTTGGTCTCACTGATCCGGCCCAGAAATGCCAGGCAATTCTACCCTGAGAGACAGCAAACCCCATACGTTTTGGCCTTTTTTGGGCCTCGACCGACAGTGAAGTGTAGCTGTACCCCCTTAGTGTGCTGCTCTATGAGTGAGTTATGTCTATAAAACAAATGTGTTAGAGTTTGTTCGTTCTCAGATTGAGCAACTATGAACATGTTTTTTTTTATATGCAAATAGCCCATAGGACTTGGTCTCTCTAATGGTCATAGGGGGCTCCAGACATAGACTTCTTGCTCACTATGCCTTAGGGAGTGCTGCTACATCTCACTGACAAGCCCAAGAAAAGGCCATATTGTACATCTGAGGTTTACTGTTTCTCCTGTTAACCTTTGTGTATGTGTGTGATGTCAGCAATAAATTCCATCTGCCTTGCAACTTTGGTTGATATAGAAGCTCTTGAGATAAAACTCACCAGATGTCTAAACTACATGACAGGTGTCTATAGCTGGCTAGTGCAAAAACCTTGATCTTAATCTCCAGTGTTTGCTTAGGACTCCTGACAGTTAGGCAACATATAACCCAAACATCAATCACATATATAGTTGTGAGCATGCGAGCTGTTGCTCATGCTTGCAGGCTCGCACAGCAAGCCCGCAAGAACTGCGTCCCTCAGGAAGTGAGGGACGCAGTTCCCCGCAAATGCGGGTCCTCGCGAAGCGAGGGTCGGCATTTGCGGTGGTGGAGCATCCCACCGTCCCTGCAAATGCGGATCCTCGTGAAGCGAGGGTCCGCATTTGCGGAGGTGGAGGCTCCAACGTCGGCTGTGTTACACAAACACACCACACACACGACTTCTTAACAAAAAAACCCCAACCTCTCAGCCAAAAAAAACCCAACTTAACGTCCCCGCAAATGCGGATCCTCGCAAAGCGAGGGTCTGCATTTGCGAAGGTGAAGGTTCCAACGTCGGCTGTGTTAACACACACACACAACTTTTTTTTTTTTTTAAATCTCAAAGGCGCTTCTCACCCGGTTACACACACAGACACACATCGCGGCCGAGGGCCTCACTTGCTGGCCTGGAGTGCCGAAGGCGCTCCATGCCAGCAACTGAGGCCCTCGCTTCCGCAAATGCGGGTCCTCGCAAAGCGAGGGGCCGCATTTGCAATGCGGGTCCTCGCAAAGCACTTAGGGAATGAGGCAACCTTAACGTAACAGACACCCACATGCTCTAAGAATCCCACTATAACGGCCGACCCGTGCGCCACTAAAAACAGTGAAAACACACCAAATACTCACAAAAACTACATAAAAAGCTTACCCATAGCAAGGGGGGGGGGGCACCCAGGACCTCTGAAAGTGAAGTTACACCTCCATTTAAGTCCAAATTCCCGAGTTTAGAGACACGAAAATCCCCTAAGCGAGAGAAAAAATGGCCGCCGAAAAAAAAGAAAACGAGGCTCACCTCGGAAACCTGTATTAACCTCAGAACCAACCTTAACGTAACAAAGACCCACACGAACGAAAAATGGCGGAACTGAGCGCACCTACAAACAGTCAAAACACACCAAATACTCACAAAAACAACATAAAAACCTTACACATAGCAAGTGGGGGCACCCAGGAACTCTGAATTTAAGTACAAATTCCCGAGTTCACACACTCGAAAGTCCCCTAAGCGAGAGAAAAAATGGCCACCGAAAAAATGAAAACGAAGCTCAAAGACCCAGGACCGCTCAGCCACCTACAACTTACCCAAGAAGGGATCCGAGATAAGCTCGGAAACCCGGATTAACCGCAGGGGATCCAAGATAAGCTCCGAGCCTTGCATTAACCCCACATTAACTATCGCACAGGGGGTCCCGATTGCACACGATCGGGGACCCTCGCTGCAATCAAAATTAAAAATTCCCGCGTTAGAGGTCCTTAAAGGACCCGTTGTAAAAGAAAAAAACCTTAACACTGTCACCCTGTCAATCATGGGGGTCAATACGGACCCCCATAAAACCCTCATTAACCCTGTCAATCATGGGCGTCAATAGAGTCCCCCATAATCCCTTCATTAACCCTGTCACTCATGGGGGTCAATACAGACTATTTAACCCCATCAGTCCCATAAGGGTATATTAACACCATTATGGGCCTGTTACAACACTACATTAACCACATAAGTGCCATGATGTTCCTCAAGGACCATCATGAAACGAAGTATAAACACTATACTGCACTAGACCCACCCAATAAAACATTAAATATCAAGTAAACACCCTCTACACTAACCTATTGACATATACACTACCTACCCCCTATTAACCACCACCACTCTAATTACAAAAAATAAAAAAGCCTAAAGTTTCAAAAAAAATATCTACATTACATGGAATAAAAAACTTAACTCACAAAAAATAAATAAACTACATTATACAAAATAAAAAACCTAAGTCACAAAAAATAAAAAAGGAACATTACAGAAAAAAAAAACATTACAACCCCCCCCCACTACAGAAAAAAAAATACACACCTGAAAAGGAAATACTTAGAATATAAATACATATAATACAATACAAATACATACAATACAAATACATACAATTACAATACAATTACATACAATTACAATACAATATACACCCATCTAATATACATAACACAATCTATCTAAATAAATAGCATAATCTAATTGTAATAAAGTGCAGCAGGAATCCCTGATAACCTGCAACACAGTACATCAGGGAAGATATAAAAGCCGCAGATGGAGCAAAGCCATATACCCTGGACTGACATAGAAAAGGTTAATCCAAAATCTTCAGCCTAATTAAGCCAACACCTGACCCTGCTCATGAGCAGTTAAAAAGGCTGCTCAGTGAAATTTGCAGTCTCTGCCTAGCAGTCTGAGGAGGAGGGTGTCACTGAGAGACTTTCCTAAAGGAGAGAGCGGCCCGCTTCTGTTCAGGAGAAATCAAGCTGAGTAAGGAGCCATCCAAAAGCCCCCCCCCCCCCATTCCTGATAAACCGGATACAACTTAGAGGATAAAAGGTTGGTGCCAAATACATATTATTTTCATCATACCCAGAAAAAGGATTACAAATGCCCCAGGGAGAAGAGAGTATTAAGAAAGAGTAATCATCCCTCATCACAAGAGGGTGACAAGGGTCCCTGGGGTGAAGCATAAGGGAGAGAAGGGTGGGCCCTATGCTTCACCCGCTATTGACAGAGAGAGAAGCGGAAAAAGGTCCTCAAGAGATCCAAGAAAGAAGCAGAGAGCTTACACTGTGGACTGTATAATTTTACCTGCAGGCCGAGAAGCGGTCTCAGGGCGAGTCAGGGTGTTCCAGGTTATAGTAAGCCCGTTTATGTAGAATTTTATTTCGTTGCTGAGGATAAGCACTATTTTTCTTTCTGTTTGTACTGACAAAATAAAACAGCAGTAAAACAAAGCTTCTGACAAACCTGCTGTGCTTTCCTCCATAAATAAGATAAAGAGCAAGGAGAACAGGACACAACCCCCCCCCCCCCCCCCCCGTCAGAAGAGGGCGCTCTGTTACACTAATATACATGCTATCTATATAATAATACATTCCCAATCTATCTAAATAAATAACACAATCTATCTATAATACATGCTATGCTGTCTATATAAAACGCATACCCCTAGCTAACATACAATAAATGCTATCGATATATTAACTAATCTAAGTCTAAGCTAAAATAAAATAATTAAGATGTCAATTAGGATCAGCCACCTACGGAAAAAAAAAAAAAAATTTAGTGCAACATGTTTACAGTTATAAAATAAACATTCTATACATTCTAAATATTCTACTCACCTTTCCAGCATGTCCCGTCCGGCATTCTTTAAATCCTTCTACGGCACCAGTTAAAAAAAAAACAACATTAATAGACATACCTCAAAATAAACATACATTATACTTACCTCCCTGCGATGTTTCCGGCCTCCTTCGGATCCTCTTCTACCACGCCCTGTAAAAAAAAAAAGTATACTTACATCCGCACTCCCGGACATCCCCGACGCTAATGAGTTTTCAGGAGAATTTTCCGGAAGAAAATAAGCAATGGCGCCTTCTGATTGGTTGAAAATGCTGTCTATCAAATTCACCCAATCAGGAGGCGCCAATGTGTGAGTCAATCAGAAAGGGATACACCCTAAAATCCCACTCTGATTGGATAATGCACCTATAAATCTTTATTTAAACCAATCACAAGGCGCAGATGCCTTCAGCCAATCACAATGGAATACACCCCCACAGGGTGATTGGTTGGAGCCTCTGCGCATTCTGATTGGTTGCACTGACAATAGCCAATCACAATGGAATTCACCCTCACGTACTGATTGGTGAAGGATTTGCGCATTCTCATTGGCTATTGTTAATATCAATCAATATTACAGCCAATGGGAAGGCACAGATGTCTTCACCAATCAGTATGTGGGGGTATATTCCATTGTGATTGGCTGATGGCAATAAAGCCTTAGGATTGGTTCAAATAAAGATGGATAGATGTGTTATCCAATCACCGTTGTATTTTGGGGTGTATACTTTTTTCATTGGTTCACAAATGGGGTTTTCTCATTGGCTGAATTTGATAGACAGCCTCCAAAGGAAGGTCATTAGCGTCGGAGACATCCGCCAGGGCGGATGTGTGTCGTTTTTTTTTTTTTTAATGCGACGAGGCCGGAGACAGTGAGGAAAGGTAAGTATAATGTAGATTGTGTTTATTTAAATTTGGTTTATGTTTACTAATGGAATGTTTTTTTTTTACAGGAGTATCGCCGGACAAGCAAAGATGGCCGATGGAACATGGAGGACGTGACATGCTGGGACGTGACATGCTGGAACGGGACATGCTAGAAAGGTGAGAATAATATTTAGAATGTTTTGAATGTTTAGTTATTTCATGTAAACGTGTTGTATTAATTTTTTTAATCTTTTTTACCGTAGGTTGCTGATCTGAAGAAACATCTCAAAGGTAAGTGGTCTTAATTATTTTATTGTAGCTTACAATTAGGCTAGCTATATATATATAGAGAGAGAGAGAGCATGTATTGTATATTACATAGATAGATAGGGGGATGTATTATTAGATAGTATTGTATATTAGATAGTGGGATGTATATTACACTATATAGTGGCATGTATATTACATAGTGGCATGTATATTACATAGGGGTGTATTGTATTTTATTTAATTGTATTGTATTTTATTTAATTGTGTTGTATTGTATTATATGTATGTATTATATGTATTTCATTTTCAGGTGTGAATTTTTTAAAAAAATTTGTAGTGATGGGAGGTTGTAATGTATTTTTTTATTTTCTGTAATGTTTTTTTTTTGTTGTTCTGTAATGTACATTTTTTTTTTTTGTGATTTTAGTTTTTCTTATTTTATGTCATGTAGATTTCTGCTTTTTGGAAATTTAGTTACTTGAGGCACACAGTACACTCACATTGTGGGACAAACAGCATTTCAACACTTTCTTTTATTGACCGTCATTTTTTTACGGGCAAGTCGCTAGTAATTCATAATCACAATGCAACACAATGTCATGCGCCCTTGGCCATATCCATAATTAATGGTAATATTACATTCACTGAATAATGTAGTTATGACAGTGATCTTGTTGATAACTCAAATTTTTAGACTTACAGTTATGTGAAAGCATGGAATGTGACATTTTACAGATTGTATATTATCTCTGTAAATATAATGTTACACATATTTGAGTTTCAGGGCAACATGATTATACATTATTATTATTATCGTTATAGCGCTATACATAAGTTAAGTTCCAAGTAAAGGCATTGCAAAGAATGGAGCTTGGAATTTCGGTGCCCATAGTGCTTTCTCCAAAGCACCTTGCAGGATTGAAACTCGCAGACTTACAGTCTAAAGGTTAATGTTTGTGTGTGGTACAATAGGTAGAGAGAAGTGTTGTGTGTGTTAGGATGGAAGGTGATAGACTTCTTTAAAGAGATGTGTTTTTAGTGAGGTTTTGAAGGATTTGAGGAAGGAGGATAGTCTGGTGGAGTGAGGCAAGGAGTTCCAGAGAATAGGGGCAGCATGAGAAAAGTCCTTGAGGCAGGAGCGAGAGGAGGTGACAAGAGTGGTAGAGAGAAGAAGGTTGTTAGCAGAATGAATAGGACGTGTGGGGGAGTATTTGGAGATGAAAGCAGAGATGTATGGGGGTGCGCTGTTGCAGAGGGCTTTGTAAGTTAGGGTAATTTTTTACTTTTATTCTGGATGCCAAGGGAAGTCAGTGGAGTGATTGACCAAGAGGTGCTGCAGACACTGAACGTTGTGTACAGAAGATGAGTCTGGTGGATGCATTCATAATGGATTGAAGTGGGGAAAGGCGGGTGGTGGGCAGGCCAACAAGAAGTGAGTTGCAATAGTTGAGATGAGAAATGATGTGAGAGTGTATAAGAATCGCGGTTGTGTCTTGTGTAAGGTAGTGGCGTATTTTGGCAATGTTTTTTTAGGTAGAGAAGGCATCCGCTATATTTTATATGTGATATTTATATGGCAAAGAGTTACAGAGTCATTGCTGTGGGGTATAGTCCATCTCAGTGAGTAAGAGTGTATGCTTTGTGAACATGGCTGACTATGGCTTTGTATGGTTGTTGGTATACACACTACACTTACAGTCTCAGGCTGGTCCATAACCAACAATCCTGGTATTCTCACAATGGTGACTATGGAAAGACTGCCCTTCAACAGTTGGACCCACTTGTTATGCTCCATAACTACTGGTGGCCCACCACCTGTGGCTCTTGCACTCACTGCTTCCTCGACCATCTTCCTGTGGTCTGGAGTCATCACCATGATTCTTCACATAATTCATATTCCTGATATGCACTCACATAGCACTTACCACTGCTCTCTCTACATCTCTTGTCCTCTGACTGGCTTTAAACTTTCAGTCTCTGTGGAGGGTATGGCACCAGTCATGGATAGAGTTCAGGAGGACAACAAATTCCTTCTCTCACCTCCTCTACTACCCTCACTCCTGCCTGGAGATAAGAACTTCCTGTGGCTGCCTGAGGCCTGGGGTTCAACCTCCTCCCTCTCCCACTAACCCCAGAGGACTTCCCCGCTGGCCTTATATTTGGTGTACCTATTGTAAGGGCAATTTTCCCTCCCTTCCCTTCATCTCCTCTGACCTCCTCTCTTCATCTATCATCACCTCTTCACCTCTTCCTCTCTTGTCTCTCTCCCCTCTCGTCCTCTCTCTGCTCCTGTCTCCCAGGCACCAACCTATTCCTTCCACTCTCCTCCTCTCCATTCCTCTCCTCACTGCTCCCTATCACTGTCACTGTCCATTCATGCGATTAAATGAAAAAAGTGCAAATGTTTTTGTGAAAAAAAAATGTATGTGCAAAGTATTTTTCATAGGTCTTCTAATAAGAAATGGTTCCTATGTAGTATGCAATAGAGGTATTTGTGTTGCATGGGGTATCGGGTATGTAATAAGAGGATATGAGTGAGGTGTATGGATTACAATAGGATGGGTATGCGGTATAGAATAGATATCATAAGGATGAGGTAAGACCTAGTAAAAGTGCATTTCATTTTGTTATTTTGGGGGCATGTAGCTTATGTGAATATGTTACAGGCAAATTTACATATAATAAAATATTTATACAAAAAGCATAAACCTACTTTCTTTAAAACAAACTCCTATGCTCTCTCTCATTCTCTCTCTCTCTCTCTCTCTCTCTTTAAAAACAGCCTGGGACCTGTACGTTAGCTTGGGCAGCACAATGTTAGAGCAGAAACACAACCTTGTATACACTCAATATTTCCTATTTTTTACTGATGTTCTATCACTTGCTGTTGGAAATGCTACAGTTCCTAAGCTTTGTTAGCTGCTTATTTAACTCATAAGAACCATTGCAAATGCTCACAAGCTATTTCTCTGATTTTACTACGTAGCTATCAGCCTTGCAAAAGATCCTATGGAAACCATTAAATCAAACACTCAGAATAGGGGAGGAGACATGGAAATGATCCCCCACTGTGTTTCACTCTATAATCCAAAAATAAATATTAATATTAATAACTAAAAATATGATATAAAACACTATTATGTAATAAAGAACACCCAAGCGGTTCAACTAAAGATGTTTGTCCTAATTCTAGAATTTGATATATATCGATATATATATATATATATATATATATATATATATATATATATATATATATATATATATATATATATATATATATATATATATATATATATATATACGTAGTGAGAATATAAAAAAGTTGAAGGGAATTATGTCTTGGTAAGTATGATTGGCCATATAAATCAAATAGAAGAAAAAGCACATAAAGATAACCAAGACATAAATCAAGCAAAGGGATACAACATACTGATTAAAGGCAACAAATATAAAGTATATAAAACAGAAAAGTTTATTTACACACAATATTATACAAGTAAAATCTGACGTTTAAAAAAATTACAAAAAAGAACCTTTTCTGAATATATATACCTTTAGGGATATGGTAAGGTCAGGGAATCCCTGTGATTTCAGCAGAGTTTGGATTAGGAGCTGCTATTGCCCTTCTGTCTAATAGGAGGTGTCCCTAACTATACTGATCTAATAGTGCTGGTTACAAAAGTGGATATTGGTTAAATTATATAATCACCATATCTCATTCAATGGATCCCTGAACACAGTATATTCTGCACATAAAAATATAGACAATTGTAGCTGTTTATTAGTGAAACATTGTTCTATATCCGAGCTTAATATATCTATTTTCTGTAATTGTTTGTTTACCAATGCAGAGTATAATGAAATTATTTATGTTCTTGATAATATATAAATTGGAATTGTAGGTATATATATATATATATATATATATATATTACACCATTCCTTAAAGTATAAATAGTATAATATATGTATAGTACCCAAGATTCATACATAAAATAATATCAAATGTCAAAAGCGTTTGATATGCTACACCTTGCGCATTTTAATTATTTATTCAAGCTATGCTAAGCAGTAATCACTGTTGTATTGTATGAGGTAAATAGATATTGTAGTATCTATATGTCATTATCTATAGCCTTAATACAAATTAAAAGCAGAATCCATAATATTGCAAATACCAAAACCCTCCTATTTACAAAACACTAATAAGAGTGAGGGGTTAAATTAGCTGTGTCAACAAAGTTTTTACACTACACATGTTATATCACAAGTAGCAGTTCAAAAGACACATATGTAACAGTGTTTCAACATTGCACAATAGTGCTATATTATAAGTAACAGTTCTAAAGACACATATGGCTGATAAATGAACAGAGTATAATAGCTCAATATTCTTATATCGCTTTATAGTATATCACATCAATTGGTAATTGAAAAGCAAAGCATTAGGCACTGTTACACAGGCCGGTTCCGGGTTCTTTCAGCTGCTCTCAATATCGATGCTGCTACTGCATCAGGAGAGGCTCAGGATGTGCCTGACGCGCAAGTTTCGCATAGGGATTCAACAATGGCTCTTGAGAGACCTTGTAGGCGATCTTATATAGTGGATCAGGTGAGTACTTCGTTTAACCCTTGACTGACTTTTTCTTTTCATTTACAGATGCCAAATGGAGATGGGTTGTACTACAAAGAATGGGAAAGGACATGCTTGAGATCTGAACACATTCTGCAATACATCTATTCATAAAACATTCCCCATATTCAATCATTAAAGAATTGGTTCTTATCAACATTAAAGTATGCTTGTCAAAGTGTCTTGTTGTCTGTTCAATAGTCCAAGATAACCTGCAGTGCAATTAATAACCCACTGAACGTGGCAAAATATATATACAGTATCTATAAAATGAAATTGCACAAGAGGAGTCTAAAGATTACGGTCTCTATATAGTCCATGCCAAGGTCTCCCTCTATCCATATTACATAAAATCTAACATTTCTTATAGTGTTGAACTTAAATCTAGTCCAAATAGCTTAATTGAGCTATATAAATACTGAACCCCTTCATCATGGAGATAGCGATTAACATCAATTCTAAATTACAACCATACAGTGTCTTGCAAAAGTATTCACCCCCTTGGCATTTTTTGTGTTTTGTTGCCTGGAATTAACATGGATTGTTTGAGGATTTGCATCATTTAATTTACAAAACATGCCCACAACTTTGAAGATGTTTTTTTTTTATTATTATTATTGTGAAGCAGACAACAAATAGGACAAAATAACAGAAAAAGTCAATGTGCATAACTATTCACCCCCTTAAAGCCAATACTTTGTATAGCCACCTTTTGCGGCAATAACAGCTCCAAGTCGCTTTGGATCAGTCTCTATGAGCATGCCACATCTTACCACTGGGATTTTTGCCAATTCCTCCTTGCAAAACTGCTCCAGCTCCTTCAAGATGGATTGTTTGCGCTTGTGAACAACAATCTGTAAGTCTGGCCACAGATTTTCTATTAAATTGAGATCTGGGCTTTTACTAGGCCATACCAACACATTTACATGTTTCCCCTTAAACCACTCAAGTGTTGCTTTAGCAGTGCGTTTGGGGTCATTGTCCTGCTGGATGATGAACCTCTGTCCTAGCTTCAAATAACGCACAGAGTGGTACAGGTTTTGCTCAAGAATATCCATGTATTTAGCACCATCCATTTTTCCTTCAACTCTGACCAGTTTCCAAGTCCCGGTGTTCTTTGGGAGATGTGATGTGTTGGGTTTGTGCCACACGTAGCTTTTCTTTGTTTGTCGAAAAGTTCAATTTAAGTCTCTTTAGCCCAGAGCACCTTCCTCCATACATTTTGAGAGTCTCCCATGTGCCATTGTGTTTTTTGCTGAAAGTAATGGAAGTTCTGGCCACTGTGCCATGAAGCCCAACTATATGGAGCATACAGTTTATTGTCGTCCCATGTACAGATACTCCAGTCTTTGCTGTGGAACTCTGCTGCTACTCCAGGGCTACCTTAGGTCTCTGTGCAGCCTCTCTGATTAATGCCCTCCTTGCCCGGTACGTGAGTTTTGGTGGGTGGCCGTCTCTTTGCAGATTTGCTGTTGTGCCATGTTCTTTCCATTTGGTTAGGATAGATTTGATGGTGCTCCTGGGAATCATCAAAGATTTGGATATTTTTTTATAACCTAACCCTGCCTTGTACTTCTCAACAACATTGTCCCTTGCTTGTTTGGAGAGTTCCTTGGTCTTCATGGCAGTGTTTGTTTAGTGGTGTATCTTGCTTAGGTGTTGCAGCCTCTGGGGCCTTTCAAAAAAGGTGTGTATATGTAATGACAGATCATGTGACACTTAGATTGCACACAGGTGGACATAATTTCACTAATTATGTGACTTTTGAAGGTAATTGGTTGCACCAGAGCTTTTTATGGGCTTCATAACAAAGGGGGTAAATATTTACGCACATGCCACTTTTCTGTTTTCTATTTATAAAAAAAAGTTTTATGTATATATTTTTCTCATTTCACTTCACCGACTTAGACTATTGTGTTCTGATCCATCACAAAAAAATCAGATTAACAAAACATTGAACTTAAGGCTGTAATGTAACAACATAGGTAAAAAGTCAAGGGGGGTGAATACTTTTGCAAGGCACTGTACACTCGGACTTAGCAAAGTAATCAGATATATACTAGAGTAGGGTAACATGGACTTATCACACATTCACCATACCAATGTAAATGTGTGTGTTATAAATCATTGTAAAGTTGAATACTTATTATATGACGTTAGTAAATTATGTTTAAAAAGTGGAATAATAATATTAAAATCCTACTCCAGTAGATGTGGTGATATTAATAAAGTGATTAAGAATTAAAAAAATCATTTTATGTCATTATTTCATTGTGTGCTAAGTGTAAAAATAAAATGCTAATGTGTAACGTTGTGATAATGAATAATTATATAAAACAGTCAGTTTTGGTGACATATAAATTAAATTAAATAATCTTGTTGAAAAGTGTATTCATAATGGTCTCTATTTATAAATGCAAAAATTTAAATTAATGTGGAACCTGAAAAGTAATATATGCATTTATCCATGTTACCAATATCAGCGTTCTTAATATTATTTCTATGTAGAGTATTACTATTCATACAGATATAATATTGATTAGAAATCTGAATATCAAAAACATTATTAAATAATGCATAGATATAAGATATCAAGCTTTTATCACATCTAATTCGTTATATGGAGGAGCTTTATTTGAAACAGTTAAAGAATAGTATTTAAGTTTTTACACTACAGAAGTTGTTATTATAAGAGTTGTAATTTATCAATGGATCATTATTCATAGGTAAGGAAGTTGCCTTATAGAAACATGGAGCAGTTACAACTTTTTTTCATGCCATGTGGCATAATTGTATCCAAAAGGACTATCCATTTGGTTTCAGCACGAAGGAGTGCTGTTGTGATGTCTCCTTTTCTGATATCCAATCTGATTTTCTCCTGAACCCAGCATTTTAAATCTGGTTTAGATTTATGTTCATAATAAAGTATCATCTTTTTACCCTTATCAATATCTGTTTGGCTATTTTTTATGTTGCCTATATGTTCTCTTAATTTTCTACATAGTTTTCTGGTCGTCATGCCTATGTGTCTCTGATGACAATTACATTATTTGCACTATATAACCCCCATACTATTGCAATTGTGCAATCCATATAGTTTGTGTTTTTTGCTCATAAAGGGACAAGCTAAACACTGATCACAAGGATATATACCTTGAGATTCGGTGGACTCCTTTTTTTGAGTTTTAAGTGGCTCTTGACTAATTTGTTTCTAAGAGTTGGTGATCTCTGCCAACATGTGAATATCTTCTCTCCTAGAAATGTCCTAATATTGCCATCAGACATAAGAACATCTCTATGTTTATTTAATATGTCTGTTATATCTTGCCATTGTTGGCTAAAGGTTCCACCAAATAGTACAGTGTTATTTTTGTTAACTCTCTTTTTTGGTATTAATAGATGTTAACTAGATAGATGTAAGGCAAGGTGTTAGGCTTTTTTGGTTAGGGAGCGGCTATATCCTCTTTTAGCCAATCTATCTCTTAACACTTTAGCTCTTTCACGGTAAGTATTGATATCAGAACAATTTCTCCGTAAATGTGTAAATTCCCCTTTGGGTATTCCTTTTTTAGTAGCTGGGGTGTGGGAGCTAGTGAAGTGCAATGTGCTATTGGTAGCAGTCATTTTACAGAAGATATCCGTTTTAATAATACCCTCGCTGTCTTTGGATATTATAAGATCCAACAGTTCAATTGAAATAGGGCTTGTTTGACATGAGTTTCAGGTTGAGAAATTCTCTTAAATTCTCTTCTGAGCCTTCCCAAATCAGGAATATATCAACTATATAATGAGCCCATAGGGTGATACAATCAGTGAATTGACTGTTATGCTCATTAAACACAAATTCATGCTCCCACCACCCTAGATATATGTAAGCATAGTTGGGGGCACACAGTGTTCCCATTGCTGTGCCCCTAACCTTTAGTTAGAATCTGTCATCAAAAACAAAGTAGTTGTGTTTTAACACAAATCTCAATAGTCGTATAAGAAATTGACTCCTATCTCCATTAGTCAGAGATTCTGTTTACAGAAATATAACTGTCATGATTTAATTGTTTAAGGACTCATATTGTCAGCAATTTAGGAATAGGTCCAAGGGAGCATGACATTGTTACATTGGGATTATGTGTTATTGTGTGATTATATGTTGCCTGTACATGGTTATTATGTAGCCTAATTATAATATATTATAAGATTGAAAATATGATATAGAACATATGTGGAATTGGGAAATGTTCTGCATAGAAGTTAGCTGCAGATTATTGCACACTCACACATACATCTGTCTTGACTCAAGGTTTGTATGTACTTCAAGTAGTCCTAAGCAAACACTTGAGTTTAACATAAAGGTTTGTTCACTAGATATCTGGTGAATTTGATCTCAAGAGCTTTGATAGCCCAAGATTGCAAGCCAGATGGTCTGACATCACACATACACAAATGTACACGAGGATGTGGTATTGGAGAGTATAAATATGTTGTTTTGATCATTCAATAAAGGTTGAGAGATAGTTTTCACATAAACAAGGTGTGAGACTATTTCTGTGTGTTGTATCCTGACTTGGGGAGTGGTCTTGCCATGGGCCACTAAGTAAGCTGGATCCAGTATTCTCTGCCTGTACCTTTTGGGCCTTGCCCTCTTCAGAAGCCATCTTTTGTGCCACAGAGAACAGGAACTACATGATTCTGCTGGGATAGGATTGAACTAGATTCATATCAAGCCCCCTAGAATAAGCAGATCGTGACATTTGGCTGGCAGTGGTGGGATCTCTGTATAAAACACAGAAGGATGGCAGCTTATGAAGAGATGTCTGCAGCAGAGGAGGAGGAAGTGTCCAGATGGTACCAACGATGGATGGAGATAATGCCTGCAGGTTTAACCAAGGATCAACAGAGGGAACTCCGGATACAGATCACACAGGAGGTACAGGGGAAGTGGAGAAGGGTAAGCAATGGCCCTGTCTCAGCTTCTGTGGAATGGAAATGCTTATCCCCACTAGGGACAGAGAATGTTCTGGTGACTGGAAAGGACTGTAGAGGAATGGGCCTTCTAAATAAATGGATGGCATTCCTGGGACTATGGCCAGGTCACGAGCTAAGGGAATGGCTGGAAGAATTAGTATGTGAGGAGGTCGCCCTGGAAGAGCAATATGCTTATTGGGTAGGACCTGTTAGGATACCTCATCATTTTTAATTGGGTCTGGAAAAGGAACTTTGGGACATAGTACATGGGGATCCGGACTGTGGCTTGGGGACAGAGAAAAGAAAGGCTCTCAGACAGCTAACCTACTTTGGCCTTTGATCCAGCAGGAGCTACAGCTGGAGGCGGATTATATAGACTTACTGGATGAAGCATCCCTGGATGGTTGTTGGCCACCCAGCTGGGAGGGCTCATGCCAGTCAGGCATGGAACAGAACCACCTAACAGGTACTACAGAGGCCCAGCTAAATATTGCCAAGGCTGGGTCAGAAAATATATGTATGGACTGTGGGGAGAATTTTGATATCCATGATTCTCAAAATAACAAGGATGCCGGAATCCATGGGGTTGACTGGGAAGAGGAAGAACTGGTCCCTATCTTTAGGGGGCTAAGTCTCACCCAGTTAGAGGAATGGGGACAGGGCCAAACCACAGCAGTGCCAGGCCCAGGGGAAGAACTGGGGAAAAGCGACTCTGCTCCTAGAGTAAGAGAAGAACCTAATGAGCACTTGGCCCTACAAATTGACTGTGGAAATAGTGGAGATGTTCCTTGGATGACCATTGTCCAGGAGCCAGCCACAGACCCTGGAGCAGAAACAAAAAGTAGCCCAGTTCTTCAGCCTGAACAAGAGGCAGTAGCAGCTGCTTCTCAAGGGCTGCCTGTAACTACACACCAGGCAGTCTCAGATGGAGAGAGTCAGGAGGTTCCATCTGCGGATCCAGAGACCAAAGAGCCAGAGGGTACTCCAGATTTTGATTTTTCTCCTGGTCTCCCTACAATGACTCCCCTGCAGCTGCCCAAAGACACTGGCTCTCTACCTGTAACCCTGGAAAGAAGGGGCCATTGGCCAGGCTTGGTGGGAGAGAGGTTGGCTACTAAACCACAACGGCTTGTATCAGAACTGCCCATTAATCCAGCATGGATGCCACCAGTGAATGTCACTAGCCCATGTTGCAACTCCAGCATCCCAGTTTATTCAGGAGAAAGCTCAGGCCTGACAAAGGGAACCTTGTACTCTTCAATTTTACCCATGGGACTGAGTGCTGATCCAGAATCGGCAGGACAGGAGGTCTCCCTAGTCTGGAAGGAGATGGCTTTGCTGGGTAAGGATCCTCCCAAGTTAATGCTGGACTTACTAGCTGAGATGTACTGTTTCCCCTGGACTCCCTTGAAGGGTCCTCCATGGCAGTTGTCTTATAAGTCTCCCCAGGGGCTTGGGAAAGTCACTAGGCCACTGGGAAGGAGCGAGTATTCGCCCTGGACAGGGGGAGGCAGGGTAACCAGAGAGCCACTGAGGCTATCACATGGATGGACTTTCCAGACAAGTAAAAGCAGTATAGCTAGAGAATTATCCGTCAGGATGATCCTCTATGCTATACTAGAAAAGAAGGGGGAGAAGTTGTCATGATTTCATTGTTTAAGGACTCATATTGTCAGAAATTTAGGAAAAGGGCCAAGGGAGCATGACATTGTTACATTGGGATTATGTGTTATTGTGTGATTATATGTTGCCTGTACATGGTTATTATGTAGCCTAGTTATAATATATTATAAGAGGGAAAATGTTATATAGAACATATGTTGAATTGGTAGAAATGCTCTGCATAGAAGTTAGCTGCAGATTATTGCACACTCACACATACAGACCTTGGGTCAAGACAGATGTATGTACTTCAATAAACATGCTGCTGGTTTGGGCTGAATGGGTTTATGGTTTCAATGTAGATACTGAGCTGATCTGAAAACATAGCACAAATTACAGAGATAAGAGTGCAGAACATCGCCCAAAGAACACCATCTCCACAGTGAAACATGGTGGTGGCAGCAATATTCTGTGATGATGTTTTTCAGCAGTCAGGACTGGTAAACTGGTCAGAGTTGAGGGAAAAATGGATGGTGCTAAATACATGGATATTCTTGAGCAAAACCTGTACCACTCTGTGCGTGATTTGAGGCTAGGACGGAGGTTCACCATCCAGCAGGACAATGACCACAAACACACTGCTAAAGCAACACTTGAGTGGTTTAAGGGGAAACATGTAAATGTGTTGGAATGGCCTAGTCAAAGCCCAGACCTCAATCCAATAGAAAATCTGTGGTCAGACTTAAAGATTGCTGTTCACAAGCACAAACCATCTAACTTGAAGGAGCTGGAGCAGTTTTGCAAGGAGGAATTGGCAAAAATCCCAGTTGTAAGATTTGGCAAGCTCATCTGCTCTACAAAGTATTGACTTTAGGGGGGTGAATAGTTATGCACATTGACTTTTTCTGTTATTTTGTCCTATTTGTTGTTTGCTTCACAATATAATAATTAAAAAAAAAAAATTTCAAAGTTGAGGGCATGTTCTGTAAATTAAATGATGCAAATCCTCAAACAATCCATGTAAATTCCAGGTTGTGAGGCAACAAAACACGAAAAAATACCAAGGAGGGTGAATACTTTTTCAAGGCACTGTACATATAAATTAAGGGGTCAAAAATGTTTTAGAGCCAAGGAAGATTGGTTCTGACATCCTGAGAATAACTGTAGAAAAATAAAACACATATGAAGCATTTATCCCTGTATACAGAGCTATCTTAACACATGGGCATGCTGGGCAGTTGCCCGTGGGCTCCACGAGTATAGGACCAATAGGCTTTCCAACTTTTCAGTATTTATTCCAAGAGATTTTTTCAGAACATGCAAACCCTCTTTATTATTTTTTTTAGGAGGGCTTATCATCTCAGTATAAGCTGTTATCTGTTCATATGATCTTGCTGTTGTGAATACATATCTTGACCTTAATAAAAACAACATACATCTCCAATCTTTCCAGACCTGTGGAACACAATACCCTCCTCATACCAGACCACCATTTAACCAAGACTATGCTTCTCCATGACCCTCCCCCTCTCCTTGTCCCTCCTCCTGTTCCTTATACAGCGTGTTCTCAAACTCTGTTAGTCTTTTCATCTATCCAGACCTGTGGAACACCTAATACCCTCCTTATAGCAGACACCATTTCCCTGTCACATACCCCTAATTGTTGCAGCTTTACAACAGTCAAAATTATTGTCATTCCCATTTTCAGGTTATATTATCTGACCACTAGGTGAAGATTACATGCTTGATCCTTTTACCTCACTATGACTTTCCAACTGATCCCTTCCTCTCCTCTCCTTTTCTAACTTCCTAGCTAAGTATATTCTCACTACCGCCATGGTCTATCCTAATCCTTATCTGTTTTTTTGCCAATGTGTTCCTGCTGTTTCTATTCCCTTTAGATTGTAAGTGGCGAATTTCCAATCTTGTAGGGGGCTTTGGGAAAACACATTTTCTGCAAAGATTCTAAGCTCAAAACAGGGCCCTCCATTCTTTCAATTTGTGCTTATTGTATTTTTCCCTATTCTTAACCCCTTTACAGCACTACAGAATATGTTTGCGTGTTACAAATAAAAGATAATAATAATGATACTAATTGTACATAATCAAGACAAAATCAACACATATATTTTTTTAAGCCGTAAAGCTATAATAATTTTTTTCTAATGTTTTAACAGTCCATGTCATTTGCCTCCCCCTGCTACCTATTAGATGTAAATAATGAAAGAAATGGAACGAAGATCAATGAAGTCCCAAGGCTATGACGCAATAGTGACTATTTTTCCGTTTTCTTTGACTCTGTTCTGCACCCTTTGATGCAAAAATTTGTTTAAATCTGTTGTTTCTCCCTTCAAGTTTGTAATATGTGAATGGACAAGTTGTTCATATAAAATGTGAAAATTGTAGAATATGGAACAAGATGGAAATTAAGCTATGCCTTGCCTCACAGTATTGGGAATCAGCACACAGTAGGGAGTTTGGATTAAGAATACATACAGAAGTATAATGTAAGAAAGTACTTATTAACTGTGGAAGCAGAATGTTTAAATATTGTACCAGATTCACAGGAGGCAATTGAAAACTGGGAACAATTCTCAAGTATGTGCATTTCCACTATCGGAAGCGGAACATCCATTGTTTGTGTTCCAAGAATTATATTTGTGCAGTGAAAATTTGGAGGAATTGAGAAGTGTAAGAAAAGTGAAGTAAGGAAAAAGAAACTGTACACTTGTTAGTGAACATTGTAAATTACCTTTTGAGCACAAATGAAATGTAATGTTTTGAATGGAGCACAGAAGAGCAAAAGAATTTGAGAGGAGAAAGAGAAAATGAGCAAACTTACAAAAGGTTTAAACCCAGGTGTAACGTCAGCTAACAGTACTGCCCCTTCAAATATGGCATCCACATCTACATGCAGTCCTACACCCAATCATTCAGTTCCAGCAGACATACCAATTGTATCATTGGTATCATTACCTGTTCCTGCTGCTGTGGATATTTCACAAGAGGAAATGCCCAAATCTGTAACAATAAGGGAGTTTGCGATTCAAGACACAGATCCGGGGCTATGGCATATTAGCAATGTTAACAGAGTGGATTACTGGATTCGTAGTGGGCCGACATCACGTTAGAATCATGACAGCAACCTTTCAAACTCACAAAGAGCCACAGATGATCCGCGGGGGACACAGGGGAACCGTAGGTGGACCAAAAATAAGCAGGGGGCACAGGAGTGCCGCGGGGGTTCCCGGGGTCCACATGGGACCCACCTTAGATCTGCGGGTGCTCCTCAGAGGTCAGGGGCCTCGGAGCCTTGTGTCAGCTGCACCAGCAGTAGCTCTGCCTCTGTAGCAGAGTGTTATCTACTGTGTTCAGCTTCTGTATTAATTTTACTCTGCTTCACACAAATTGATGAAATGTTCTGGCATCATCTTTAGGAAGAAATGTTGTGGTCAAGCTTCTGTCTGACACAAGATGGTTGGCACATTTTGATGCTGTTCATGCTCTATATGGGGGTTTAGAGAAAATGAACACCGGCGAGTGGCAAAAGGATTGAGTTAGAAAATCATGAACCTGAAAACAATCTTCCTCACAATTATTTGGAATGACATACTTGAAAGTGAGAAATAAACAAGTAAGGTCCTGCAATCAGAGGATGTGAACCTACTTGTTGCCATGAATTGTCTTCAGTCTCTAAACAACTATCTTCAGGAAATTAGAGACAAATTTAATGAATACAAATTGAAAGCCAGGAAAAGGTGTCCAGATACAGATTATAGAGGTGTGAAAAAACGAACTGTGAGCCTCACTAGAAATGACAGATCAGAAGAAGAGGTACTTCTTGGCAAAAGGGAAAAGTTCAAGGTGGAAACATTCATTCCTGATTTGGACTCTATAATTCCTGAGCTGATAAAATGTGCAGGAGCTTACTCATTGATTGGAAATAGGTTTTCCTTCTTCAGTGAATTGAAAACAATTGGTTCTGATGACCTAAACAAAAGTGTAAACATCTGGATAATGCATATATCAAAAATACATTGATTATGGTGACCTTTTAAATGAATGTGAGCATCTCAAGCACTACATGGCTGAGGTTCTTGATGAAATTTGTGAGACTCTCCCTGTATTGTACAGAAAAATAATTTCAGGCAACTTGAAATCTGTTTTTTCCAATGTTGAAATTGCATGGTAACCAACTGTGTAGGAGAATGATCATTTTCAAGACTGAAACTGATAAAAAAAATCAGCTTTGCAGCATAATGGGGCAACAACGTTCAAACAAGCTTTCACTAGTGAATGGAAAATGACATCCTGAAGACCATTGACTTCAAGCCAGTTATAAAGCATTTTTTTTTTAAATAAATGTTTTGTACTGTGTCATCTCTGTCTGTATGATTTACCAACCGAGTACCATTTTTATATTGAATGACTTGTATTTCAGCTTCAAGTATCATGTTATATTGTGTAGATTCATTTCTGCTGTACAGCATATCTTTTAATGTTTAAACACTAATTTTGTTGGAGGTACAAATAAATATAATCTTCATTTTTTATATATAAATATTTTTTTTATATTTTTATTCCGGAGTATGTAGGGACCTATAATGCTGTATAAAATAGGTGGGGGGAGACTGTATAGATAAAAAGGAGGTGGGAAGAAAGGTCAAATGGAATTGACTAGTAACAGTTATGGCACATTTTTGTAAAAACAATGATTCACTGTTACTAATGGAGGAATTTACTAAGCATTTTCTAATATTTTTTAGCATTTTCTAGCCTGAGTTGAGGTGGGAAGGGATGAGAAGGAGTGTAAAAGGACTGTTTTCCCCATCACATATATAGTTGTGAGCGTACGAGTTTTTGCTAACGCAGCGAGTCGCGGGCCTCGCGTAGCGAGGGCACTGTGCCGGGCACTGTGCGAAGCGAGGGCCTCAGTTGCTGGCTTGGAGCGCCGCAGGCGCTCCATGCCAGCACCTGAGGACCTCGCAAAGCGAGGTCTTCAGTTGCAGCAACTGCGACCCTTGCAAAAAAAAGTTTACGTCGCAACACATTACGACACTCGCAAACAACATACGACACACGTTCACACACATTACGACACTCGCAAACAACATACGACACACGTTCACACACATTACGGCCTCGCAACACTCGGACGCAACTCGCGAACATTACAAAATTACAAACACAATACATACACACAGCATATACATAAAAAACTTACCTACAGCAACAGGGAGCATCCAGGACCTCAAAAATGCAACTTACAACTTAATTGCACTCAAAATAAAAGAGTTTAGACACTAAATAGTTTGTTAAGCGACACAAAAAATGGCCGACGAATAAAACGAAAACGAGGCTACACACGCAAACATTATACGAGACACGTTACCACACATTACGACTTCGCAAACATCGGACGCAACACGCCGACATACAAACATTTAAAACTTAACAAAGACACACAACAAAAACATAAAAAGCTTACCTACAGCAAGAGGAACCAGCCAGCACCTCAAAAAAACAAGTTACACCTACATTTAAATCAAAATAAACACTTTAGACACTAATACCATCGCTAAGCAAGAGAAAAAATGGCCGACGAACAAAACGAAAACGAGGCTTCAGACGTAACTACACTACACTTACTCGTAATAATGAAACACATACTATGCGGAACGTATCACAATCATATTAAACACCATTTTGAACAGTAATACGCCTAAAATGGCGGATGGAACGCAAATTGTAAGCTGGAACGCAAATAGCGCATGCGTATTGCGTTATAACGGTCTCACTTTCCAGAACTTTCTACAAGTTTATAAATACTGCCTATTTCCAACTAAAAAATACATTTCTCCTCAGGTGATCAACGGAGTGACTTCTCAGATAACTGCTGCTTTTACTTGAGAAGACAATTCTTTACTAATTTACTACTTTACATTGTGCAAATTACAACTGACAGGTAAGCTATAATATATTACATTTTATTATCAGGTCAGGTCAAACAAATAAAAAAATAAACTAGGATTTATGTAGTCATCTAGTATGGCACATTTATGTGTATAGGCTCACAAAAAAAATTAAACAGAGCTTTATGTATAGTGACATGTGACACGCACATATATGTCTATAATGTATAGTGACATTTGACACACACATTTCTGTGTATTGCCCCTTCATAGTGACATGTGACACGCACGTATATGTGTATAATGTATAGTGACATGTGACACGCACATATATGTCTATAATGTATAGTGACATCTGACACGCACATTTCTGTGTATTGCCCCTTCATAGTGACATGTGACACGCACGTATATGTCTATAATGTATAGTGACATGTGACACGCACATATATGTCTATAATGTATAGTGACATCTGACACGCACATTTCTGTGTATTGCCCCTTCATAGTGACATGTGACACGCACGTATATGTCTATAATGTATAGTGACATGTGACACGCACATATATGTCTATAATGTATAGTGACATGTGACACGCACATTTCTGTGTATTGCCCCTTCATAGTGACATGTGACACGCACATTTATGTGTATTGCCAATGCAACAAAATTAGCTTACAACAAAATCAGTAAACAACTACATTTAAATGACATTATATCTCATGTATACTGATATGTCACACGCACATATATGTGTATCATCTATAGTTACATCTCACACACACACATTTATGTGTGTTGGAAAAAAAAAAAAATAAGGTTCATTTAACCATTTAAATTTGACTCATGTATACTGATATGTCACACGTACACTAAATAATTACATTAAACTATGTAATGTGCTTCATGTATGTGACATATGTGTGTAGCCCCCAACAAAAAATAAGGTTAATTGAATTAATTTACTGCAATTCAATAGATCAGATAAAGCTGAATCTTTCTATTTCTTTTAATATTCAAACAGACTCTGCATCAACAGCGTCTCTCAACTATTTGCACCGTGCACTGTGAAGCACAATCCCTTTTAAAGAACACCAACAAATTTGAAGAGGTAAGATACAACAAGACATTACATGCTCAAAAGGCCATGCTTTGCTAGATGAAAAATTTTAAATATACAAATAACTATTTCACTTTCTTTTTCAAACAGACACTACAAGAAGACCGGCGGATTAAGATTGGCAGGAAGGCACCGTCTGTCATTCAAAACTTCTATCAAGGTAAAGTATTAAGTATAAACAAGAAATAACCATGAGCCTTATTCAATTGCAACTTTCTCAATTGAATAGGGCTCTATATACGCACATAACATTTTTTTTATACAGAAGTTTTTAGTTACTGAACTTCTAACCACAATCAAGGTTTTCAATAACTAAAAACTTTGCTCAATAAATATGTTATGTGATTATATAGAGCCCTCTTCAATTGGCAAAATTGCAATTCAATGAGGACCTATATATCTTTAATGGCCAAGGACCTCACTCAAATGTGATTTGCCCATTTCAATAGGGCTCTATATAAGCACAGAGCATATTTTTTAAAGGAAATTTTTATTTTGTGAACACGTTCCTTTTGGATACAAGTTCACTAAATACAAAATTCCGTAAAAAAATATGCTCTGTGCTGATATTGAGCTCTATTCCATTGGCCAAAACACAATTGAATGACGAGCTCACAATATAACAAATGCAGTAACCAAAGGCCCTTATTCAATTGCTATTTTGGAAAATTAAATATGGCTATAAATAAGAACTTTTAGGCCCTTATTCTATTTTTACAAATATATGTGATGTGCTTATTTACAACCCTATTCAAATTTCTACATTGCAATTCAATTACGGCCTTAGAGTACTATTACATTGTAAAAAATGCAATTGAATGAGGGCCAAACTATGCAACATATGGTACACACAAAGGCCCTCATTCAATTGCAATTTGCCCAATTGAATAGGGCTCTAAATAACAACATAACAATTGTTTAAAACTAAGGTTTTGTTAATAAAAAAATATCAAAAATACAGTTTTTCAATTACTACAAAATTATTTTAAATAATATGCTATGTGCTTATTTAGGGCACAATTCAATTAGCCAAATCGCAATTCAATGACACACAAACTGCTACACACAAAACAGAATTTCTTATTAAATGTTTAACAACCTATAAGCCTTAGAAAGAAGCAAAAATAACAATAACAAAAGTGTTGTGCACCTAATAGCATTGTATAAAAAAGCACACAAACTCATAGCAAACTATATTAACATTCTTCTTTAATGTTTAACAACCTATAACCTGTACAATCAAGAAGAAATAAGTTTTGCACAAGTGATGCGCACCAAACAGGATTGTCAAAAACTAACACTAACACATAGCAAACTACATTAATTATATTATTTCAGGTTTCACTAACTATAACCATCCCAATAAAGGTTAAATAAGTATACCACAAGTGGTGCGCACAAAACAGGATTGTACAAAAACTAACATAAACACATAGCAAAATACATTCATATTCTTATTTAATATATCACAACCCACAAGCCTTACTAAGAACCTTAAATAAGAATAACAAAAGTCTTGGGATTGTACAGAAAGTTAAAAAAAAAATATTTGAAAAAAATAACCATAACTGATACAATACAGCAAAATTCATACATTTTTTACTTATTTAAAAGACATTTCACTCAAACAACATTTTCTATTTTACATTACAACAGATACTGCGTGAAGACAATCGGACGAGGACTTTTTCCACAGGACCGGACCATCGGACGAGGACTCGGACCAGACCAGCAGACGAGGAATTTCAACACAGGACCAGACCAGCAGACGAGGAATTTCAACACAGGACCAGACCATCGGACGAGGACTTTCACCAACGGACCACAACATCGGACGAGGGATATCGCCACAGGACCACAATATCGGACAGGGGCTATCGCCACAGGACCACACCATCGGACGAGGACTTCCAACAGAGGACCACAGCATTGGACAACGATTTTGAAACGAGGACCAACAAACATTCGGATTTAAATCACACTTCAACCAAGGTAAACTATAATAAGTACTAAATAAGTACTAAAGTATAAAACTAAAGAAACTGCTTTCAGTTGCATCCGTGTCAACAGAAAAATAAAATAATTAATTTACTATCTCCCTTATTTTATTTAAATTGCTACTATGCAATACATAGCTCAATAACCACATCACTTTTTTTTTCAGCAAAGAAGTTTTGCAGTGGTAAATATCTATCCACAAACAAAGTTTTTAATAAATAAAACCATTATTTTAAATAAATATGTTACATGCTTATTTACAGCAGTATTCCATTGGACAAATTCTGAGCCACTGAAGACAGGAATTATAAATTTAACTAAATATCAATGATACATTCATGATTTGCCTTTTATTTCACCAATTGTGCACAATAATCTTTAACAGGAATTACAAATTTAAATATACACAATTACATTTATTTGTTTCCGTTTACAGATTAATATGGCTGATAACGAGACCAAAGAAGAGAAGAAAAGACGTCAAACTAGAGAAAGACAAGAGAGATGGGCCGCCCAGCAGACACCGGAGGAGAAAGAAATTCGAAGAGAAAAAGAACGCAAAAGACTTGCAAATAAAAGAATATCAGCTGCAAAAATGAAAGATACAACCAAAATAAATAAAAAAATAATAAAGCATTTACAAACTGTTCCTAAAACATCAGATGACATTTTACAACATACCAGTCAAGACAGACCAAAAAAAACAACTACAAAAAAAAAGCATTTACAAACTCTTACTAAAAACTTACAGGAAATTTCAACCGAACAAGTCCAACATATACCAAGAAAATCTACGAAAAAAACTAAACATTTAGAACCTGTTGTTGAAACATTTCATGACTTTTCATCTGATGAATATCAAAGTCAACATCCAATATGCGTTGCAAATTGTCCTTTACTGAAGTCTTTAGCAGTAGAGGTTCATAGTTGTGGGGACATGACTACTCAATGTCAATTTTGTGAGGCTTATTATTTTAAACAGGAGAGACCCCGAGATGGACAATTTATTAGTTGTTGTCAAAAAGGAAAGTTCAAACTTCCACAAAGGAAACAATTTCCAACTTATTTACTAAATATTATGACTGAACCTACTTTTCCAAATTACAACAATTTTAAGACAAACATAAGATCCTACAATAGTGCCATATCATTTGCATCTATGGGGGCAACATTGGCTGCTAATGTACCAGGACATGGTCCTTACTGTTTTAAAGTCCAAGGACAAATTTATCATCGGACTTCACATTTACATCCAGAGGAAGGAGAGCAAAGAAAATTCGCTCAACTATATGTCCTAGATACAATGGAAGCTGTTGACCAACGTATGCAGATGGAAGAAAATAAAAAATGCTTACCCAGTGTTTTTATAGAGCTAAATAACATTATGGACAACAATCCCTACAGTAAAGCTTACAAAAAATTGGCAGAAGTAGAAAATGAACAACTACTTCATGCACAAAGACATCAATTACCCATGCCAAAGGTTAATATGGTGCTTAAAAGAGACAGACATACTGATAAACGTCGTTATAACTTGCCAACATCAAATGAGGTTGCAATGGTCTTTCACAATGATGAAGGAGAACCACCATTTCAAAGAGACATTAGAGTATATCCCAGAAATGAGGACCAACCATTTATTAATATTAATATCTTAAGTTCAAATTTAGATCCAATGACATATCCCATCTTTTTCCCACACGGAGAAGCAGGTTGGCAACCAAAATTAACCCTTCCCAGTAACCCAAATGCTAAAGCCAGAATCCGAAATAATGTTTCTATGCTTGAATTTAAAGTTGCTCAAATTGCCATTAGAGATGAATTTAATCCCATTTTATGTGGTGGAAAACTAACACAACAATGGATTATTGATTCATATTTGCAAGTTGAGGCAAATAATTTAAACTTTATAAAATATCAACAAGATAAACTACGTGTAGAACAATATTGTGGACTCATGGACTATGTTGCTGACGTGGCTACAAGCAGAGACATGACAGCTGGCAAAGCCATCATTTTACCATCTTCCTTTCAAGGATCTCCTCGAAATATGAGAGAAAGATACAATGATGCTATGGCTATTGTGACAAAATTTGGAAAACCAGATTTATTTGTGACATTTACATGTAATCCACAATGGCCAGAAATTAATCAAAATCTACTTCTTGGACAAAGTGCTTCAGATCGACCAGATTTAGTAGCCAGAGTTTTTAAGATAAAATTAAATGAATTAATACGTGACTTTACTATAAATCAGTTATTTGGCAAATGTCTTGCTTATGTATATACCATTGAATTTCAAAAAAGAGGCCTTCCACATGCACATCTTCTCATAATACTTCAAGAGAAAGATAAATTAGATACTTCGGACAAAGTGGATGCAGTCATAGTTGCTGAACTACCGGATCCAGAACTATATGGTAGACTATATGAGATTGTTACTCATCGCATGATTCATGGACCCTGTGGAGACCTTAATCCACAATCACCATGTATGGAAAATAATCAATGTTCAAAAGATTTTCCAAAAGATTATAGAGACAAAACATATGCCAATTGTGATGGATATCCACTTTATAAAAGAAGAGAAGGAGATAGTGCCATTATTCGTGGAAAAAAAGTGGACAATAGATATGTAGTACCCTACAATCCACATTTACTCATGAAGTACAACGCCCACATCAACGTAGAAGCCTGCACTTCCATCAAATCCATTAAATATGTCTACAAATATATTTACAAAGGTTACGATGCAGCTACTGTAGTCGTCAAAAGTGCAGACAACCCTGAAAGTAGTGAGTTAGTACATGATGAACTTGCATCTCATGTAGATGCTCGCTATGTCAGTGCGCCAGAAGCTATGTGGCGGCTTTTAAAATTTGAAATGCATGATAGATCACATGCAGTATATAGGTTAGCAGTACATTTGCCACAATGACATTTAGTCTATTTCCATTCTGGAAATGAAATAAATGCATTGGCCCAAAGTGAAGATCGTCACACTACACTAACTGCATGGTTTGCATTAAATTCCACTGATGCTCAAGCAACACAATACTTATATATTGAAATTCCATATCACTATGTTTTTGTGAATGGATTATGGAGAGCAAGAAAAACCAGAGGCAATAAAATAATTCCACGAATTTACACAGTCAGTCCAAGAGATGTTGAACGATTTTGCTTACGGATATTACTTTTAAATGTTCCAGGAGCACAAAGTTTTGAACAATTAAGAACTGTTAATGACATTGTATATGAATCCTTCCATTTAGCTGCAAGAAATAGAAACTTACTCGCTGATGATACAGAGTGGGAAAGATGTTTAGAAGAAGCAGCACAATGTCAAATGCCACGACAGATGAGAGAACAATTTGCTTTTATTTGTATCTTCTCAAATGCTCCAAATGCATTAGCTTTGTGGGAGACTTTTAAAAGTAATATGGCTGAAGACTTTATGCAACGATACAATGAACCCATTGCACACTTAAAAGCCTTAATGGAAATTCAAGAAGTCTTTTTAACTCATGGATTAAGTTGTGCAAGTTTTAATTTGCCTGATCCAGGTCTAAAAGATGACATTAACTTTGAAGACTATGACATTCAACTACAAGCAGAAAGAACACAAGAAAGACTTGCAACTTTAAATACACTACAATTGCAAGCATTTCATGCCATTAAAAATGCTATAGATGATGACATGGTGACAGAGCGTTATTTCTATCTTGATGGACCTGGCGGATCAGGGAAAACATATTTGTACAATTTATTAATGAGTTCAGTACGAGCACAAGGACAAATAGCAATGGCGTTTGCCACTACTGGAATTGCTGCACTTTTATTAGAAGGTGGAAGAACTGTTCATAGTGGATTCAAACTGCCAGTGCCTATTTTGGAAAATTCAGTGTCAGATATTCGCATGACATCCTTACAAGCAAAGAAATTGAAGAAATGTAAATTAATTATAATAGATGAGGCCACAATGATGTCATTCTATGCCCTCCAATGTATTGACCGTTTGCTTCGTGAAGTCATGGATAATATTTTTCCATTTGGTGGAAAGGTAATTTTGTTGGGTGGCGATTTTAGACAAACATTACCTGTCGTTGTACATGGAAATCGAACAGACATTATTGAAACATGTATAAAGTCAAGTACAGTATGGAAACATTTTACCCATCTTCAACTGCAACAAAATATGAGATCAGAAGGCCAAACTGATTTCAATGATTGGCTTATTAAAATTGGAGAAGGGAGAACAGAAAAAAATACTACATTTACCTGACGACACTGTAGAGATACCACCTCATATGATTTGTCAACAAGATATTATATCGGCAATATTTGAAGGGAGCATAAATAACGAAGAATATTCTGAGCTTGCCAACCAAGTCATACTGACGTGTAAAAATAAAGATGCATTAATACTCAATAATGAAATCTTAAAAAAAATTAATGCACCACAAAGAAATTATCACAGTGCTGATTCTGTACTTGCTGATGACAATGAAAGTCAGGCAAACTTTTCAACTGAATTCATTAACTCTTTAACTCCTTCTGGAATGCCACCACATATTTTGCAGCTAAAGAAAGGTGCAATTATCATGTTACTGCGAAATATGAACCCCAAAAAAGGCCTATGCAATGGCACAAGATTAATTGTTCAACAATTAAAGGACCATTTTATAGATGCTGAAATTTTAACTGGGACCCATAAAGGAGAGAGAGTTTTCATACCAAGAATAGATTTAGCACCAAGTGAAAGTAGTCTCCCTTTTATACTTCAAAGAAGACAATTTCCCATTATTATGGCATTTGCCATGACCATTAATAAATCACAAGGTCAGACTTTCAAATCTGTGGGTATTTACTTGGAAGAACCAGTTTTTGCACATGGTCAATTGTACGTTGCGTTGTCACGGTGCAAAAATCCACAGGCTATTAAAGTTTACATTGAAACAATGAAAGTCAAGGTGATTTATTAGAAGATGGACGTATTTTTACTAAAAACATTGTCTACTATGAAGTACTATAACTTTGCAGGATACAAATTCAAGATGCCAACATTTTTTAAAAGCATTGCAAAATACATAACAATTGGTTGTTTAATTCAGTCATAATTAATGAAAGTACTGTTTAGGAATGATTCGCCTCACAAAATACTTGCCTTGCATTGTTAGTAAAAATTATGTTGAAATGTTAAGTCACTATGTTAATGTTTCTAATGTTACAAGTTTAAAAAATATATTTGCAAGTTATTTCATTCAACAGATTACAAAGTGGATGTTAAGAGGTCAAGCACCTTTTAAGTCACAATGTAAATATTGTCTGTTATCTTAAGATTACTAACTACATTAATGTTTATCGCCAGTTTATGTGCTCAGTAATGAATTACTTTAATTACCTACGTTTTAAGCAGAGTTTTACTGTATGCCTTCCTCTACATTCAATGTATATTCAAGTTAACAATTATTGTGATAGAAATTGCATGTTAATACTGATTAATTTAAAGGTCAATTGTTTTTACATTCAAATGTTAATACTTTTAATAAAAAATTAGGTTACAAAATGTATTCGCTATGTTCCTGTTTATAATGTTCAAAATTATACAAATGTTTTCTCAACTTCTAAACTTACATAAAAAATAAAGTTAAAGTTTCAAAATATATACTTTGAAGGTTATTGCTTACATATATTTTAAACTTCATGTTAAAATTCGCAACGTTTCAAGAAGACTTTTTACTTTTTGCTTTCCTATTCATTCAATGTATATTAAAGTTAACAATTCTTCAGATACAAATTACATTTTAAAAAACCATTACATCAACATTTTACAAAAATACACGTTCATATTAAAATACTTACAAGTGTCAAAAATATATGTTAATAACTAAACAACTTGACAAACATATACATCACATTGCCGTCATTTTTTGACGGGCAAGTCGCTAGTAGGTAATAGTACATAGTAAATCAAGAGAAAATGTCAGATGCTATTGGGATGCTTAGTAAATTCCCTTCTTAGTGTGAATTTCCTAATGGGCACATTTAAAGAGCATTTAAAATTAAGCCAACTGCACTTTATTTAATGCAGCCTACTAAATATCATATTTATTTGACTATATAGCCTTAGAGAGCAAAATAGCCTACCTTTCACAGTGCATGCTCATGTGCTCTGTACATTTAATTTGAAAATAAAAAAGAAGAATTTAGCAAAATCATTCCAACAACTGCATGACAACTTGGAAGTGCAATTACTTAGTAGCTGTCATCTTTAATTTTTTATATGTATAATTATATATTGTCCATCATTCTGAATCTTGGCAGGAACTGTCATTAAAAGAAAAGCTTTTTAGCTATATGCACTTACTAAAAATCCACTTTACAGGATACAGTGTTTATCATAAGCCATTTTAGAGTTAGTGTAATGTCTTAATATTATCAAACTGCATGGCAATCAGTGACAGCTGCAAGTGACTATTAACATTGGGAATTAGTCTTTAGTGATTTAAAAAGTAGATATTTCTCTTCACTAAAGCTAATACTAATATGTTTTTTTATTATATTTATATGTTTTAAAAACGACTTCTCTTTATAATGTGTAACATATCCTGAATAGTGCTATTGTTGAAATATTGATCACTGATGCTCATTATCTAAAGCTAAGCTGGTTTGCTTGCTAGATGTCCATGCATACAAAGGTTAAATTCTGCTTTTTGTACCAACATACATTGCAGGAGTTGATGTACCAGACATCTTAGTTCTGCCATTTGTTATTATTAGATTATTTAATGCACCAGTATGGTTTAGGTCTGAGTAAGAAGACTTAGACTCCTATACAGTTGACTTTATACCGGGCATAAGTCTGCGGGCTTGAAATTTGCAACAGTTACAGAGCGATTTAATTGATCAAACCTAAACTGTAAACCATGCACCTGTAAGTAGCATTTCAGAGCATGATCATGATCAATTAAGCAAGGCCGTAGAAACATCCAATAGTTAATTAGACCAGTAAAACATGGAGGTTTAACGTTAATCATTTAGCGTTTAGAAGTCCAATCCGGCAATGTACAAAATATTAAAAATGAATGACGATACTGTTCTAGCCCATGTGGGTAGCCTGATATGCATTAACTCCTTGATTGCCGAGATTGATATCACATGGAAATGAAATGTAAAAAAAAAACGTTTTGATTGCAGATTTGTGAGCTTGATACTATTGTGCAATTAATTCTAATGTTCAGTATTGATTTTTAATTTGCATTTACAGTGCTACGATCAGGTGTTTTACCCCCTTTGCGAGTCCTATCTGGTACTTGTAGGATTTACTTCTACATTTGCCATTTACGGGTGTCAAAACAATTGTGGGCTTGATTAATTGTAGCAATTGAATAGAGATTTGCGATTGTAACATTCACGGGCTTGACAGATCAAAGTCTTAGATGGGTCTGAGTTACTATTATGAAAACCACAGGGATTTTCAGGTTGTAACACTCAAATGGTTTGCTGCTAGCTAAAACACGCCAATTGGATAGCAAATTAGTTTATGGGCTACATTACTGGCTCCAGTTACTAACAATTGCTCAATGAAATAGAGGCCCTAGTGAGCCAAATCTTTTTCTAGCCTTCCTCCTACTGCTGTGACCCCAATCTCCCAGTTTACTGCTAACCTTGATCCTTTGCTTCCAGACCAGGTTACACAAGCTGCTGGTGAAAACACACCTGTCTGTAAGAAATACGGACATTACCTACAGCATGATTCAAGGATTGGTCTACTCAATACCATGGTTCCATGTGCTGCCAAGGGTGACGTCAGCAGTGGGAGCATTTTAAATATGAGCCTATACCTTGACTGTCAAAGTAGAATTACATTGCCATAGGGAAGGCATCACTTGACACAAATACACTTTTTAGAAAGAAAAAAAGTTAAAAACCCATAGAAAATGCAAAGACTGTAAAATGTCTCTTATTTGAATCTCAGCTGCATAAACTAAACTAAAATATGAGAAATAAGGGTAAAAAAATCAGTCCAAAATAGTCTGTCACTGTAGTTGCAAAAAATAATAATAGTAAATAATTTAGTTATTATGTGTTATTTAGAAATTATGTTTTGTATGGTTAAGTCATCAAGTAGCAACTAAGGTATTACGGGAAAAATATATATTATGTTCTCTGAAACAGACAAAGCAACACTGACCTTTTTAGGGACAAAATGCCCTGATGCTAAGAGAGATAAATCTTGAAATGTTTTCTATTGAGAGCTGACCAAAATGGTTTATTAAATCTTCACAGTATTTGATGTATGTCAAACTGTTACATAAAGTCAATACTTTTGAAAGAACCAGCAATAAATACTGTACAAAAGGCTATATTTCTATCACAGAGAAAGCAATCACATAAAGATTAGGGGACCATTTCAGAATTGAATGCCAGTTATGTGAAAGAAGACAGTAATTTATATTTTATTTGAGTTATCACTATGGGGGACTATAAAGCATAAAAAGTACATGCCCTAATATTACCCTAACTGCCATCAGCCACTTTAGTTGTCTAAAGTTGAATTGAATGTGTGATGATCATAACCCTATGATTTCATGCACTTTTAACATATCTCAAATGGTAATGATAGCAATAGCCCGTTGCTGGAGTTTTTACCAACAGTTGCATTTTAAATGGCTATTGCTCCATTAAAGGTTGATATAAAAAATAACATTATTCCTTTTTTTTTCCACAGGCAAAATGTGTTAAAATGTTGTGCTTGGGATTTGAAGAAAAAATATATTATTACAAATAATTGGTTTATTTTGCTGTTTTATCTTAGACTTAAAGCCACTCTAGGCAGTGTTTTGTTTTATATGAATGTTTTAAATAGATGACTTAATTAATTGTATCCTCCTCAATGTAAAATTTGCATTGTTCTTACTTCTAAGAAGCATCAAGAATGACAGACTTACTTTCTGTAATCATCCCTTTTTTTCTATTTTCTCTCATTTAGGATGTCATGTTTTAAGGCTTTGACCTAAGGCCTCATCTACAGGTGAGGGGCTTCATATTATCAGTATCTCATACTGCTAACAAGCAGTAATTAATATACAGTGTGGTTGAGACACTGGCTTTGACATAAAACAAAAAAATGTTTTCCTTGAAGAGTCCCTTTAAGAAATGTACTAATTAACAGTTATGTACTCTGTTAAGTATCATCATTTACACTAATTATAGTGCTGCCTAATTCTCCACTATGAGAACATTATTTTTATATATCACCAGGTGTCTCGGCCTTTATAGGCACTTCCACTCTCCTCTTCCTTGCACACCTCAGTTCAATTTTGAGTCTGTACTGGAGGGTGTTTTTCAGCGCTCTCCTGTCTTTCTCTTCACAACACCCTTCACTTGGAAATGTTTATCCTTTTTTTTGCTTTTTGGCCCTTTTTGTCTATATGTCTGTGAGGGCATTTACATTGTTGGAGAGTCATGGCTTCTAAGTTGCAGTGTTTTAGTTGCTTCATTACAAATCCAAATTGAGATTTGAAAGGCCTTTGGCCCTTTTTCATCATCAAATGGCTTTCGACAAGCCCTCAGGCATTCCATAAATGTATATATATACAGTAGACTCTCAGTTAACCAGAACTCTCAAGCAACCAAAACAAAAAAAATAATACTGTACTTTAAATAAAACTTACATTTTACAGGGCTCAACAAATGCCAGGAGCCAGGTTGTCATCCACAAAATACTTACAGGCACCTAGATTTCATCCACTGTGCATCTCTGCAATTCAGTATTACCTGGAAGCAGACAGGCATGAGTGACTGAGCCAGTGCAGTGTTGGCGTTACATTCTCCGGGTTCAGCAGCGCACCCTCCAGCCCAACGTACCTGTGTGTAAGTGAGGAGTGAAAGCTGCTGCTGCTGCTAGAACAGCCCTCACTGACAAATATATTTCGCAGAGCATCCTATGTGCATCTAGTCTAGGCCTCTTTTAATAATAACTCTCAAGCAACCGTGGGTGCCGGATAATTGAGAGTCTTCTGTATATAAAATTGTAAAGTCTACCACTGCCACTAGGTTCCCAACATATAAATGTTATCTAATTTAGTCAGTATCACTAATACTATATATGTACACATATTTAGCCATGGTGTCCTATAATCATATACATTTATAAATATTCAGAAATGGTCACCTGTCATCATCATAGTAATGCAGCATATAAATATTTAGTCAGTGTCTCATACAAACAAACACTTGTTCAGCCAAGGTCTCCTATAGACATATACGGAACATAAGCCAGGGTCAATAATGATTCAAATATAAACATATATATTTAACCAGCTTCACCAATAAACATACACATTTATGTATATTCAGCTAGGGTAAAAAAAAAATACATATATATATAAATATTTAACCAGGATCAACTTTAATTAAACAAATGTACATATATTCAGCAAAGCTTACATATAATTAGCACAACAATATATAAATGTGCATATAAATACATTAATAAATATTAATGCAGTAATACCTATAATCATATAAATAGCCATTCAGACAAAATACCTATAATCAAGTAAATAACCTGCCTCCAAGAAAAATACTATTGAGGAGCTACTTTCTACCAATATTTCCTTACAAAAAACATTTCAGTAAAAACATTATATCAACCTGCTAATGTTGTTTAACTGGTGCACTTTCTACCCACTCTGTACACTCAGCAGGAAATGCATGGTATGAGGGGACAGTGAGCACTCTACACTCTATTTTTAGGTGGGTCTGTGAACTACAGCATTTCATTATTAAGCCATAACAAGTATTTAGTTTTTAAGTGTTTTTAAGCTAAGAAAATAGGTGCCCCCTTACAGGGAAGCGTCTCTAGGCAGTTGTCTAATGGGTAATCCGACCACAAAGATACTTAAAATGAGAAGATAGTGTTTATAATCTGCATCATGTCTCAAACTTAAAGAGCCTACCACATTCAGTACTTCAACTGAAATTGAAATGATGGTCACACTATGTTAAATTCCAAAATTATTAGCATACACAATATATAAAGCTTTCAACACCCAAAAATGGCTGTGATGAAGCAAAAATAGGATTCACAGGGCCCCATTCATTTGAAATCCGGTAGCCCTTTAATGAGGTCAAAAACTAATTTGCTATTCAATTGGCATCATTTTTGCAGGCTCCGATTGGCTTACGAGTTACGGCCTTGAAAAAATGGCGATGGTTATACTTGTAACTTACAGCCTCCAGAAGCCTTTGATCTCTCACTTTCGCAAGGCTAAAATCGCTATTCAATTGCTCAATTTCCCCAAGCCCACAAATGTTTTCACACCCGTAAACGGCAAATGAAGGAGAAAATCCGAGTGCTAGAGAGAACCTGCAAGGGGGTTAATCACCTATTCATAGCACTGTAAATGCAAATAAAATAACACTACTGCACTGTAAATAATGGGGAAAGTGATGAAAGACATTAGAATTAATTGCACAACAGTCTCAAGCCCGCAAATCGTCAAGATCTGCGATTTATTTTTATGTTTCATTTTGGGGTTAAATCAATATCGGGTATCAATGGGTTAATACATATCAGGTCATCCATATGGACTAGAACAGTATTGGCATTCATTTTAATAATTCTTTATTTTATAGGTTTTGCAAGTCTAATCACATATCGAACCCCGAAGCGAATTCATTGACATGTAACCTCCATGTTTTACTACCGTAATAGTGACAGTCTCATTTTCTATTGGCTGATTTAAAATGGCAGGTTACGGGCTTGCTTAATTGATCATGTTCCCACCCTGAACTGCTCCGAACCGGCATGGTTTACGGTTTTGGCTTGCGGGCTTGCAGAATTGAATAGAATCGCAATCGGAGACGAAAGGGGCTCGCAACACACTTGCAGGAATTCGTCCATTGGCGATCGATTTGCGTGCTCCGTATTGCATATGGCCCACCGTCTCTTTGCTGGGATGTCTTAGTGGGGATTCTTAGTGGTGTGCTAGCCATGATCATGGTTTTCACTAAGTACTTTTTTTCTGTAAACTCATCTCTAAGCAGATAATAAACTTCACCATCAAAAGGTTGGTAAAGTGCTTATTTCCATAATAACTAAATTGGTGCCATGGATTAAAATTGCTCAGGAAAATCTATTTCACTTGAAGGGCCTAAGGTAATGTACAGCTTCAAGTACTTAAAAGGTTGTCACAGTGCTTTAAACATTGTTATTTTATACAAAGAAAATGTTAAAATCAGAAGTAAAATAATGTGTAATAGAGATAAAGATAAGTATTTAGGAGTAAAATTGGGTATTATTTGCAATTTCTATAATATGTATTATTGTAGAAGGACAAGCTTTCCCACTCCTGAGAACATACTGGAAGTCAAATGTGAAATATCTGAAAGTCTCATTCGGTCTGGACCCACAGCTGTTTTAATGTATAGTGTCCTACAGCTGGCTCTCAATCAACTGGCATAATAATGTAATAGGTTGGTGAATGTAGAAAAAATGCTCGAAGGTGGGAGGTGGTTTTAATTTTCCTTTGAAAATTACTAGTATCTACTACTAAATGTGCATATTCTGACTTTGCTTATTCTCTTAATTAGATTGGATAAGGGATTATTTTAGATAAGATTGGAAGGAGCACACAAAATCATTAACAAATCATTAGTTTAGATTAGGTGTATAAGGGTAGCTTTATTATTTCTTTAACTCTTTTTTTGTCCTTTCTCCTCCTCCTCCCAAGCAGCCTTTTCTTCCTGTATCTCTGTCTTGCACTTCTCCAAACCACTGAGCTTATTGTAATAAGTATTCCAAAAATGTTCTTATCTTTGAATATATAGGTACAACGGCTCATGCAATATTGTATAACTTGGTGTTTTTTCATTAACATATGATAATAGCAGTATGTCTCCAATAGTATACATTCATTCATTCATCCATCCATTCATTAAGTACAATTTGTGATGCAACAAAGACATTTTCCATGCCCTTTTAAACACTGTATCTCTGTGGGAACTTTGTGATAAATAAATGTAGTACTATATACGATGGTAATTACATTATATTTATACTATCTATACTATATATATATTATCTATCTATCTATCTATCTATCTATCTATCTATCTATCTATCTATCTTTCTATCTATCTATCTATCTATCTATCTATCTATCTATCTATCTATCCTCTAACATATATAGACTGGTATGACTATAGATTTATCAAGCAGTCTCCAAACCTAAGGCATTACTTACAATAAAACCAGATATATTTGATAGCAGAATCTTAATAGGAAAAATAACAGGCTTTTTCAGCAGTCAGATTCATTGCTGTCAATTCCTATCTCCTCAGCCCTATCCTTGCCATGAAACTATTATGAAATCCATATAAAACCAAGTAATAGCATTTTCTTCTTTATATGCAGTAATAATTTATAACATTAATCAGAAAACAATCCAGTCTTTCACGACAGGGTATAAAGAGAGATGGTCTGTTTTATATAGTGTATGGAATGAAGTGCTGTGCCATCTACAGAAGGCTTCTCAAGGGGTTTTTCAGATGCTTATATCTGAGCCAGCAAAAAGACAAAATGAATTACAAGAAGGCAAATTTTTAGGATGCCATAAAAAATCTCAAATGGCTTTTTTTCTGACTATGCAAAACTATTTTATTAATAATTTTCCAGAGTGAACTTTTTAATGTTCTTTAACGGATAGTCAATAATTTTTGTATCTAGGATAAGCCAGTAATTATGAAAATGGCATAGGGAAGCTCAGTTTACATATGTTTTGTCTAACAGTGGGGCCATTAGGGATAGAATTGGCTGGTCAAGCAATGATGTATTTTACCCTAGGCTAAGAGACAAAACTTTTTTGGGGCAGCAGGCTGGCTCAGTTTGCTTATGCTGATTAATTTGTTCATATGCAAACAAATGACTACAATTTCAATGGTCCATCAGTAGTTAAACAACTGTGTGTGGACTTATCATGAAATCTGTGTATTTACTAATAGATTCAGATAAATAAGTTGGAAACTTTCAGTTATTCAAATTTTTATGATTTTTTATTATTATTGCAATGGATATTATGTTTTCTGTTGAGGGTGAAATTCTATTTGTTTAAATGTATGTTTGATTGCAATTTAGTCATTCTGTAAGTAATTACTCTACTGAGCACAAGATGCGTACGTTTTTTCCTTTGCTGGTTCTCATTGGCCACATGCCTCTTTTGCCATTTTTTGTAAGGGAGGAAGGGGACCACTATCAATGACACTGGTACTCAGATGATCAATTTTAGTTCTCTGAGGAGACAGACACACACAATCTTATTAGACAATGATGCAGGACCCTATAATTATTATTATTGGATAGTGCTACCAGAACTTATGGGGATGTGTATGCCTGGCACCATACTTATATCCCTGAATTGGGAAAAGCGACTGCTTCTCTGGCTGCAGCAAAGCCTGCAACATCAATGGTTAACTCTGTAAATAACCTTATAAACAGGTGTGCATATTGTTAATGTGTCTATTACACTAGGGATGCTAGTATTTGGGTGTTCCCTTACTGGACAGACATATTATTGTTACTTTTCCTACCATTGTGATTTTACCTGTTTCCGCTGTTATGGGTGCTAAAATCTGTTTTACTAAATGTGGGCCACCATCTTGTTCCTCAAGATAGAGGCTGTTGCTGGTGAACAAAACCGGTTCCAACTAGAGCAACCCAGGGTTCAGTCATTGCCCCTGCCATTGTTATATCATAACATATTCAGTTGGACCACCCCCTGTTTATTGTATTGTGGGATGTTCCCCACTGTTTTATTCCTCAAAAAGACCTGTGAGTTTCCTTCAATAAAGGAAGTCCCAGTTTCATTGTACATAATTAGATGTCCTGTCATTCTTGGGAAAGGGCTTATGAGTTAAATCACTTGCTGGTGTCCTGCTAGGTCCTAGCTTACAGGAACCTACACCTGCTCCTGTGTTCCTACATCCTGATCCTGTGGTCCCTAAAACCTGGAGATGCCAGGTGTTGCTGAGATTACCAGTACCCTGACAATCTAGTAGTGTTCCTGTAGCTGGCAGCAGGAGAAGACAGGTGGAGCTGAGATTACCAGAACCCTGACAATCTAGGAGTATTCATGTAGCTGACAGCAGGAGGGTTTGGGGTACACCTGGTCCCCTCACCCCTGGTTTGTCACAGAGGGGGTCCTTGATGGACCATCTCAGTATAGTGGTTAATATTAGATGCTGAAGGGGTCCAATTGGGACCCACATGGTTAAGTCTTAAGGTGCTGAGTGGGTCCTTTAAGAATCCCTTTGCACGACTTTAACTTTTCAGTGCCGTGTGAGTTGTTTCGAGACAAAGTACTGTCTCTTTAAGAGGTGCAGCTTAAATCAGCAAAAGTTTTAAAAAACATTTGTGAGTGCAATTTAGTACCCGCAAGTTTTTCTTAATTTTTTTATGGGTTTGACCCTATTTTGCACAGCCTCAATAAAGTCTGATTTGAATAGGTTATTAAGGGAAGGAGCCACTTGTAATTGTAACGTTTGCCGGTATTTGCGGCATTAGCTTGCTGCAGTGACTTGTAGTAGTTATCTCACTATTTTTCCGGGATGGATGAATAGAATAGCTAGATAGTTTTAGTTTGCTCTTAAACATAATCAGCCTTATTAAATTGTGATTCTTTAAATTTAAAAGGGCTCTATTTATGCACATAGCATATTTTTTTACAGAAGTTTTTAGTTAGTGATCTTCTATCCAAAAGCAAGGTCTTCACTAACTAAAAACTTCTGTAAAAAAATATGCTATGTGCTTAAATAGAGCCCTTTTAAATTTACCGAATCGCAATTTAATAAGGCTGAATGTAATTTGTGATATAGGGGAATAGAGTAGGGCTCATAGCCAGTGCAATCTCCACTATTTAGTTTTGTATGCATTATGAACATTTGTAGCACACACTGGTTCCAAAGACTGTCCAGCCCTAGTTTATTTGTATACAAATGAGAGTTTGCAGACTAGGAGGTTAATCACCCCCTTATTGTTTATGAAGGGAACTTGAAGTTGCCCCTATGTGCACTGGATATGGTGAAAAGTATGAAGCATAGATCTCGGGATAATTAATATATATATTTTATAGCTTACTTTGTATTACAAGACAAAAAAAAAACATAAAAAAATACAAAATTTTACATTTCTCATAATTGCCAGTTGGGCAAAAAATAATTTATGCTTACGTACAGTGATTACATAATATGTAATGTAATTGAACATTTTGCCCAGTGAACCATAACTTCTCACTATAGTGGTCCTACATTATTGTTTCATGTGTTTATTTAGTGACTGATTAGCAATGAAACCATTATTTGCAAAAAAAATTATTAATATAGCTCTTAAAATGTACTTTTGAAATAAACATTGTTGCTTACAGCGGATCTACATCTAACTGCTCACTATAAGGTGTCCGGGTGCGGAACAAAATCTGCTCAGGAAGCTGTCCTTTTTCTGACCGTTGCAGGTTTGGCAACAATAGCTAGTATAGGAAGTAGGAACAGTGTTTTCAGAACAAAAGTTAAAGACTCCTTTCAGAGCAGCAATGCTAGGCAGGTTGTCTCCCTCCACCTGGACACCTTATAGGGGGTGGAGAGTAGCATGTCCGCCTTACTCTAAAACACAACATTTTTAAGCTCTAAAAGCTATATGGATTTGTTTGTCTATAAATATTTATTTTATTGCTTACTAGTGACTAAGTAAACAAAGAAACCCTGATGTATAAACACTAGAGTGGCCCTTTAAGATTGTTTTTCTGTTTTGAGAACTTTAACATATAAATGGCAAGCATATATAAAAATAATGCACATTTAAGAGGTATGCATTTAGAAACTACAGTTGTTATAGTAACAGTTGTCAAAGTAAACTACAGAATGCTTTAAATGGTTGTCAAACTAATGAATAAAAAAAGCATTTAAAGCTATTTTAATATAAAAATGCAAAGCTTCAACAACAATAAATACAGTATATTAACCACTGCATAGTAAAATAAAGTTATTATGGTTGATTCAGTGATACCTAAGGGTATAAATGTACATTTTTTAAAGCATGTATGTACCCAAGATTTTATTTATATATTCTATTTTTCTTGTTAATCCTTTTTTTAATACTTTGCAATGAACTTGTGACATTGTGAACCCATTTGCATCATTATAATACTGTTTTGCTCTCAGTTGCATTCTGCATACGTAATGAAGAAGCCAAACATGTATTTGGTCTATTAAAGCTGATGTTGTCATTCACTGAATGCCTGTTAGTGGAATATTTCCTCGCTTAACATCCCTCTGTTCTTACCAGTTTGGTCCTGTCAGAGAGATAATTATGCCATTAGTCATATTGCAGCTCCGAAATTCTTTGGATTTGAGTAACTTAATACCTTGTGGATAGTTACCAGGATAATTGTAGAGGGCAGAGGACAACATAGTTCACAGAGGACAGAGACAAGAGAGTTCACATATCTTCAACAAACTGGTATTAAAAAATGATAGTAGAGAAAACTCTTTGTAAATATCATTAATTTCAAGCTACAATTACTGAATGATATAGAAGTTTGATTACTTATGAACTTATGAATGAATGGCAGGTAGTTTGAAAATGCATACTTTTAATCTTCCCTTTCTCTAGGAGTGGATATGAATTAGCTCCAATATTGAGAACATTTCAACTTGAATCACTGGTTATGAACTAACTCCATATGGTTAGTAAATATTAACTTGATATGTATATCTTTATGACACAATGTGGATGGTATCAGACACTTAGAGCCTTATTCAATTCGAAGCCCGTCTACAACTCCGGCACTATTCAATTGAGCAAGGGCGCAAGTTACGGCAGAGGCCTCAAGCCCGTAAACCTCCCCCGCGGCCACAATCTAATAATAGGATGTGGTACACGGATACGATCCAATCACAGTACAATGGAGTGCGACACAGGCCTCTTAGCCAATAGAAAGTGGTCTAGCAAAAGATGATTGACAGAGAGGGGTTATAAAGTTGCGTTCCACACGCCCATGCATTGACTGTGTTGATGAAGTAGCACGAAGGTCCCGGAGTTGGAGTTTTTTTGCAGAGAGTGAGAGAGTAGGTGAGTTCTGAGAGCAGTATATTACGTTTTTGTTTATTTCTATTTACCTATTTACGAATTTACACTTAATCCTTGATTATAAACATATACAGAAACACTTATTTTTATTTCACTTTATATTATTTTTGGGATATAAATGGAGGGAGGAGAGAGCAGGGGAGAGGAGTGGAGAGGTGGGGATGAGGAGATAAGGAGAGGCATGGAGGAGAGAGAGCAGGGAGAGGTGGGCCTGGGGAGTGGTGGAGGAGAGGAGATGAAGAGTGGTGGAGGAGAGGAGGTGAGGAGTGGCGGAGGAGAGGAGGAGGAGTAAGTGGTGGAGTGACCATATTTGACCTTGGTAGGTGCTATGCATCATGTTCATTCTAGACTATCACATTACCCCTGTAGGTATCCCCTTTTTACCACAAGCCTCTTGCTCTCCCGGGATCTGCCCACACCACACCCATGATATTAATGCACAGCCTTGTCCATTTTTGATTGTGCTCTGTGTATGAATTAAAGCTTTGTTATACCGTTCTCACCGAGTCAGTGTTTTTTCAATGGCTGGGGTTTTTGGACATCCACATACATGAATCATATACAAAGAATGGGCAATTTACAACTATATACATCTTTATTATATATGCCAGCGGCGAAAAGTTAAAGCCTTGTTAAAATATGACGTTTAAAACAAGTAGAACTAAAACTTCCTTTGAAGTTTAGTGACCTTATAGTTACTCTTTGCGTAATGCTTGTACAGAGTAGATCACTATGTTTCTGTTAGCCAGGAAGAAATAGAAAACAGAATATTCAAATTCACTCTAATGTGGTAGGTATTAGCATCTGCTCTTTTAATAGGGACTGGGTCTTCTTAGGAGTAACAAAAATCCTGTATGAGGACTTAATTCTTTACCGAAGTTCCTCTACCATAAGTGTTACTGCACCCTTGCTGATTTACATTTTCTGACCACCTTAAGTAAGGTTTGTTCAGGTATTCATTCCTATAGCCATCATTATTTCCCTATAACAGCTCCCCTCTGTCTCATTCCCACTGGTAAGTGATATTAATAGTGAGAGATTATGTTCATAGATATGTTTATGTAGCACAACACCATCACTATATGAGAGTTGTTCTAATACTAATAATGTGTCACTTTATCCATTGGTCACCATATTCAACCAAATTCATACACACTTGCGATTACCCCCTCACTGTGCTGTTAATAAAGAGGACTAGCGACTAGCGTACAAAAATTACGGGCAATAAAATTGTAAGCCAAGCAATGCTGTTTGCCACACAATGTGAGTCTTTTGGCCCTCTGAGCACCTTTGGCGCTCACTGCGAACCCGTGCTGAGCGTCTTCAGCGCTCATTGAGAGCCTCTCCCCTCGTGTACTTCAACTTTCCTGCTTTGCAAAGATCACTTTCGGCACTCATTGCGAACCTTTCCTCCAGCCTACTGTACTGTCCGCTAATTGCAGGGTTCATTAATTTGCAAGTTTTGTGCTTGGGAATACCATGTGTCTCTTTCCAGCATCTCCCCCTGTGCCTTCCCTGTGTGTTTCTCCTCTGTGTGTTCGTGCAAGTGTTAGTGTTTTCTATTTCTTCCTGGCTAACAGAAACATAGTGATCTACTCTGTACAAGCATTACGCAAAGAGTAACTATAAGGTCACTATACTTCAAAGGAAGTTTTAGTTCTACTTGTTTTAAACGTCATTTTTTAACAAGGCTTTAACTTTTCGCCGCTGTCATATATAAAAAAAAGTTGTATATAGTTATAAATTGCACATTCTTCGTATATGATTCACGATTGAGAGTGTAAAACACTCAGGGACAAAGTCTCTCAGTAGTTGAAATTGACATCCACATACATCCCATTTGTGTCACATTCCTATATCAGTAAACTAATGAACCTAGTTACTATGCAATAGGTTAATACATATGATAACAATAATAACAGTAATAATATCATGAGATATCATTTAATAATATATATAATATATAATAAAGGGTTAATACACATGCCAAGTACAATTTGTGATACTGTAGAGTATAAACAAAACAACAGCCAGTGGTGCGCAATCAGGGGACAAGCAAGCTAAAAGAGGTTGCACTCGGAGTGGGTTATCATGTCCACAGAACTAAACTATTAAGGTTGGTTCGTTCTCTGATTGAGTGCCTCTATTTTTGTTTGTTTGTTTATGCAAATGATCCTTAGGGATTAGTCTCCCTAACGGTGATAGTGAAAATACACTGAAGTGAAACATTAGCTTCTTCAAGTTTACATTGGTCTAGATTGCGTTTCTAGGATTCAAATGGTAGAACTTTTCTCTCCCCTCCCTCACTATTACTGGTTGGTTTGTCAAGACGTGTACGTATCACTCCTTCACATTATTCATGTTGTTTTGATTTTGCATGTCAAAATGTCATAAAAAAATAAATTACATAAATTGTAAATATGCTTTTGAAAGTTCTTCTAGAGAGGCAAAAAAGTTTATTAAAGACAATGCCATTTGAAAAAAACGAGACTATAATATAGCCAAATGTGTGAACTGAAATGCAATAACATTATCATGATCAATTTATCTTTTGTTCCCAGCCTGTAATGGAGTCTCTGCTACTAATAATTTAGGCACATGATTGCTTTCATTACTGAGATACTATTTTTCTTAGATGGAAATAGAAGGAATTTTCTTTTCATTTTACTTTAGGCCATTGCAATTGCTCTGCTCACATTTTGACAGTGTCTTTTCCATCAAAATAAATATTGTCCCAATCAAATATTGATTTGAAAGGCAGAATAGAGTAACTGGAAGGACGTTTGCCAAGGACAAAGGCTAAGCAAACAATCTTTAATATAAACATATTTGTCTCAGTTTTTTATGTTTACACTTTTTATAAAATGACTTCAGACTAAATAGCAAACAGCAAGCTGAGTACTGCTGAAATCTATAGCCAAAAAAATGCAGTGAGGCCACATGGGTTTAGGAACTGGGGGGGCAGAGGGGGGCAAATCCCCCCCCAGATTTTCCAATTTGTGTAGTTTTATGTGTAGAGAAGCAGTTGTGTGGTATTTTTATAGTATATGCGGAATCCCCCTCATATTTTCTTTGGCTCCTACAGTGGGGCCCCTCTGGGCATGACAAATATATAATACTAGCGACTTGCCCGTCAAAAAATGACGGCAATAAGATTGTAAGGCAGGTAATGTTGTTTGTGTGCGAAATTAACTTTGTTGGTGTTTTAAGATCCTTTGGCGCTGATTGAGAGCCTCGAACTAAGCGCCTTCGGCGTTCATTGCGAGGCTCTTGGTTGTTTATGTGCTATGAGCAGCGTTGGTGTTTTTTTTTGGTATGGCAATGAATAATGAATAAAATAATAAATGAATATACTTTACATATTGTGAAGTAATATATGCAGGAAGTATTGTGTTGAAGAGCTGGCAATCTGTTTTCATGTTGCTGCAGCATTAGTGCTGTGGAGCTGCTGTGTAAGTGTTACGAATGTGTGCAGTGTGTAGTGTAATAGTGTGCATGCGCGAGGCAAATCCGTTAGGGTAGCTGTGTACTTCCGGATTGTATAAGTTAGTGTTCTAAAATGGCGCCTAATGTGTGGTATGCGGCTGTGGCTGATTTTGCATCTTTGTTTTCAGATGTCGTCTGACTTTTTTGCAAAATCCGTAGAAGTTTGGTGGTGTTTTGTGTGTTTAGGGTCCTTTAGCCTCATTTTCGTTTTGTTCGGCGGTTATTTTTTCTCTCGCTTAGGTGATTATCAGGTGTCTAAACTCAGAAATTTGGACTTAAATCTAGGTGTAACTTCACATGCAGATGTCCTGGGTGCCCCCCCCCCCCCCCCCTTGCTGTGGGTAAGCTTTTTATGTGTTTGTTGTGTGTATTTACTGTGTTTCTAATGTTTTTTTTCGGGTGGCGCGGGTTGTGTCCTTGTATTCGGATCTCTTACGCCTTTCTCGGAAAATCCGTAGGTGTTTGGTGGTGTTTTGCATCTTTAGAGTCCTGTAGCCTCGTTTTCGTTTTTTTCAGCGGCCGTTTTTTCTCTTGCTGAGGGGATTCTCGGGTGTCTAAACTCTTTTATTTCGAGTTAAATTGAGGTGTAACTTCAGTTTTCGAGGTCTTGGGTGCCCCCCCTTGCTGTAGGTAAGCTTTTTATGTATTTGTTGTGTGTATTTATTGTGTTTTTCATGTTTTCATGTGCACACTATTATTTTCAAAGCACTGCCTTAACCCTCATGAGCATGGAGTTTACCAGAGCTTTCCAGATTGCCACTGGAGTCCTCTTCCACTCCTCCATGATGACATCACAGAGCTGGTGGATGTTAGAGACCTTGCGCTCCCCCACCTTCCATTTGAGGATACCCCACAGATGCTCAATAGGGTTTAGGTCTGGTAACATGCTTGGCCAGTCCATCACATTTACCTTGAACTTCTTTAGCAAGGCAGTGGTCAACTTGGAGGTGTGTTTGGGGTAGTTATCATGCTGGAATACTGCCCTGTGGCCTAGTCTCCGAAGGGAGGGGTTCATGCTCTCTTTCAGTATGTCACAGTACATGTTGGCAATCATGGTTCCCTCAATAAACTGTAGCTCCCCAGTGCCGGCAGCACTCATACAGGCCCAGACCAAACATATATACACATATGTCTATATGTATATATATGTGTTCGATAATATGTTGTGTTGATTCCCCCTATATGCATTTACCTGCTGATGTAAGATGCTGCCTCCACTCTCTCTGCATCGCTGTTTACATTCAAACTGAGGGCTTTATCTCATATCAGTGTTTTTGTGTTGTTTGTGCCTTATCCGTTTATCTGTCATTTAGGGATTATTTCAACTACCTTTCCTCCGTATATATGTATACTTTTGGTGGTGGGAGTGTCATGGTCTGGGCCTGCATGAGTGCTGCTGGCACTGGGAAGCTACAGTTCCTTGAGGGAACCATGAATGCCAACATGTACTGTGACATTCAGCATGATAATGACCCCAAACACACCTCCAAGACGACCACTGCTTTGCTAAAGAACTGAAGGTAAAGGTAATGGACTTGCCAAGCATGTCTCCAGACTTCCCGTTCAGCTTGGTCATACTTTTCCTTTTTGATACTAAGGAGTAAACATAACCTTATTCGAAGTCTAGGAATGTGCTTCCATGCTGGTGTAATCTAGATCTTAGTCAGGAGAAGGATTTGATATTCCAAAATGCCCTACCTTCTAGGATGTACAGAACAGAATGTTTGTACAGTGGATATAAAAAGTCTACACATCCCTGTTAAAATGTCAGGTTTCTGTGCTGTAAAAAAATGAGACAAAGATAAATCATTTCAGAACTTTTAGGTGGAGGGAAGAAAAAAAAAAGAAAAATAATGTGGTTGCATAAGTCTGCACACCCTTGTATAACTGGGGATGTAGCTGTGTTCAGAATTAAGCAATCACATTCCAAATCGTGTTAAATAGGAGTCAGCATACACCTGCCATCATTTAAAGTGCCTCTGATTATCCCCAAATAAAGTTCAGCTGCTCTAGTAGGTCTTTCCTGAAATGTTCTTAGTCGCATCCCACAGCAAAAGCCATGGTCCACAGAGCTCTTTCAAAGCATCAGAGGGATCTCATTGTTAAAAGGTATCAGTCAGGAGAAGGGTACAAAATAATTTCCAAGGCATTAGATATACCATGGAACACAGTTGAGAAAATATTGCACAACAGTTACATTACCAAGAACTGGAGATTTTATGAAAAGACAAGAAGAAAACTGGTGTGGGAGGCTACCAAGAGGCCTACAGCAACATTAAAGGAGCTGCAAGAATATCTGGCAAGTACTGGCTGTGTGGTACATGTGATAACAATCTCCCGTATTCTTCATATGTCTGGGCTATGGGGTAGAGTGGCAAGATAAAAGCCTTTTCTTATGAAGAAAATCATCCAAGCCAGGCTACATTTTGCAAAAATAAATCTGAAGTCTCCCAAAAGCATGTGGAAAAAGGTGTTATGGTCTGATGAAACCAAGGTTGAACTTTTTGGCCATAATTCCAAAAGATATGTTTGGCGCAAAAACAACACTGCACATCACCAAAAGAACACCATATCCACAGTGAAGCATGGTGATGGCAGCATCATGCTTTGGGGCTGTTTTTCTTCAGCTGTAACTGGGGCCTTAGTTAAGATAGAGGGAATTATGAACAGTTCCAAATACCAGTCAATATTGGCACAAAACCTTCAGGCTTCTGCTAGAAAGCTGAACATGAAGAGGAACTTCATCTTTCAGCATGACAACGACCCAAAGCATACATCCAAATCAACAAAGGAATGGCTTCACCAGAAGAAGATTAAAGTTTTGGAATGGCCCAGCCAGAGCCCAGACCTGAATCTGACTGAAAATCTGTGGGGTGATCTGAAGATGGCTGTGCACAGGAGATGCCCTCGCAATCTGACAGAATTTGAGTGTTTTTGCAAAGAAGAGTGGGCAAATCTTGCCAAGTCAAAATGTGCCATGCTGATAGACTCATACCAAAAAAGACTGAGTGCTGTAATAAAATCAAAAGGTGCTTCAACAAAGTATTAGTTTAAGGGTGTGCATACTTATGCAACCATATTATTTTATTTTTATATTTTTTCTTCCCTCTACCTAAAATATTTCAGTTTGTTTTTCAATTGAGTTGTACAGTTTATAGGTCACATTAAAGGTGGAAAAAGTTCTGAAATGATTTATCTTTGTCTCATTTTTTTACAGCACAGAAACCTGACATTTTAACAGGGGTGTGTAGACTTTTTATATCCACTGTAGCAGAAGATTGTTATCCATGAAGTAAGTTCTCTGCTGGTATGCTCACACTTTAGATGCTCACATATATTTATGTCCCTTCTCACTCTCTGAAAATATGGCCCAGTGTGTTTCCCTTTCCTCTTAGTAAAATTGTAATTGCACATAAATGTTGGGTACCAAAACCCATAAGCTTACACAAAATGGTAAGTATATATTTTGTAAAATGACAATATAATATTAGTCCTTAAAGTTTAACTGAGTTGCCTGTATCACTGGCAAAACAAATTATATTTACTTCCCAACTTCCCATTTTTTGTACGGTATTTAATTGTGGAGCAAAGCACATAGAGCACAACAGTATATAGCATCATCAGAGTCAGTACCTAGCATAATTTAATGTTGTCTATATAATGAGGATGTATGTATTTTTATGCAGCTGTAAGTATGGCTCAGTGTCTTACCTGAACTAAGTTTCAGATAAATGCCTAAAATTGTCATGTTTAATGTAACTCAATTTAGATTACTCACTGTCTCAATGACTTAATGATCCTTATAAGGTAATGTTAACACCCAATTACTTTCTATTCACAGTGTTATGGTATTTTGACTTTCAGCATGAATTTGTGTTGACATATTAATAGTACTACAGCACAGACGTATCCTGAACATTAATTTTGTCTTGCTTTTAGGTGTGTATATTATTATGGGTGTTGTATTCTACTATTACTTTTTATGGCACATGGTGAAAGCATATGGTTTGTCACAATGATAATTGCAATGTTATTCTTTTAGTCTAACAGGACATATGTGCATTGGTTTTTGCTCTATTGAGCAACGTAGTAATTGAAATGCATTTTGATGGCATTTGTAAAATCTGTCTTAATAACAATGTTCTGTCCTTTGATGTTTTTTTTATGTTGCATTGGAAATGAGTAGTGAGTCAGTGTAATTTATAGGTATGAAATATTAGTCACTTGGATCTCAGAGGATCAATCAAAATAGCATGTGGGATGGTAAACTGGTCATTAGTGGAAGAAGCCAAAGAACAACTGGTACCAGTGTAAAAACCTGAAAGTGGTAATAAGCAAGGTCAGATAGTCCAAAGTCAATGGGCCAGTAACATAAGATCCTAAACATAAAAAATGTTTGGGGCAGGCAGCAGCAAGAAAATATCCAGTAGCAAACCATAAATCACAGAAGTAAAAAACACATGCCAGAAGTAAAATACCATGGATCTTTTAGCCATTATATTTATAGCTGGTAATTAATTATATATATTCTGTCCAACTTTGGGATCGTGGACCCATAGGATATGTTCACATACAGCTATACCCCCCTTAATGCTACCCCTTTTAGTCCTGATTCAGTATATCGCTATTTTTGCTGTAATTCCCTGCTTTGCGCAAAAACACGCTATAGAGCTGTTTATTGACTGCCGATTACCGCTAAACGTGATACCCCACTATAACGCAGTTTTTTCCTCGCAGGACAATGTGTAATGATAAAAATGATGCAAGAACTTAAAGCGAGAAGCAGCAGAAAATAGAAAAGAGGAGCAGAAAATCGCTAGCCTCAAAGAAAGAGCCCCAAAGGTACAAACGCCAATTCCTTCCTCAACCAACCAGAGAAAAGGTATAGAATATGTTGTATGTTTCCTTGTTTCTCATTATGTGGTTGTTAATTGTCTAACTATCTCTATGTTAATTGTATTTTTTGTACTGTTTTACCTACAAGGAGTGAGCACAAAGAAGATCAGGCCAAACTGAAGCGCCAATGCATTTCTCTGCATGAAAAGATGCAGGTGCTGGAACGTTTGGAAAAAGACCATCCTGAAAAATAAGGAGAAGATCAAGGCTTTGGCAACCCCCAGCACTTCATCTGTCAAGAAGATTACCTGATCCAGATGCTACACCATGGATTGACGACGAAATAGAGCGCAACGTGCCACTCCGCAAGGCCAAAAGCATCTACAGTCATTCAAAATCAAACCCCAGATGGGACAAAAGCTTTTCATCCAGCAGAGGTTGTTTCGACCACTTCAAGAAAAGAAGCAGCCTGTATAACATAAAAATCACAGGAGAACCGATGAGCACTAACACCAAAGCTGCTGCAGCCTTTCCAACCACTTTGAAGGTCATCATAGCAAGAGGCAATTATCCTCTAGAACTGGAATTCAACGTCGACAAGTCTGGACTGTTCACACCTTAATTTTACTTGCGCAGAAGCGAGCATTAGGATTAAAAGCAGCCAAAGACTGCCTAACCCTTCATCTGGGTGGGAACGCACTTGGCAATTTCAAGATCAAGCCATTATTGTTGTACCATTCAAAACCACCTAGAGCCATGAAGGAGATTCCAAAATCCACTTTGCCGATCATTTAGCAATTCAACCAGGAACCTTGGATCACCATGGACATCTTCAAAAACTGGCTCAGTGAAAAAAAAATTCCATCGGTGCAATGCTACTGCAGGTGTAAAGGATTTGAGGCCCAAGTGCTCCTGTTGATGGACAATGCTCCAAGCCACCCTACAACTCATCTGAGCTCTATTGCTGTATCCCAATCGTAGTAGTTTTCTTGCTACCCACCAATACTTCAATAATCCAGCCAATGGATCAGGGAGATCATTGCAACCTTCAATGCCTATTATTTGTGCTGCACATTCCACTAGCTCATTGACCAAATGGACAGCAAGGATACAGAATCTATAATGGATTTTTTTTTTTAAAGTATACCCTCATCATAAATAACATGAGTGTGCGGATGTGGAACAGCCCATAATTGTGGAGATAGTAGACCTGGTCAATATGGTTGGACTGGGAGATGCAGATGCCTAGTACATTGAGCAGTTGTGCACGCTTCAAAAGAGAGAATGACAAATGAGGACCTCCAACAACTGGCAGAACAGGGAATTCAAGAAGCCTAGGAAAGCAGTAACTCTGAGACTGAGGAACCAAAAGAACTTTCCACCAAGTTCCTCACCAAGAGTTTGTGGTCCATCCATGACCTTATGGATGATTTTGTGGCCAATGATCCGGACAGTGTCAGGAGCAGAAATGTGTGATGCAGCGTTCTTGGGGCAGTGTCTTACTATCAGCATCTGCTGGATGACTGTAGAAAGCAAAGACAATTGTCCTAGGAAGAATTAGTGTCCAAAAAGACAGAAAGGAGGATGAACCTGACACATCTGCCATTCAAAGTGGACTGTTTAGTTTATGTGTGCTCTTTCTTTAAATTTTATTGAAAAAAAAAGTTCTTTTTGTGTTGCTGTTTTTTGCATTTTCTTAAAAGTTAATATAAAGCCAAACATTTTGTAAATGTAATTGCTTTTGTGTCTTTTTTTCCTTGAGTTCCCCTATCCCTCCCTACCCATGTTAAAATTACCCTATTTAGCTTTATTTCACTTAACATCTAAAGTATGTACAAATTCAAAACCTCAGTGCTTGACACTAACTTGTCCAAACTAGAAACATAAGAGAAAAGTGAGGAATTTAATATAGATCTTTATTTGAACCATGAAAAAACGCTGATATAAAAAGAGTAAAAACAAAAAGAGATGATTAACTAGTAATATATTTGGGGTTCTGGATCACCAATGGGAAATATATATCCGAAGTACCTGGTATGTGTACCCAGAGCTGAGAATGTATTATGAATACATCCCTGTGATACCAGTTGGACTATATTCCTAATTTACATTTGTAACACTGTTATACTCCTTAGGTCAACAGTCACTCATTTGTGTTTATTAGACCCAGACATACACAGCCTTATTAAATTGCAGATCAGCCAATTGAATTGGCTGAATCACAATTTAATAAGGCTGACAGCTAATATAAGTCAAGGCAGCGATAATCAGACTGTATATCTTTTTTCAGACATATAATCAAGATAAAGATATACTGCCATATGAATGTCAGTAGCAGTAGATTAGCTAAGTTCATTTATATATGCACACTAATGTAAACATGAGTATTTGTTCTCAAAAAGTACTCTTGATTTAAACTCTGCTTACTAATAAACAGTCTCTGTATTTAAGCAGTCACAATTTAGCTATATTCGTTTCTCACATCGGATTGCACATAGGTCCTTTAATGAAAAGCCACTTAACTATGGTTGCAACTTTGTAATATATGAACTTGATACTCCGGCAGCTGTAAACTTGGCTGTGTTCAATTCCCTAATAGATACACATTCTGATGGTTATTAGAGGAAACCATACTATCGTTATCACGGCTTATAGGTTGTGGCTGTAATAGCTGGCACACTGTGCCTGGCTTACATGATAACCCTTACGTTTCCTAAACTTAAACCTATATTCAAGTGCTTTATTCAAACAGCTCACAGCTTTGATCACAACTCTATTGGTCTTTATACCCTATGTCTAAAGTTGTGATAACACGTATTATATTGTATAGCAACCAACTGAAATCCTTGCCCTGAAGTTTTTAAAAACACTAATTTGTTATCAGTCTTTGGTGCATATATATACAAATACTCCTATGGAGAGACACACTGCTGAGATTACAGTTTATTAATCTCGAAACTGTATGCATGGGATCAACACAATAACCATGTTGTAATATATCAAAACTTGAATATAGCCCCAAAATGTTTTCTCATATATGATTTTCCCATAGGTATCAATACAGGTACCTCTATTAAAACAAAATCGCACTGCTATTCAGCCTTATTAAATTGCAATTCGGACAGTTGAATAGGGCTCGATAAGCACAGAGCATATTGTTTTTACAGAAGTTTTTAGTTAGTGATCTTCTATCCAAAAGCAAGGTCTTCACTAACTAAAAACTTTTGTAAAAAAAAATATGCTCTGTGCTTATATAGAGCCCTATTCAATTGGCCAAATCACAATTTAATAAGGTTGATTATCTTTAGGCTCTGTGTTTAGGATTATATTTGAAATATGCCAAGTCATATATTAATGGGCTTAGATATTTACTATAAAATATTTTGTTGCACATATTTCCCTTGCATGTACACTTTCAGGTAATTTTGTCATATAATAATTGGTTTGAATATTTATCATAAGATATTTTGTTGCATATATTACTCTTGCATGTACACTTTCAGGCTCAGACTGTAATCTCAACCTGCTAGTGCTTCAGGCTATTCTGCCTGCAATAATAATCACATATTGTTATAGTATACTTTCTCAGCCTAGGGTATATGCCCTAATGTTTGTTACACAAATGAAATAGCAGGAAAGTAGATATTTACTATTAGTCTAATCTCTAAGTTCCCTAACTCCCTGACACCATTTCGCTGCCATTGCAGCTTAATCATAGGAGGGTGGGTGAAATGTGCTATGCGTCCTATTTATAGATGACGGTGGTAAGATAAAAACATGGAATAAATTCCTAGATGTTACAGGTAAGTGTCAATTTAGAAAGAAAGAACAAAAGGAAACAAGGGAATGGTCTATATTTATGATACAGAAAAACTTAAACACAAAATATATATAAATAAGGATAAAGTGAATTAATTATCTGTGATTGTATGTATGTATAGGTATGCACAATACTCAAATAAAATTACTATTTTACTATTGAAGCGTTTGAAAACGATGTACTTTAAGTCTAACTAATAAAGGTATATTTTACTCTATTAGTCTTTTGGATCTCTCTCTCTCTTATGCTTTAGTTGGTAAGGATCAGGACCCTACCTACCTATATGTGAACTGGTTGTAGCTACTAATGGTGGATTCTTTCTTTCTTGTTTATAATTTGTAATTTATTCCACCTGACTACCCAAGATCTTTTTGAACATCTCAAACATCTATTGAGTGTTAGATACCTTTTTTATTAAAAAAACACCAGGGATCAGTCTGAGAATTGAACACCACATTTAGCAGTAGTACTAAGACTAACATCTAAGCACTGTTGTCCAAGTCTTGCAGCCTTATATAGGCCCTGCACTGTATTTCCTGGTTCCAGCAACAATGAATAACTGGACCAGATGCATGCAGCAACCACAATTGAGCCAGTGTGAGTAAAACCTGGACTGGATCAACAGTGTCTGGTACTATGCATAATCTGTATCTCAAAAGACCTGCCCACATGTTGCAAGAATATGCTAGTTAGCATTCACCAGCACTTACCAAAGTGTAGTGGCACCCTCAGAAGTTGTGCTAGGGGAGCGTAACTGAAAATAAAAGCGTGGGTTGCCGGAACACAGAGATTATGGCAAAGAACAAACAAGTAGACTGCAGGGGCATGGGATGGAATGAGAGGACCAGGCTTCAAGGGATACCGCTGGTGAAATCTTGACAGGAGAGTACGAGCACACACATGGTATTAATGAATTCTCCTCAGGTACAAACCCTTTCCATTGAATCAAATATTGAAGTTGACAGATGTGAATGTGAGAGTCTTAATATAAGATCTTTTGTACGACCTATTCTTTGGAACCATCAAGTACTGGTGGAAGAGCAGGTAGGGTTTGATCTGAAATGGTTAGGCTTGTCAAGATGACGGGTTGACTGAGTTTATATATGTCTCGGTTGATGCAGTCGGTGACAGGATAAGGACCATAATATTGTATCTAGCAGACAATTTATTTGATGGATAGGCTAGTTAGATTGTGGGTAGATAGCCCAACTAGATCACCAATCTGTAGGATAGTAGAGTATCCTCTTTTCAAATCAGCATACTTTTTAGAGTATTTCTGGACTCTTTGAACTGCTTGATGACGAAGAAGAAACTGAAGCTGAAGGGTTTTCAAATGTTTGAGCACTTTAGGAACAGATGTAGGTGAAATATCTTGATCAAGCTTAGGATGGAATGTCTAATTGGCAAAGAAGGGGGGGGCATTTGACAACTGAAGTGTTCAGTATTGTCATATGCAATTCTGCAAAGCTTGGGTGTGAACTGGGTCCCTCTAACTGTGACGACAGTATCAGGGATGCCATGTTAACAAACTACTTCTCGGATTAAACTATCAGCTGTTTCCTGGAATTTTCAGTAAAGGTACAATATGAGCCACCCTAGTGAATATATCTACTATCACTATAATGGCAGTAAAATGCTTTAAGGATGGTAAATCAACTATAAAACAGGAAGCAATTGAAGCAAAGCCACTGCTTACAGGTAGTACAGGAATTTGCTTATAAGGTAATGCTGTTTTTCATAGATTGCTACCAATATTGTCAGAAATTCAAGAGTTCAAACTACAGGATGTGCTGCTAGGAGAAAATAGCGACTTTTCTTCAAAACCATCAGACATAGATATGGAGGTACATATATCTGGTGGCCTCTGAGGTACAACCCTCCATGTTGCTGGAGAATATAATGGTTATAGCAAGTTATAACATTAAGCTATAATCAACCACTAAGGTTCTTTTTGATTTTTTCCTCCTGTATATGTCCTCATGGAATACACAGGATGTTGAATGGTCTCCAAAAATAAGGGATCATCTGTTTTGGCTTCATAGAGCATCTTCTGAATAACTGCCAATATTGATGCCGGATGTGAATGATAAACAAAGCGCAAAGTCTTTGGTTCAAACATATGATCTGTTATTCCAGGTTCTATTGGTCGGTATACTGTACAGTATATGATCACTGGATATAGTGCTCCTTCCAAATAATGCTCCCATTCTTTCACAGACAGTTTTATTCCAAACATTTCCAGTTGCCCACATTGTAGTTCCTTTCAGCTGGAGATCATTTCTGGAAAAAGAATGCCACAGGATGAAGAAGATCTTTTGGTGAGACAGGATAGCTCCAGCTGCTTATCTGCATCCACTGTGAAAGACAGGGATGGTTTTGGATGGGTTAGGGTAGGAGCTGAGGTGAATAAAGTTTTTAGTTGTTTAAAAGCCTGTTGTGCAGCAGGAGTCCAGGTGAAATTAAACTTGGAGCTAATGAGCACTGTAATGGGTTGTTTCACGACCTGCTTCTTCAATAAGGCCCCGATAAGAACCTAGTTCAAACCTACCCCAGCAGTACTGTGTAGTTTGTGGTTACCTCTGGCACAAAATATGGCTTCAGGATTGAGACAATGCAAAAGAATATGTGTAGATGATAATAGAGACAGGATATTAGTGGTCTCAGAACAGGACCACTCCCCACTCAGGATGCGACACACAGTAAATAGTTCCACACTTTGTTTATGCGAAAACAGAACTGACCTCTTTATTATGAACTTTGGACATATTTATACAGTTTCTCCAGTGGAGAACAACATTTTGTATTTTGGGTAACCATTGAGCACATACCAACATGTAAATTAAAATTCCCCAATTAGGACACTTCATTCTTAGTTGCCTTAGGAACGCATGCCTCAAACAGAGGTATATGTGCAAGACAACATCTGCTCTGTAACCAGGGTCGCTATCTGAAGAGTGTTGACTTAAAACTTGACTGAAGGATAATCCAGCTGGCTGGGCTGTGTTTAATTGCAATATTGTGCAGGGCTGTCTATTTGCAGAGCATCTTATACAGTTGTTACTATAACTCTCCCTGGGGTGCATCCCAGAGCCCCTGTTTGTGCATGACTGAGTTTATTAGCACAGGGTTTATGCTGCATTACACTAACTTGTGGGACCTTTTCTGTCCATTTCCCCAGAACAAGGGTTTACGTCTAACATGTCCACACCTCAATCATTTACAGGATAAACAATATGCTATTTACAGCAATACCTGTAACATGAAACACAATTTATATCCAATCATACACAATATAATCTCAGGCCTAGGCAAACTCTCTAGGCTCTGGGCACGACCACAAGTATCATAGGTACCGTGGCATTCTAAACCATATAAAACCTAGTATACTCAAACCAAAATACATATAATATTGTATTCATATTTTAACCCAGGGAAGTTCCCAAATCCGAGGACCAATACACAGTCCACATTGGTCCAGTAAAGCTCTTGGCATGAAGAAATGGGGTGGAAAAGGGTCTTCCTGTGCGTCCAAAGATCCAGTCGTGACAGGTTTCACTAACCGATAGAAATTGTGGATGCATCTTCTGTAAAAATGAGCAAGGAATCTCTGCACTTCTCTGCGGTTTTTAGGAACAGGTCATTCAGAGACAGATGCTATCTTCTTGGGATCCATGCTAAGACCTTAAGAAAATAAAAAACCTCAGAAACTCTACTGAATCTGTTTCAAAGCTGCATTTTTCCAGCTTGGCATAAAACTGTGGGTTTGCAGCTGGGACAAAACTTGGATCACTTGGTGACAATATACTTTCAGGGCAGAGGAGAAGACAAATTATTATCAAGACCACACACTGATCAAGGAGATCTTAGAATCCATCATTTACAAAGTGATGAAAATTTGCTGATGCAATTCAGATCCCAAAAGGCATGGCCAAACATTCAAAATTTTCTGAAAGCAATCCTCCATTCCCCCACTTCCATTATTCTAGCTAGATTATATACTCTTCAAAGATTCAATGTGGAAAATACATAGAAATCTCTTAAGCGGTCAAACGGCTCTGGGATTAATGGTAATGAGTGATTCTTAATCACCAAAAAAAGATTGTCGAGGGGCGGTGGTAAAGAATCTGCTTTGATCTTTTTTAAAACATCAGCAAAATGTTGGTAAACACTGGGTAGCTGGGAAAATGGTGCTTTGATGCCGCAATTTGTGCCCTGAATTTAGCAACAATGCAGGACCTCTGACAGAACTGAGAAGAAAACTTGATTGGTGAGACCAATTCAGGATAGGATTGTGTAGACATAGGCAAGGCAACCCCAAAACCAGTGTAAAAAGTGATGAAATCACCACATGAAACAATATCTTTTTTGTGGAGTCTTCTAATTATGAACAACCACTATAAATACACTAGTGGGGCGAGAGGTAGAAGATTTATGCAGGAATCAAATTACCAGCCTATAGCTCATGGGGAAAAGAGGAAAAACATGGATTCACCAAGAGAGTGTATGAAACATGCAAATGCCCCATACAAAAGACAATGAGGAGGAAAATCATATTGAACGACATGTGCAATTCACTAATTGGAAGACTATATACTCCAAAAATGTAGATACTAAGGACAAATTTGTGGGGAACAGCCATCGACAAGTAGTGAGCATTTTTTAGGGAAAGGCAAAAGGATACAAATGTTGAGAACAACAGATCTACCCCACTGGAGACAACGGTCCCCAGTATCCCAAAGAAGAAAAAGGAACCCAGAAAGAAACCGCCTATCAAAAGATTCAATCTATCTAAGAAACTACTAAACCCATATGAAATGAAAGTTCTGATAAGAGTGCTTTCCTTCTCACCAGATGGGGAACCGGATGGACTGAATCTATTCATTGACATCTACAAATTAATTAGTAAAATTACACTTCACAGACATTTTTGCAAGTTGAACGTGGAAAAGGAAGAGATTTCAGCATCCAAACTCTCAAACGCTGAAGGGAGTCTGGGGGAAGATGATATGGAAACCCTGCTAGTATTTAAAGATTTCGATCAGCATCAATTTGTCAGTTATAATGAATATGGTGCAAGATTATGAAATGAGCTTAGTCGAGGAAGGAAGCAATGATAAAGTTAGACATAAGGTATTCTACCCTATCAATTCAAAAGAAAATTGTATTCCTGTCTTCGTGAAATTGTTATTATCAGAAGCAGAAAAAATTGATTCCATGAAAAATCTGAAGAGAAGGTCGAATTTGAATGATAAAGAGAGAAAAGCACTTAAGGACCTCAGAGAAGATAGGGATATCGTGATCCACCAAGCGGACAAAGGGGGAGGAATTGTGGAATAAGATAAAGAGAAATATTTATTGGAGGCATATAATCTTCTAAGTGACGTCAATACATATACTATACTTAATAAAGATCCAACACTAGAATACCGAGAAGAGTATTTAAGGCTCATTGAGGGAGCTAGAATAAACGGTGTACTAAATACAAAGGAGTTTGAGTATTTAGACGTCAAGTGCCCAAGAACTGCCATCTTCTACCATTTACCGAAAGTACATAAAAGCCTCCAAGATCCCGGGTAGATCAGTTATATCAGGGATTGGGAATTTGACGGAATACATAGACCATCAATTACAACCCTTAGTGACATCCTCAAGATCGTACATTAGAGATACCCCGCACTTATAAAGTGTATTATTAAAACATGAATGGAAATCAAACTTCTGGTGGGTAACTCTAGATATTATTATTATTATTATTATTATCTTTATTTATATCGCGCCAACATATTCCGTAGCGCTGTACAGGGGTTGAGTACATAGCAGAAAACAAATTAAACACCTTGTAAAGAATGGAGGGCCCTGTTTTTGAGCATAAAATCAAATGTACATAGAGCTTGTTTCCAAGGTCTGACACAAGATTGAAAACTCGCAAACTTACAATCTAAGTATACTACAATCTAGATATACGTGCTTTGTATGCTTCAATCCCACAGGAAGAAGGGGTGACCGCTATTTGACAGACCTTAGATGACTTTGATCATATGGATGTATTGCAGAGAGAATTAATTGCGGAAGCTACACTATTTATTCTTAATAATAATTATTTCCTCTAATATAAATACTACCTATAGACAAGAGGAACGGCTATGGGCACTAAATGTGCACCCAGTTTTGCCAACATATACATGTCCAACTGAGAAGAACGATATGTCTGTAACAATAACCTGTTCAAGGGAAATGTCATATGTTGGTACTGCTTCATTAACGACATCATCTTGATAGGGGACGGAGATGATGACACCAGATTGCACAATTTTGTGGAATATGTTAACAACAATCAGCCTAACTTAAAGTTTACAATGAGTACACATATAGCGCTGTAGAAATAGCCACCCACCGATTTAGTTAGTGACTACTATTTGTGTTGGTAATTCAATTTGAAGCTTGCATCTCACGCTATACAGGCCGTATGTCTGTAGGCTTGCTGCAGGCTTGAAGTCTGCTACAATTGCAGGCTTGTTCAATTGAGTAGCACCGGAATTTAGGGGCCAAAAGGTAAAACCATAAACCATGCAATCGTATGTATGCACTACAGGGCAGGAACATAATCAATAAAGCAAGGCCGTAACTACCCATTTAGAAAAAGCCAATAGAAATTGAGTCCGTCATCTTTAGATCAGTAAAACATGGAGGATACATGTCAATCAATTAGCATTTGGGGGTCCGATATGCAATCGGACTGGCAAAACGGCAAAATACAAAATAATACAATGAATGCCAATACTGTTCTAGTCCATGTGGGTGGCCTGATATGTATTAACTCATTGATTCCAGAGATCGATATAAACCCAAAATGAAACATAAACAAATTACATTTTTATTGTCAATTTGCGAGCTTGAGACTTTTGTGCAATTAATTCTAATGTCTTTCATCACTTTCCCCCTCATTTACCGTGCAGTATTCATTTTTTATTTGCATTTACAGTGCTATGGAAAGGGGTTAAACCCCCTTGCGGGTCCTATCTGGTACTCGTAGGATTTTCTCCTACATTTTCCATTTACGGATGTGAAAACATTTGCGGACTTGGCAATTTTAGTGCTCAGAACTCTTGCGGACGTGAAAGACCAAAGACTTCGGGAGGCTATAAGTTCTGGGTTCCATTATAGCTTAGTAGCAAGTAGTATCAGAGTAAAAACAGAAAAACCCAAGAGGCAATAAGTAGGGTCAGGCAGTCCAGAGTCAATGGGCTAGCAGGCAGCACACAGGGCAGGCAGCACACAGAAAGTATCCAATAGCTAGCTGGCTCAAAGGGAGGCAGAAAACATGGCAGTCCAAAACACACTCTAAAGAAGAGTCAGAGAATTGAACAGAACGCTAAGCAGTAGTTCCATTCCCTGCAGCCTTATACAGGTCCTGTGCTGTATTTCATGGTTCAAGCAACAAAAATAACTGGAAAAGGCCCAGTTGTAATCCCTGGACTAGATCAGCAGTGTCTGGACTGCATTATGCACAATCTATATCTCTAAACTTCAAAAGACCTGCGCATCTGATGCAAGGTTATGCTTGGTAGTATTCACAAGTGCTTATCATAGAAAATCCTACCTAGCGCCTCAGACACTGCGCTACAGAAATAGAGCTGAGAGCCACAGAATGGACTGCCGGCGCATGGGGTTGGGTGTGGGTCAATCTTTTGCGTAAATCATTATATTATTTAGTCTGGACTTCTTTGATTAATTCAGATGATTTCCATTTTTTGGCAGGTGATTTTTGGCCGCCAGCATTAAAAGTTGTAGCTATTTATTTAGATTTTTAGTGATGTGGGAGTTAGGTATACCTAAAAGGCAAAAGTCTATTGAGGGCTTGATTTTGGTGTTTAGGGTTTCGGATGGTACGTTGGTGATATTAAACCACATGTTTTGAGATAACCCGCAATCTCACCAAAAATGGTGGCAGGTACCCTTTTCTTTACAGTTTCTGAAGCATCCAGGGGAGATTTGTGGGTTGAGTTTATGCAGTTTGTCTGGGGGAAAATATGCTCTATGTAGGACTTTAGTTGCTGTTTCTAAATAGCTAAAGTAAACTGATCCTTTAGTTAAGTTTGAACATATCTTTTCCCACTTTTGGTGGTCCTATGTGACTCCTAGATCTAATTCCCATTGTGTAATACATTTTGGTTTTTGGTTAGTCGGAGGATTATTTAGAATTGAATATGCTCTTTTTAACTCCTTGATACAATGGAAAGTTTCTAGATAACCCTTTATGTAATCTCCTCGAAGCTATGTACTGTGCTACCCTAAATTCCATTATTATTCTAGCCCTTACATGCCATATAAATTTAATATAGAAAGAAACATAACTAAGAAGTGCTCATTGATGGCCAACAGAAAAATTTAGTGCTCTAAACTATTGCAGAAATAGCTTTCATGGTAGAGCTTTAGCTGGGTTACTAAAAAGATGGTGTCTTCTTAACACAATTTTCAGGTGATAGCTTCTTGCATGGAAGAATATCATAGAATACACCTACTGTACTCCAGATTGACCTAATAAAAAGAACTTTCCAGTTCACCTGTTATACTGTATTGTATTCTCTATTAACTATTACTTCACTTTTACTGCTACCAATAATGTCACCAGTAAGGTCTTTCATGAAAGTTCTGTCTAATTATTTAGACTATATATCCTACATACATTTTCCATAGACCAATGGTAAGTAACAGGTAGACCAATGTGAGTAACAGGTGGTCGAGGCCCACATGTGGCACTAAGGTACTTCCCATGTGACCCCCAGCCTGTTTGCTGAGATAGGAGACCATGCTCATCTTCACTAAGACACAATCATATCTCTCTAAAAATAGCAAATTATGCTTCTAAATACTTCTCCTCATTATCTATACCTCTGTTAACAACTAATGCCTTCCTTACAACAATTTTAAAAATTTAGCTTTGAGTAAAAGAAAAAGCTTTAAACCGCTGTGAACCCCTTTTAAGGACTCAGAGTGAAATATGAGGTCCTTCAAGTGAAATAGGTTACTCATCACTGCTACAATAAAATGTTCTACACATTTCCTTAGGCTGTTCAGTTTCCGTCCAATTACTTGTACCAACCTTCAAGCAAATGTAAATATATGCAGCAATGTTTTCTCAGTAAAACATCTGTTCATCTCTATATATCCATCTGATTTGTAAATGATTTCTATAATTTCTAACAAACTGTATCATAAGACTAGGGAAACAAATACATATGTAAGAAGCAAGTATTGTAACACAATATATATTTGATTTACTATATATTTTATTAATGTTAAAATACACATGCACAGAATCACAATATATACAATCAGCGGCGTAGCAACCGGGGGGACAGGGGGAATAAATCCACCCAGATTAAATATTATCTTTCCCTCTCCAGCTCTTTCTATCTGCTTGGTCTCACAAAATCACGCAAGATAATCTCATGAGATCTCGTGAGACCCGGATATCTGACCAGCTAAATGAAGAGGAGGTGAGTTGGGAGCTACTGGGGAACTGCTGAGGAGGGAGAGGGAGATAGCCTAGAAGTTTACGGTCTGAAGTAAAAAAGGCTGTTTGGTTTGCACAGCTCAGAGAGCAAACTGAGAAGTCTGCTACAGGGATCTACAGAGAAAAGGATTTGTACCATAAGACCATTTACAGAGGAAACTGTTTTGCTGCAAAAAAAAATGATTTTTGCCACAAAAGCATTTACAGAGGAAAGTGCTGCAGAAGAGAGGATTTGTGCCACAAGAGCTTTTAGGGAGGAGACGGATTGGTGCTATCCCAGCATTTGGAGAAAAGCCTGGAGAAAAAAAGCCTGTGATATAAAAGGTACTATTCTAAAAGACTATTTAGATATACCACAGAAGTCTGTGAAGTTACATATATCATTCCTCACCAAAAGAGTGTGTCAAGGGTTCCTGGAGGCTGGGATATCTGGAGAGAAGACGGGCCAGAACCCCACCCCTCTGTGTGAAAGAATACGATTTCACCTGAAGGCAGAGAAGTGGTTTATTTCATGCTGAAAATAAGCTATTGTTTGTTTGGAAACATTTTATTAAAAGAAAAGATAAAAACATATTGTGACTCTGTGGTTTATGTGGATCACTGTAGAAAACATACACACACATACATAGATCTACATATAAACATATGTATATATATATATATATATATATATATATATATATATATATATATATATATATATATATATATATATATATTTATTTATATATATAAATATATATATATATATATGTAATTTGCTTATTTGCTTTTCCGTTGTCCCCCTCTGATTTTTTTTGGTTCCTACGCCCTTGTATACACTATGTGAAAATAATTCACTTGTATGAATATGTGTATTACACGACAACACACACGATACCTTCCCTCTCCCCTAGATGTTTCTTGGTTAATTAAACCAAGACATTTTTTTGATGAAGATAGATGGAGTTGCTTAAATGATATTGGTTGAGCAAATAGCTACTTATGGTACTTTTCCATGGAGAATTAGGCTAATAAGATGTTGCATTCATAGCTCCATTAGTCAGTCTTTCAACTGAATGGAAATGCAGAATGTAAAAAAAACTAGAAGAGATAAAATAGCAATAGGTGTTTAATGTCACTAGTCATATGATGTGTTTTTATTATTTAATAGAAATACTGTATACTTTTTGTACTGGTCTAATTGTGCTATACTAAAAAACTAGTGAATTAATCACAGCTAGGTTACTGAATCAAAGTAAAATGAGCATTCATTAAAAATTGCTGTATTCAGAATTTCAAGTTTATATGTTATATGGTCAAATATCTTGACATTTTTCATTTTTTCAAATGTGCTCCATAGTCTCTACTATTATTATCCAATAATTACGCAAATCAATAAGTGAATAAATAAGCCATGCAAAATATTTAAAGAGACACACAAAATGTATTTACAGGAATTGTATGTGTCACTTAACAATAAGACTCTCCATCTAAGCACAATTTTACCAACTAGTTCACGCATTCTTTACTTTACAATAAATATTTGAAGCATAAATTAACTTTAAAGGAGAGTCTTCTCTCTATGTCTCTTTATCTAGGCCATTAATTAATAAAGTGAAGGGGATAATAAGGGAGACGAGAATGCCTAGTTGGTATAGATTATTTGACTATTATTATTTATACAAAGTAAATCTGCCATTAGTTTACCCAAGGGTACTTATAGATCCTTTTTCTTTAATGGTAAGTTTCTATATATTCGTGGTAACCACCACAAGACAGAATTCTCATCAGGTTTATTTATATTATCACATATATAGTTGTGAGCAATACAGGTTGTTGCTAATCCCAAAGGCGCTCAGCGCGAGGCTCGCAATGAGCGCCGAAGGTACTCAGAGGACCAAAAGACTTACATTGTGTGGCAAACAGCATTACCGGCATTACAATTTTATGACTGTAATTTTTTGACGGGCAATTCGCTAGTATATTTATATTATTGCTGTCTCAAATACTAACTAAATAGTGCAGAACATTTCAGAGATCCAATACTTATTTTATGTGCACTATTATTCTTTATCCAGCTCGGCAGGTTCTGCTTTTGTATCACTCCAACTGTGGCTTTCAGCTCAGTCACATACCTAGACCTGGGAACAAACAAGGTGATGCTGTGGGTGTTTTACTTTTCTCTCGCTGTACATTTCACCTTATACCCCCTGTCCCATCTCTTCAAAGTTCATACTATCCGCCTCTTCTCACCATCTCTCTACATGTTGCTGTCATCTATTGTACTCCTGGACGACCCTCTCAATTCCTTGATCACTTTGAGGCCTGGCTCTCTCACTTCCCTCCACCAACGTATCTTCACTTTTACTTGGTGACTTCAACATTGCCATTGACACTCCCACCTCCCCGGTGGCCGCTAAACTGCTCTCACTCACCTCTTCCCATGGCCTCTCACAACTTACAACTTACAGATTCCTCTACTCACCATGATGGACATTCCCTTGACTTTATTTTCACAAATCCAACCTAGTCATCCGTTCAGTCCATCTAACTGACCACCACCTCCTGACCTTCAACCTCACCACACTTTCCTCTCACTACTCTTCTTCATCCCTGGCAACCATAACCTACAGAAACCTGCAAGCACTTGAGCCTCAACAGCTCTCCACTGTGCTACAACCCCTTCTGAGGCCCATCACCAACCTCAACTGCCTTGACACTGCCACCTCATATTACAACTCAACTCTTTCTTCCACCCTTGACACCCTGTTCCCTATAGCCACAAATAGACGCTCCCACCCACAACCATGCCACACCACACAAACACGATACATTCAGCTGTGCTTCCGTAGTGCTGAACTACTATGGAGGAAATCTCTCACTCCAGCAGATTTCCATCGTTACAAGTTTATGCTGCACTCATACTTCTCTGCCATCAACCTTGCCAAACAGTACTATTTCACATCATTAATATCAACTCTGTCCTTCAATCCCAAAGTTTCTTCACCGCTTTGAACTCTCTCCTCCACTCACCACCACCTGCCGTCCCTTCCTGTGTCATGGCTGAAGACTTTGCCAGTAGAGATGTCGCGAATAGTTCGCCGGCGGACTGTTCCCGGCGAACATAGCATGTTCGCGTTCGCGGCGAACTGCAAACATATGCGATATTCGACCCGCCTCCCTCACCCTAACCCTAACACCCCTCACACTTATCCCTAACACCCCTCACCCTAACACCTAACCCTAATACCCCTCACACTTATCCCTAACACCTAACCCTAATATCCCTCACCCTAACACCTAACCCTAACACTCCTTACACTTATCCCTAACACCCCTCACCCTAACCCTAACACCCCTCACACTTATCCCTAACACCCCTCACCCTAACACCTAACCCTAACACCCTCACACTTATCCCTCACACCCCTCACCCTAACCCTAACACCCCTCACACTTATCCCTAACACCTAACCCTAACATCCCTCACCCTAACACCTAACCCTAACACCCCTTACACTTATCCCTAACACACCTCACCCTAACACCTAACCCTAACACCCCTCACACTTATTCCTAACATGCCTCACCCTAACACCTAACCCTAATACCCCCTTACACTTTTCCCTAACAGCCCTTACCCTAACACCTAACCCTAACATCCCTTACCCTAACACCCCTTACCCTAACCCTAACACCCCTCACACTTATCCATAACACCCATCAACCTAACACCTAACCCTAACAGTCTCACACTTATCCCTAAGACCTAACACCCCTCACACTTATCCCTAACACCCCTCACCCTAACCCTAATACCCCTCACACTTATCCCTAACACCTAACCCTAACATCCCTCACTCTAACACCTAACCCTAACACCCCTTACACTTATCCCTAACACCCCTCACCCTAACCCTAACACCCCTCACACTTATCCCTAACACCCCTCACCCTAACACCTAACCCTAACACCCCTCACACTTATCGCTAACACCCCTCACCCTAACCCTAATACCCCTCACACTTATCCCTAACACCTAACCCTAACATCCCTCACCCTAACACCTAACCCTAACACTCCTTACACTTATCCCTAACACCCCTTACCCTAACCCTAACACCCCTCACACTTATCCATAACACCCATCAAACTAACACCTAACCCTAACAGTCTCACACTTATCCTTAAGACCTTACACCCCTCACACTTATTCCTAACATCCCTCACCCTAACACCTAACCCTAACACCCCTTACATTTATCCCTAACACCCCTCACCCTAACACCTAACCCTAACACCCCTCACACTTATCCCTAACACCCCTCACCCTAACACCCCTCACACTTATCCCTAACACCCCTTACCCTAATCCTAACACCCCTCACACTTATCCCTAACACCTAACCCTAACATCCCTCACCCTAATACCTAACCCTAACACCCCTCACACTTATCCCTAACACCTAACCCTAACACCCCTCACACTTATCCCTAACACCCCTCACCCTAACCCTAATACCCCTCACACTTATCCCTAACACCTAACCCTAACATCCCGCACTCTAACACCTAACCCTAACACCCCTTACACTTATCCCTAACACCCCTCACCCTAACCCTAACACACCTCACACTTATCCCTAACACCCCTCACCCTAACACCTAACCCTAACACCCCTCACACTTATCGCTAACACCCCCCACCCTAACCCTAATACCCCTCACACTTATCCCTAACACCTAACCCTAATATCCCTCACCCTAACACCTAACCCTAACACTGCTTACACTTATCCCTAACACCCCTCACCCTAACCCTAACACCCCTCACACTTATCCCTAACACCCCTCACCCTAACACCTAACCCTAACACCCTCACACTTATCCCTAACACCCCTCACCCTAACCCTAACACCCCTCACACTTATCCCTAACACCTAACCCTAACATCCCTCACCCTAACACCAAACCCTAACACCCCTTACACGTATCCCTAACAGCCCTTACCCTAACACCTAACCCTAATACCCCCTTACACATTTCCCTAACAGCCCTTACCCTAACACCTAACCCTAAAATCCCTTACCCTAACACCCCTTACCCTAACCCTAACACCCCTCACACTAATCCATAACACCCATCAACCTAACACCTAACAGTCTCACACTTATCCCTAAGACCTAACACCGCTCACACTTATCCCTAACACCCCTCACCCTAACCCTAATACCCCTCACACTTATCCCTAACACCTAACCCTAACATCCCTCACTCTAACACCTAACCCTAACACCCCTTACACTTATCCCTAACACCCCTCACCCTAACCCTAACACCCCTCACACTTATCCCTAACACCCCTCACCCTAACACCTAACCCTAACACCCCTCACACTTATCGCTAACACCCCTCACCCTAACCCTAATACCCCTCACACTTATCCCTAACACCTAACCCTAACATCCCTCACCCTAACACCTAACCCTAACACTCCTTACACTTATCCCTAACACCCCTCAACCTAACCCTAACACCCCTCACACTTATCCCTAACACCCCTCACCCTAACACCTAACCCTAACACCCTCACACTTATCCCTAACACCCCTCACCCTAACCATAACACCCCTCACACTTATCCCTAACACCCCTCACCCTAACACCTAACCCTAACACCCCTCACACTTATCGCTAACACCCCTCACCCTAACCCTAATACCCCTCACACTTATCCCTAACACCTAACCCTAACATCCCTCACCCTAACACCTAACCCTAACACCCCTTACACTTATCCCTAACACCCCTCACCCTAACACCTAACCCTAACACCCCTCACACTTATTCCTAACATGCCTCACCCTAACACCTAACCCTAATACCCCCTTACACTTTTCCCTAACAGCCCTTACCCTAACACCTAACCCTAACATCGCGTACCCTAACACCCCTTACCCTAACCCTAACTCCCCTCACACTTATCTATAACACCCATCAACCTAACACCTAACCCTAACAGTCTCACACTTATCCCTAAGACCTAACACCCCTCACACTTATTCCTAACATCCCTCACCCTAACACCTAACCCTAACACCCCTTGCACTTATCCCTAACACCCCTCACCCTAACACCTAACCCTAACACCCCTCACACTTATCCCTAACACCCCTCACCCTAACTCTAACACCCCTCACACTTATCCTTAACACCCCTTACCCTAATCCTAACACCCCTCACACTTTTCCCTAACACCTAACCCTCACATCCCTCACCCTAACACCTAACCCTAACACCCCTTACACTTATCCCTAACACCCCTCACCCTAACACCTAACCCTAACACCCCTCACACTTATCCCTAACACCCCTCACCCTAACCCTCATACCCCTCACACTTATCCCTAACACCTAACCCTAACATCCCTCACTCTAACACCTAACCCTAACACCCCTTACACTTATCCCTAACACCTCTCACCCTAACCCTAACACCCCTCACACTTATCCCTAACACCCCTCACCCTAACACCTAACCCTAACACCCCTCACACTTATCGCTAACACCCTCCACCCTAACCCTAATACCCCTCACACTTATCCCTAACACCTAACCCTAACATCCCTCACCCTAACACCTAACCCTAACACTCCTTACACTTATCCCTAACACCCCTCACCCTAACCCTAACACCCCTCACACTTATCCCTAACACCACTCACCCTAACACCTAACCCTAACACCCTCACACTTATCCCTAACACCCCTCACCCTAACCCTAACACCCCTCACACTTATCCATAACACCTAACCCTAACATCCCTCACCCTAACACCCAACCCTAACACCCCTTACACTTATCCCTAACACCCCTCACCCTAACACCTAACACTAACACCCCTCACACTTATTCCTAACATGCCTCACCCTAACACCTAACCCTAATACCCCTGTACACTTTTCCCTAACAGCCCTTACCCTAACACCTAACCCTAACATCCCTTACCCTAACACCGATCACACTTATCCCTAACACCGCTTTTCTAACCCTAACACCCCTCACACTTATCCATAACACCCATCAACCTAACACCTAACCCTAACATTCTCACACTTATCCCTAAGACCTAACACCCCTCACACTTATTCCTAACATGCCTCACCCTAACACCTAACCCTAATATCCCCTTACACTTATCCCTAACAGCCCTTACCCTAACACCTAACCCTAACATTCCTTACCCTTATACCTATCACACTTATCCCTAACACCCCTTACCCTAACCCTAACACCCCTCACACTTATCCATAACAACCATCAACCTAACACCTAACCCTAACATTCTCACACTTATCCCTAAGACCTAACACCCCCCACACTTATCCCTAACACCCCTCACCCTAACACCTAACCCTAATATCCCCTTACACTTATCCGTAACAGCCCTTACCTTAACATCAAACCCTAAAATCCCTTACCCTAACACCAATCACACTTATCCCTAACACCGCTTTTCTAACCCTAACACCCCTCACACTTATCCATAACACCCATCAACCTAACACCTAACCCTAACATTCTCACACTTATCCCTAAGACCTAACACCCCTCACACTTATTCCTAACATGCCTCACCCTAACACCTAACCCTAATATCCCCTTACACTTATCCCTAACAGCCCTTACCCTAACACCTAACCCTAACATCCCTTACCCTAACACCCATCACACTTATCCCTAACACCCCTTACCCTAACCCTAACACCCCTCACACTTATCCCTAACACCCCTCACCCTAACACCTAACCCCCTCACCCTTATCCCTAACACCCCTTACCCTAACACCCCTCACACTTATCCCTGTGTCTCTCCCCCCCCCCTTATCATCAAGGGAGGGGGAGGATGATGAGGGAGGGGGGAAGAGACACAGGGGAGGATGATGAGGGAGGGGGGAAACAGACACAGGGGAGGATGATGAGGGAGGGGGTAAAGAGATACAGGGGAGGGTAATGAGGAAGGGGGGAAAGAGACACAGGGGAGGATGATGAGGGAGGGGAGAAGAGACACAGGGGAAGATGATGAGGGAGGGGGAAAAGAGACACAGGGGAGGATGATGAGGGAGGGGGGAAAGAGACACAGGGGAGGATGATGATGGAGGGGGGAAGAGACACAGGGGAGGATGATGAGGGAGGGGGGATGAGACACAGGGGAGGGTGATGAGGAAGGGGGAAAGAGACACAGGGGAGGATGATGAGGGAGGGGGTAAAGAGATACAGGGGAGGATGATGATGGCGGGGGATGTTAGGTTATTTATGCCCTTTATGGATTAAAACCAGACTCTGCATCAACTATGTAATTTTCCGTGGGAGTTTTGACATGGATCCCCCTCCGGCATGCCACAGTCCAGGTGTTAGTCCCCTTAAAACAACTTTTCCATCACTATTGTGGCCAGAAAGAGTCCCTGTGGGATTTAAAATCTGCCTGCCCATTGAACTCTATGGCGGTTCGCCGGGTTCACCGGTTCGCGATCATTTGCGGCGGTTCGCGTTTGCGAACCGAAAATTTTATGTTCGCGACATCACTATTTGCCAGACACTATAAGCATAACATTGAAAACATTTGCAAAAAAAATATCCTCTCATCCTGACTTACACATTCCATCCTCTCAACTAACTGAGAACACCCACCTCCTCTCTTCCCCAACCCCACAGCCACTATGCACTTCTTTGACCTTGTAACCTAGAGCAAAGTCTGCAGCCTACTATCAACCTCTCTTCTATTCCATCTCAGCTTATCCCTCCCCTCTCTACCACTCTAATCCCATCTCTCTCACATCTCTCCAACCTTTCCCTAAATACTGGCACATTTTCCTCATCTCTAAAACATGCCACAATTACACCCATTTTTAAGAAACCCTCATCTGATTCTGACTCTGCATCTAACTATCGTCCCATCTCTCTACTTTCCCTGGCTTCCAAACTACTTGAGAGGCCTGTCTACAACGCCTTACCCAATGTATTTCCTCCAACTCCCCTCTTGACACCTTCCAATCAAGGTTCCGGACCCAACACTCCACTGAGCTCTCACAAAAGTCACTAAGGAGTTGCTCACCACCAAGTTGAAGGGCTTCTAATTCTTTTAGATGTCTCTGCTGCCTTTGACACAGTTGACCACGTCTTCCAATCCAAATCCTCTACTCCCTCAGCATCCGAGTCACTGCTCTCTCGTGGTCAGTGGCGGAGCTAGTGAATGGAAGGCCCCGGTGCAAAAAATCCAATTTGGACCCTCTCTCCACCTCTCTACTTCTCTCTCACCCTCTCCTTCTCCCTCATCTTCACTCCTTTTCTCTCCCCCTTACTCCTTTTCTCTCCCTCAATCCTGTTCTATCCCCCTCACTCCTTCTCTATCACTCTCTCCTTCTCTCGAACCCCTCTCTCCTTCTCTCTATCCCCCACTCCCACCCTCTCCTTCTCTCCCCCCTTCTCTACTTCTCTCTCACCCTCTCCTTCTCCCTCATCCTCACTTCTTTTCTCTCCCCCTCAATCCTTTTCTATCCCCCTCACTCCTTCTCTATCACTCTCTGCTTCTCTCAAACCCCTCTTCTTCTCTCGAACCCTTTGTTCATTCTCTCTCCCCCCCTCTCCCCCTCTCCTTCTATCCCTCTTCTCTACTTCTCTATCACCCTCTCCTTCTCTCCCACCCCTCTCTCCTTCTCTCTCTCACCCCTCTCTCCTTTTCTCTCGCCCTCACTCCTTTTCTCTCCCCCTTACTCCTCTATCCCTCCTTACTCCTTCTCTCTTACTCTCTCCCACCCTCTCCTTCTCTTCCCCCTCTCTCACCAGGGTCCTGGTGGGCCCCTACACTACAGACTTTTTTAAATAAATGTAATTTATAAAGCAGTGAAGCCTGCACGGGGGAGGTTGGTGTACCCCAAGGTTCAGTCCTAGGCCCCCTCCACTACTCCATCTATACATCCTCACTTGGAACCCTAATAAAATCTTTTGGATTTCAGTATCATCTGTATGCAGATGACATTCAAATCTACCTCTCAACAACATCAACACCAGATCTATCCCCTTCTCTTCTAACATGTCCCAACTGCCTCTCAAGTATATCCTCCTGGATGTCTGCCTACCACCTCAAACTCAACTCCTAATCTTACCATCCACTACTTCAGCTTTCATCCCTCACATCTCTCTCACTGTCAACAATGCCATCATCACAACCACCTCCAAAGCCCGTTGGCTTAGGGTTATACTGGACCTTACCCTCTCTTTCATTCCTCACATACAGGCACTAACAAAATCTTGCCTGTTTCATCTCAAAAACATCTCTAAAATACGTAAAAATATGTACCTCACACAATACACAACTAAGATTCTAATACTCTCTCATCATATCTCATCTTGACTACTCCTGCCTTGTTGGCCTCCCCATCACCCGCTTGTCACCACTTCAATCCATAATGAACGCATCCTCTAGACCCATCTACTGTACTCAACGTTCAGTGTCTGCAGCACCTCTGTGTCAATCACTCCACTGGCTTTCTGTTCCCTCCAGAATAAAATGTAAAATCATGACCCTAACTTACAAAGCCCTCAATAACAGCGCACCTCCTTATACTGTATCTTTGCTCTCATCTCCAAATATTCCCTCACCCATCCTCTTCGTTCTGCTAACAAAATTATTCTTTCCACCTCTCTTATCAACTCTCATTCTTGCCTTTCGGATGTTTCTCGTGCTGCCCTATTCTGTGGAACTTCTTGCCTCGCTCCACTAGATTATCTCACTACTTCAAAACCTTAAAATTCTCGCAAAAAAATGCACCTTACCTTGCACAACTTATCTTTCACTCTGCTGTATCTCACACAAACCCTTTACACTGTAAGTTTGCAAGGTGCTTTGGAGAAGCACTTTGGACTCTGGATTCTAAGCTCAAAGACAGGGCCCTCCATCCTTTGCAATGTGTTAATACTGCTATAGTTTTGCCTTGATTTTAACCCATGTATAGAGCTACGGAATGTGTTGGCCTGTTACAAATAGATGATAACTATGAGAGATATTTAATTATGTGAGTTGGAGGACTTTGAATTCAGGCTTAGAATATCCAACTTTCAAGCTCAATGCTTCTAACACTTTATCTCGCATTTTTACCATTTGCAAGTATGAGTAATAATAGACGCTCTATATATATATTTTTATTTCATAACTAGGACCTTTGCTTCTAAGCTCCAACTGCCAGGCACCAGTGATAAGGCAATGTAGCAAACCTGTGCCAGAACAGCAAACAAATGATTCAAAAGGTAAAAGAGAATTTCACAACACACTATCGATGATCTTTAGCAAATCAAATTCTTTGAATCAAATGGACTCTGACCACCTTCTAAATGGACATATTTTGCCCAAACAACTGTGTTATGTTGAATCACTACTCTGTCAGTTCTTATACAACTTTCTAGTGTCTTTGCATCACACTTCTTAGGAAGCAAGAGTGATTACTCCAATTGGTTTTTGCAATGTAAAAGTTAAGTAATTTGGAATATTATTCACCTCATCCACAGCAGTTAGAAAAAAAGCTGAACTGCTTTCACATATAACCAAAATGACTTCATTATTCACTACCATAGTCTAACCTCCAGCAATGCTAGTAGAAACTGAGGCTCTCTTGTACCACTATGAGAATCCCACAATATGGCAGAACTTTCTAAATATAAAGTAAAACAAAAGATGATCCAATCTATCACAAAAATGGGTCAACTTGAGAGATCAAATATATAACTTGAAGAGACATAGGACTCTATTCTAACCCTCCTGTAAGCAAAAAACTGAGTGACATTCACCTGTAAAACACAACACTCTATCACATCGCACACATAAATATAATTCCCAAGAAATGCCATTTGAATGCTTGAAATGTCCTTAATATTTTAACCCTGACTTACTGTCCGATATCCAAATCACTTCTGGAATGATATCTGAGCTATTGCAGTTTATCTTGAAGTCTCTCAGAGTGTCTGAAATGTTCAAAATGCCTCAGGGTATACCCATAAAGGCAAAAAAAATGCCTTTGTGAAGACTGGATGGCTAATATACAACAATATGAATAACTTAATTGTGTCAAAATTGAGGCTTGATTGCTAAAGTCCAAAACATCTAAAGAGCTACTACCACCTGCTAACCCCTATGAGCCAGGTTATCTCCATGGATCCTCCTTCAATAAACGCTATCCCCGAAGGCATGGGTATCCCATTAGACCCCCCTTCAATACCGCTACCTTCTATGAGCCTGGATAATTCACAAGGATAACCCCTCTATCAGTACCCCATCCCACCACTCTTTGTACTTTGGGTGGGGCTCTATTAACTCATAGTGGTCCTGATGGACCCATATGGGGCCTCAAACAAAAACAATGGGGCCAATGGGGCTAAATATTAACCTGTTTTGATAGGTGTCCTTATCTAAACCTAGCCCCCTATCTGCTATCATACAGGGTCTTATCTGATTGGCTGCTTCTATAACCAATCAGAGAAGGGTGACACTAGAATAAATCCTATTCTCAGTGGTGCTGGCATGATCCTCCTGACCACCATTTGGGTTCAGTAGTTGTTATAGTTATTTAATATGTTTTAAGGTTATGTATATTACCCTATGTATGTTCATTACTGTATGTTATGTTGCTTCTCTATGTATGTTTAACTTATGATAGATTATGTGTCCACTCTTCCTGATGAGAGTTTAAATTCAAATGGAAAGTTCCATTGCTAGTCAGTAACTGTTATGTACAGAGTCAGTTAAAGGGATATCTAAGTTTCCTGGATTATGAATGCATCTGATGGAGGAGAATCAAAAGTGTATGAAAAAAATTGTTTGCATGAAAAAATACCAAAATAAACATTTAAACACTTACCTTGAAGTTAGCAAAATTTATTGTAATTACTGACAGCTTAAAATTAAGGTTAACACCCCCTCCAATTTGTTTTGGCCAATCCAGTTAGAGAAAGATTTCAGACATAGCACTATGTTAGTTGCTATGGGAACACCACACAGCATAGCCAGGAAGCAGGGATGAGTCATATATCAGCAGTGACAACACTGCTCTCTTATTGTCTGTGATGCAAAACAGCATGGGATATGTAGGCAACGGAGCCTGGGAAATGTAGTTTATCACTGAAATGTGACCGGAAGCTGCAAGGAGGAAGCTGTAAGGAGATTGGCTGAGCAAGCAACAGCATGTAAATAGTGGGTTCATGTTGCTCCCCGGGTGCTGCATGCTGATTGGGGTGGGGGCACCAGGAAGTTGTGTAGATACCCCCTGGGGGTGTCAACATAATCATTAGAGGTATTTTTAGATATTAATTTAAAAAAAAAGGTTTTATGATATGTGCTGCATACACATAGGCTGCTTTTTGCCTATAGAGTGCGGAAATGTACAAATCCAGCTCACTTAGATATCCTTTTAAGTTATATGTGTTAGTTAGTGAAGTTTGCTTTGATGGTTGATACATAAAAAAGTATTTTTTTAGTCCTTTCCCTTTTCACCATCGCAAAATCTGACAGCTGCAGTTCCGCCACCAGCCGACTGATGGTGCTGCCGATTTAAGCATATAAGGTGCGCTGACAGAAGAGGCCTTGAGCTATGAGAGGTGCGCCCAAGGCACTGGGGGCCGAGTGCCCGAGCAGAACATAGTGATGGCTCCGCTGTCTATTCAGAACCGTCGAGTTGTGCCACACCGGAGGGAAGAATAGTTCTTTGCCTTCCCTGGAACTTGACAGCACCCGAAAACTCACAGCACCCTCTGGAAGATGGCAACTGTAACTGCAGCTGTCAGTGCTGCAGAAGAAATGCACAGACAAAGAGGGATAGATCCGGTTTATTTGTTATGAAGTCTCCATTACAATAAAAGCAGTTACAGCACCACTTGTCCAGATGAAGTATCCTGTATGCTAATCTTGTGTCCTCACTTTTTTAAATGCTGCAACCTAGGAAGATGATTTTAGAGACATCTGCTGCCTTGGTGAAGAGATCAAAAGAACCTCAAAGATCTGCTGGGTTGGTTTGGCCATAACTGCCTTATCAAGCCTGACTGAAGAAAGCAGATCCTAACAGTTGGTGGCAAGTGGTGGGATCCCAGCAGCAGAAAACAAGCAGCAGGATGGCTACCTACGAGGACAACGTGTCCAGAAGGTTTCAAAAGTGGAGAACTATTATGCTTAAAGGTCTATCAAGGACCATTAGTTGGCTCTCCGGGCACAGATCAGGCAGAACTTATACTCAAAGAGAAGAAATGAGCATTCAGAGGTCCAGAGCCCAGTAACAACCCAGCTAGGGGTGGTCCATGTGAAAAGGGAGCTGACCAGCAAGAGAGTTCAGCAGAAACCTGGAGCCAGGATAGCATTTGAAGGCTTATCTACTGAGGAAACCAAGTTTTTTTTCAGTGGCTTGGAGGAGTTGCAGAGACCTACAAGCAGTTTGTCCAGTGTGACCAGACCAGCTCATTGAGGTCCTGCCTAGCAGAGTTGATCCAGGAGAAAAGAAACCAGATCACAAAGAGGATGGAGCAGGGGACACACTGGCATGACACGAAAATCTGGTAGCATCTCTTATAAGTAAGCAAATGGCATTCTTGGGGCTCCAGCAAGGAGATGAGCTATCATAATGGCTGGATGGTCTGGAGTGAAAAGAGATCTATGTGGGACAGTAGTATGATGGCCAGATGGCACCGGCTGTTGCATTACAATGGTCTACCTACTACAACGGGAGTTAATAGAAAGACTCCAGGAGTTACTGCAGTGTGATTCAGCATGTGGCATGAGGGCTTCAGAAAGGGAGGGGGGGCATACTATATAATCAGCGCTGCCAGGAATTGGGACTAGAACCAGGGTCCAAAGTGGCTTTACTGATCCAGCAAAAGTTGCAACTGGAAGCCAAGTTTGTGAAGCTGCTGGAGAAGGCAGTTCAGGGTAAGACTTGGCTCAAGGAGTTGAAGGAGCTCTGCAAACTGGGTGAGGATGAAGATGATGCATCCTGCAACTAGGAGGCTCTAGACGCATACAGCTGTTTCGATTGTTTGCCCTGAGAGAGCACTGGGAAGTGTAATTCTGGAATGGGGCACAGAGGATTATTTCCAGAAAGTAGATGGCCTGGAAAGAGGCCACCATGCTCCTGGGTTCTTGGAAGAGCCAAACATGGAATGTGAAAAAGTGGTGGGACTCCAGCTGATAAAAACAGTAAGGGAGCTTAGCCACAGACCAGGGTGCAGGAGAAGCAATGAGTGCTGACATCCTGCCAAAAAGAAACCAGGATGAAGAAAATGCATCCTGCCACCAGGAGGGCCTAGAAGCATACACCTGTTTGGAATGTTGTTTGCCCTGAGATGCTGCATCTCAGAGGTGGAAGTAGCTGTCATGACCCCCCTGACCACCATTTGGGTTCAGTAGTTGTTATAGTTATTTAATATAAGCCTCTTTCAATTGAGCAATCGTGAGTTAATTTGTTAATTAATTGTCATCTTTTTGCATGCTCAGAATGGGTTATGGGTTATGGGCTTGAAAACGTTGTGGTGGTTAAACCTGGAACTTACAGCATTTAATCTTTCACGGCCGCAAGACTTCTAATCGCTAAAATCACAAATCGATATTCAATTGCAAAACATCACTCAAGACCGCACGCGCAGTAAAGCCCACAAACGTCAAATGGCGGCCCAAAGCTTACGGCTTTCAAATAGGGCCTGAAAAGGGTTAACAGACTAGTTTGGTACACAGTGAAACACAATAAAACAATGGACTTTAAAATATGGTAAAAGCAATGGAAGACATTAGAATTACTTCCATAACAACTCCCAACTATTAATTAGTTAAAAAAGGAAATGTTATTTTTCTCACAGGTTGTAATGGTCATGCATATGCCAATAAGAAAAGTCATGCTGCAAAATGCTGAAAGCTATTAAAGACACACTACCTCATTAAACTGCAACACAAATACATTACAATGCTGCCATATTAACCCTTTCTCATAGGCTTTAATGTGTACCCTAAAAATACAAAGATTATCTTATATACATCTCACTCATCACATCTACATCGGGAAAACAAATAGTGGAAAATTACTCTGCTACATGACATATATCAAGAACCAGGGATACATTTCACATTTGGTTGTTCGACTCTCTGTGAACCTATGGACTACAGCACACTTACTTATGTCTTTGTCTGTGCAAATCCACAAGGTTTGTATGGAAAACATACTGGAGTGGGTTGCCAATTCCTTCTCCAGTGGACTGTGATTTGTCTGACCTCTCTGCTATGACCTGGCCACCTACAGTGGCACTACATGGTACAGCTCACAGCTTTTTTCAGGTACAAAAACCCCTTCAACACCACCACTTAGCAATCCAGAGGGGACCAGGGGAACATACACCACACTAATCTACTCTAACCCATCAGGAAGGGCCGCAAAAATGCCATGGAGGTTGTGCAGAGGCACATGGAGCAACAGCCAACTCAACTCCATCTCCGCTATGCCCATCCTGGAAAGTCCAATGCCATTGCTGGTGGCCATGTGCCAAGATGTATACCCATTATCATTTGGTGACCTTCCATTAAGTGTTTTGATGTCAATCAATTGACATTATCACCTGTCATATTCCTGTCAGGCCTTCAGGGTAATGTTGATACTACACAGTATTACCAATTGGACTTTGTATGTGTATTAACACTTTATTACCAAATATTATATATATTATTATATGATATCTCATGATATTACTATTATTACCGTTATTATATATATTAACCCGTTGCATAGTGACAAGGGCTCATTAGTTTACTGATATAGGAATGTGACACAAATGTGATGCATGTGGATGTCACTTCACCCCAACCATTGAAAGCACACTGAAACGCTGAGAACGGTATAACAAAGCTTTATTTCATACACAGAGCACAATCAGAAATGGACAAGACTGTGCATTAATATCATGGGTGTGGTGTGGGTGTATCCGGGGACAGGAAGAGGAAATTGTTGGAAAAAAGGGGATACCTAAAGGGGTAATGTCATAGTCTAGAATAAATTATGCATAGCACCTACCAGGGTCACATGTGATCACTACACCACTGTAACTGGAATCTGATGAAAAAAAGGATCATCAAAAATTACTCCATTTATTTGAAGAAACCATTAATGTGCATAGCACTTACAACTTGTCTATATCTGCTCAATGAAACAGATGCTTAAACCTCCGGACTGTGTAATCCAATCCAGTTTCACACATAGTGTGTTGACAAAACAAAAATCTGAAAAAAGTGGTAAAAAAAAGGCAGATGAGGATAAAAAATAAACAAACATACATGTACAGTACAGTGCTAAATACTATGACCCTCATTCAATTGCGATTTGCCCAATTGAATAGGGCTCTAAATAAGCACATAGCATATTTTTTATACAGAAGTTTTTAGTTAGTGAACTTTTATCCAAAAGCAAGTTCTTTACTAACTAAAAACTTCTGTAAAAAAAGGATGTTTTGTGCTTATTTAGAGCCCTATTCAATTGGGCAAATCACAATTGAATGAGGGCCTATAACTGTAACTGTAACAATATACCAACTCACCTGATTCCCATATGCACGCATTACTAACCATTAGCTAGTTATCAGGATATGAATCTCAGGATATTTATACAATTTCACGATCTGCTTCTTCTAGGGGGCTTGATATGAACCTAGTTCAAACCTACCCCAGCAGAATCATGTAGTTCCTGTCCTCTGTGGCACAAAAGATGGCTTCTGAAGAGGGCAAGGCCCAAAAGGTACAGGCAGAGAATACTGGATCCAGCTTACTTAGTGGCCCATGGCAAGACCACTCCCCAAGTCAGGATACAACACACAAAAACAATCTCACACCTTGTTTATGTGAAAACTATCTCTCAACCTTTATTGAATGATCAAAACAACATATTTATACTCTCCAATACCACACCCTTGTGTACATTTGTGTATGTGTGATGTCAGACCATCTGGCTTGCAACCTTGGCCTATCAAAGCTATTGAGATCAAATTCACCAGATATCTAGTGAACAAACCTTTATGCTAAACTCAAGTGTTTGTTTAGGATTACTTGAAGTACTTGCATCTGCAAGGCATGTATGTGTGAGTGTGCAATGATCTGCAGCTAACTTCTATGCAGAGCATTTCTACCAATTCCACATATGTTTTATATAACATTTTCCCTCTTATGATATATTATAACTAGGATACATAATAACCATATACAGGCAACATATAACCACACAATAACACATAATCCCAATGTAACAATGTCATGCTTCCTTGGACATATTCATAAATTGCTGACAATATGAGTCCTTAAACAATTAATTCATGACAACTTCTCCCCCTTCCTTTCTAGTATAGCATAGAGGATCGTCCTGACGGATAATTCTCTAGCTATACTGCTCTTACTTGTCCTCCTGTCTGGAAAGTCCATCCATGTGATAGGCTCAGTGGCTCTCTGGTTACCCTGCCTCCCCCTGTCTAGGGCGAATACTTGCTTCTTCCCAGTGGCCTAGTGACTTTCCCAAGCCCTTGGGGAGACTTATAAGACAACTGCCATGGAGGACCCTTCAAGGTAGTCCAGGGGAAACAGTACATCCCAGCTAGTAAGTCCAGCATAAACTTGGGAGGATCCTTACCCAGCAAAGCCCTTTCCTTCCAGGCTAGGGAGACCTCCTGTCCTGCTGATTCTGGATCAGCACTCAGTCCCATGGGTAAAATTGCAGAGTACAAGGTTCCCTTTGTCAGGCCTGAGCTTTTTCCTGAATAAACTAGGATGCTGGAGTTGCAACATGGGCTAGTGACATTCACTGGTGGAATCCATGCTGGATTAATGGGCAGTTCTCATACAAGCCGTTGTGGTTCAGTAGCCAAACTCTCTCCCACCAAGCCTGGCCAATGGCCCCTTCTTTCCAGGGTTACAGGTACACAGCCAGTGTCTTTGGGCAGCTGCAGGGGAGTCATTGTAGGGAGACCAGGAGACAAATCACAATCTGGGGTACCCTCTGGCTCTTTGGTCTCTGGATCCTCAGATGGAACCTCCTGACTCTCTCCATCTGAGACTGCCTGGTGTGTAGTTATAGGCAGCCCTTGAGAAGCAGCTGCTACTGCCTCTTGTTCAGGCTGAAGAAATGGGCTACTTTTTGTTTCTGCTCCAGGGTCTGTGGCTGGCTCCTGGACAATGGTAATCCAAGGAACCTCTCCACTATTTCCACAGTCAATTGGTAGGGCCCAGTGCTCATTAGGTTCTTCTCTTACTCTAGGAGCAGAGTAGCTTTTCCCCAGTTCTCCCCCTGGGCCTGGCACTGCTGTGGTTTGGCCCTGTCCCCATTCCTCTAACTGGGTGAGACTAAAGATAGGGACCAGTTCTTCCTCTCCCCAGTCAACCCCATGGATGCTGGCATCCCTGTTATTTTGAGAATCATGGATATCAAAATTCTCCCCAAAGTCCATACATTTATTTTCTGACCCAGCCTTCGCAATATTTAGCTGGGTTTCTGTAGTACCTGTTAGGTGGTTCTGTTCCATGCCTGACTGGCATGAGCCCTCCCAGCTGGGTGGCCAACAACCATCCAGGGATGCTTCATCCAGTAAGTCTATATAATCCACCTCCAGCTGTAGCTCCTGCTGGATCAAAGGCCAAAGTAGGTTAGCTGTCTGAGAGTCTGTCTCCAGTCCCAGCATGTGACAGCGCTTGGCAAACAGACACAGCTTTCTTTTCTCTGTCCCCAAGCCACAGTCCGGTTACCCATGTACTATGTCCCAAAGTGCCTTTTCCAGCCCCAATGAAAAATGATGAGGTATCCCAACAGGTCCTACCCAATAAGCTGGTCAAGGTGTACTATCATCTTCGCAAAATGATCTTGTTCATCAACATTGATATCACACCCATCAGCTATATAGCTGTTCGCACATGTTAAAGGATAACCATGTTATCAGCAATAGGGGAAAATAACCATTAATACGGAGAGGACACAAAGGTTGTGACAATGTTACTTACATCAGACCCGAGGATTTTTTCTCAGACTGATATTGAGGTCAAGATCACATGCTTCACTAGTGCATATATTAATGCTGGCTGTCATTAACATGCCATTGTGAGACTCAGCCAGCCTACTACTATAGTGGTATGAGTCATACATTTAAGCTATATGTTAAGGGGGGCTGTCATTGAAGGAATGTCTACTTGAGAGGCACTGGGAAAACCTTACACTTCATACATTTCCTCCACAATGCTTGCAGATGCAGAAGATGCCTTCATGGACGTGAATTGTACCTAAAACGAATTGTACCTAAAACAAAACAAAAACATAACACCTACAAAATAAGGCCTTAAAAACGATAGGGACTGCAGCATATCTTCTCAACAGCATTCTTCAGTGACCATCAATTGGTGAAACAGAACTCTATGTGTCCACAGAGAAGAGGATCATGGACCATGTGATGGGAGGTATCCATTGGCATACAAAATATCACCATCACATAGGCCAAGATTCAAGACTCTGTAGCCAGGCTAGATTAGGTTAACATTTGGACCAAAAGATTGTCACTGAGGAGTGCTGTTGAGAAGGCCAAAATATATGCGCAGTCCCTAGGTTCTCCTCCACCTAGCCAAAAGTCCACAAATCCCCCGTGGCCGTCCGCCGCGCCCCTGGTGGTGGTGCATTCCCCCAAGAGGCAGTGGCACATGCATTGGTGGAGGCATTGGGGGTAAGAGAGGAGGGGCCGGGCTGCGTGTGGAAGGAGCATGACTCCGGGGTGGAGAAGGCGGGGCTGGGGACCAGAGCACGTCATATGGTGTCTGTAGTCACTTTGTAGAATGCGCCCAGTACGATTCAGTCATTAGGTGGTGTCTCTTCTCCTCACTATTGATTGGCAGAGATGCTGGTCTGGATCCCCCGGAGACACTCCATCTTCTGCCGCATAAGGGCCAGCATCTCCGCCTGCGCAGCCTGGCTTGGTGGTGGGGATGGAGGTACCAGGGGCGCGGCCTGTTGAGGAAGTGTCGTTGTTGGTGGCCCAGTGGGGAGGGTCTGGGCCCGGCTGGAGATCGGATCAGTAAGGGCGGTGGTGTTGGTGGGCCTGGTGGTGGTGGCGGCCAGTCAGATGCACTGCTGAAGGGAGGAGAAGGTGGGGTCAAGCCAAGCTGTTACTTTTAGTAGGAGGGCCCTGACGAGATGCTTAGTCTCTGGAGGAGGGGGATAGTGGGGTCAAAACCCGGCGGTGTGGCTGGTGGTCCTGCTAGCCAGATGACATCCTCCTCCTCCAAACCAGGGCCATCGGCTCCTCGTCTTTCCTCATCCCCCTGCGTCGGTCCCCTCTGGCTCGCCACTAAACCCAGACCTCACTGATGATCAACGATGGAAAAGAGAGGTATATGTGATTAGTATGATTAATAATACATTGTTTTGTGTTAATTCCTAACTATCTGACATCTAGGCTTGAACTTGGATGATTCTGATAATTGCAACTCAGATAAGCTATCATTTGCTGGATATGATCTACAGTGCCTTGCAAAAGTATTCACTCCCCTTGGCATATTTCATGTTTTGTTGCCTCACAACCTGGAATTAACATGGATTGCTTGAGGATTTGCATTATTTAATTTACAGAACATGCCCACCACTTTGAAGATGTTTTTTTTATAGTGAAGCAAACAACAAATTGGACAAAATAACAGAAAAAGTCAATGTGCATAACTATTCACCCCCCTAAAGTAAATCCTTTGTAGAGCAACCTTTTGCGGCAATCACAGCTCCAAGTCGCTTTGGATAAGTCTCTATGAGATTGCCTCATCTTACCACTGGGATTTTTGCCCATTCCTCATTGCAAAATGGCTCCAGCTCCTTCAAGTTGGATGGTTTGCGCTTGTGAAGAGCAATCTTTAAATCTGAACACAGATTTTCTATTGGATTGAGGTCTGGGCTTTGACTAGGCCATTCCAACACATTTACATGTTTCCCGTTAAACCACTCATTGTACAGCTGGAAGGTGAACCTCCGTCATAGCCTCAAATCCGGCACAGCCCCTGGGGCCTTTATATATGTAAAGACAAATCATGTGACACTTAGATTGCACACAGGTGGACATCATTTCACTAATTATGTGACTTCTGATGGCAAATGGTTGCACCAGAGCTTTTATGGGCTTCATAACAAAGGCGGTGAATACATACGCACATGCCAATTTTCTGTTTTCTATTTCTAAAAAATAGTTTTATGTATATATTTTTCTAATTTCACTTCACCAACTTAGACTATTGTGTTCTGATCCATCACATAAAATTCAGATTAACAAAACATTGAACTTAAAGCTGTAATGTAACACAATACATAAAAAGTCAAGGGGGTGAATACTTTTGCAAGGCACTGTATTCTTTGGTTCTTGGTCTTAACGCTATCTTGATTCCGGCTGCGGTCTGTAACTGCATACGCTGCAGTGGGCACACCAGTACATGGACTCTCTATTGATCGATTAATGTTTTTGTGCCCAGGAATTACAGTGATTTGTCAGCTTCATGGATTTAATGACACCTCCATCTATCCCTTGCTAATTCCATAGAGCTGACATGTCAGTGTCCTTGTTGGTCATCATGTACATGTGTAGTGTGTGTGATGTACATGTGGTGGCATGTTGGTGTAAGTCATATTCACCTGACATGGGCAGGCACCTGGCTCAGAAGGTCCTTGGCCACCCTCTCCCACTCTTTGTAGCACACAGTCCTGTGCTTGCCCTTATCCTCTTTCTCTCCCGGCTGTGGACGGGGATCCTTGCCTCCCTGACCGGTGCCTGAGGCCTGTTCCTCCCCCGAACTACCAATGGGGGGGGGGACTGATTGCTTCTCCTCTTCGGCCACCATCCTCCTCACCTTGGTGCTGATGTCATCAAATGGTGTTTGACGAACCTCACAGCCACTACATCCTTCCATGCCTGGGCCCTAGGCCCTGGTCTGACTTTCCTCCCCCTGCAAGCATCACGGGGCGGCCAATGATGGCACCAAGGAGGACCACATTCTCCTGGTATAGTCCAGGGCCCTATGCTTGCCCTTAGCCTCTTGCCTTACCGACTGTGGATGCAGATCCTTGCCTCCCTGACCTGTCCCTTACACCTGTCCCTCCCTCAAACTAGGGATCAGGCCAAATCTGTTCCTGGTCTAGATGTGCCTGTTGCTAGGGCCACCCTGCCACAACCCACTTCCTCCTCTCCACTCTCCTCCTCCTCTGCCACCTCCACCACCGCCTGCTCCTCCACCACATTCTCCTCCAACTCCTCCTCTTCCAACTCCTCCTCTGCCACCTCCTCCCCCAACTCCTCCTCCTCACCTCCACCACTCCCAACCTCCTCCTTCTCTCCTCTACCACTCCTCACCTCCTCCTCCACCACTCCCCAGGGCCACATCTCTCTCCTCTCTCTCCTCCTCACCTCTCCTCATCTCCTCCTCCCCGCCTTTTCACTTCTCTCCCCTCCTCTCCACTCCTCTCTCCTCCCTCCATTTAAATCCCTAAAATAATATATGGTTAAATCAAAAAACAATTTTTCTGTATATGTATGAGGAAAATAAAAAATGTGTGGATTATGTGTATTAAAAACCGTTAGGGGATGGGGTGTGGGGGGTGGGATGAGTGTGTGTGTGTATGGAGTGACCTAGCTCTATGTGTATCTATATGTGTTATTTAATTTATTTGTAGTGCTATTGTGTGTAATCAGTAAATACGTGTAATCAAGGATTAAGTGTAAAATCGGAATTAGATGAATAGAAATAAACAAAACCGCAATATGCTGCTCTCACAAATCGCCTACTCTCTTACTCTCAGTCAGCAACCTCCAACCCCGGGGCCTGCATGCTAATTCGGAAGAAAATACAACACAGTCAATGCATGGTCGGGTGAAACACAACTTTATAATCTCCCTGTGTCTATTACCTGCTGCTAGACCGCTTTCTATTGGCTGAGAGGCCTGTGTTGCACTCGTTATGCCGTGATTGTAACAGAGACGAGTGGGAGCCTGCAGCACGACCCCGCAGACATATGGCCTTGATTCTGCGAGATGCGGCCTTGCGATTGAATCGGGCTCTATGTTTTTAGGTTATGTTGATTACCATATTTATGTTAATTACTGCATGTTATGTTCTTTCTTTCTTTATGTTTAATTTTTGATGTTAGATTCTGTATCCACTCTCCCGGGTGACAGTTTAAAATCAAACTGAAAGTTGCATTGTTAATCAGTAACTGTTATGTACAGAGTCATTTAAGTAATTTGAGATAGTTAGTAAAGTTTGCTCTGATGGTTGATACATAAAAAAGTTGTATCTGTTATAAAGTCTCCACCACAATAAAAGCAGTTTCAGCACCACTTGTCCAGATGAAGTATCATGTGTGCTCACATTTTTGAATGCCTCATACATGTAAGAGGAATTTAGCTACATCTGCTGCCTTGGTAAAGAGATCAAAAGATCTGCTGGGTAGGTTTGTCCATAACAGCCTTTTCAAGCCTGACTGAAGAAAGCAGATCATAACAGGTAACACTAGAATGAAACCCTATTTTCAACGGCAGACATTAGAGCCAGAACAGGGGCAAATATTGGTTAAAGGCTAACCAATTGGAAGGCACAATTTCAATCCATGCATAGTTGAAATCATAATCAGAAAATCGGCAGTAACCGTCTATGATTAGTTACTGAGTAACCAATTAGAGTTCCTCTATTCAAATACTCTATTATGATAGGCAGAAATATGACTGGCACGTATTTTCATCAACCAAAAGCCATACAAATCGGTATATAAGGTAAGGGTGTATTCAGAAAGCTGTTAGATGGCGGAGGAACTCTTCAAAGGAGGAGCTCCATTGGTTGATTTTTTTTTTAGGTGGAGGCCTTTACCATGGCTTGAAAATGAGGATCAAGGGTCTTCATTCAAGATAGAAGGGACCTGATTTCTTCAAGCAAGACCGGTGTCCTTGCTTATCCATGGCTGAAAATAGAGGACAAGGGTGTCACTGGAGGGCCATCAAATTGATGGTAAGTAGAACTCTCCCCCACCGACAGTAGTATTTTTTTTTCTGGTAAGTAATTGTTTATTTTTCATGCTCTTCTTTTTATAATTTTATGTGTAATACTAGGAACCTCCACAGCCTATAGAGACCTCCATGGTTATAGTATATCATTAAGGTCCGTATTAGCCCCATTATATAACGGTTAATGTTAGGTGCCATGCAGTTCCCCTGTGGTTTTAGTATATAATACCATGGATTCAATAAAAACCCATGGCATTGGGTTAATATTTGGTAACATGGGGTTAATATGAAACCCAGGATTATGGTTAGACATCCGATAGGAGTCCCCATCCCACAGCCCAAATGGTGGGAATAGGGAACCTGATGGGTATTGATGGGAGAATTATGGGTGGGTATCAAAACTTGTAGGGGGGGAGGAGATGTCAAGGGAGTAATATGGATATATATATAGGGATATGGGAGGATGTTAAGGTTAGTGTTGTGTGATCACGTTAGTTAGTGGGTACCATTCCCTAGTATTGCTATGGAGGCAGATTCTGAGATTCCTTTGGGTTATATATTAAGTAGAAAGAGAGCCAACATTAGAGCTACAGAGCTACAATCAAATTCAGTAAATTTGACAGGATTCCTTTATATGGGAACCATGGAACAGCTCTGCAAATTTGCTCAAAAAAACTCATGCAGCCATGGGACAGCCTTAGTGAATGTTTATGGGAGTCATGGAACTCAAATATGATAACTGCTTAACATTCAACTCAACATTTACAGTTACTAAATGCTTGTAAAATAATCTACATATATCCAGCCTTATTAAATTGCGATTTAGCCAATTGAATAGGGCTCTATATAAGCACAGAGCATATTTTTTTACAGATGTTTTTAGTTTGTGAACTTCTGTCCAAAAGCAAGGTCTTCACTAACTAAAAACTTCTGTAAAAAAATATGCTCTGTGCTTATATAGAGCCCTTTTCAATTGGCCAAATCGCAATTTAATAAGGCTGTTTTTATTGGTATTACTAATTTAGGCATGCAGGTGGCACATGGGCAGCCTCTATGGTACTTGATGCCAGAGAACCTTAATTGCAATATTGCAATTAAACACCTGCCCAGCCCAGCCAGCTGGCTTACCTTTCAGTCAAGTACTAAGTCAACATTCTTTGTTTGTAGTGATCATGGCTACAGAGCAGAGTCACAAAACAAGAGGGAAGAGAGGTGAAGATATAATATTGAAATTGTGTGTTTGTGAATATTGATAGTGCACTGGAATGGAGCTGTGGTTCTTGTAACAGGTTGAGATCTCATCAGTGAACCATAAGTAAGCTGAATTTGTACTTTATTACTTTGTTCTTGTGTGGGAATATGGTTATCCTGTACTAGTAGCTTATCCAGAAAATTTGAGCTTGCTCCAGAATCAACGATTGCTCATGTATGTCACTAATGCTGGCCCCACCACAGAAAAACAGAAATAGTTAGCTGGGTATAACTCCCATCCAGAAGAGCATGGAGGCATGGAAAAAGAAACCCTTTTTGGTAAGTTTTCTTGTAGGACAAGAACGGATGAAATGCCCAGGTTTATATTATCTTTTTCATATAGAAATATTTTTCTGCTGGAGATAAAAGAACCAGAGGCACCACTTTTTCATATGCTCTTTTTCTGTAAGTGTAGGCTTAATTTCAAGTACTCTTTGAGACATTGCTATATTTGTGATGAGGATAACAACCCATTTTGTTTCCTTTCCATGAGTCTACTGTACATTTGAATAAGTAAGGTAACCAAATCCTTCATTGAAACAGGACATTGTACCCTAACTAACTCTTCTTTTAAATTCTCAGATAATTCAAGGAGGAATAGTGTTTCAGTACTGGCTCATTCCAGTTGGTATCTGTGGACCATCTTCTGAATTTAGCAACATAGTCTTAAGCCGGACTCCTTCCCTGACATAGAGTTCTCAAAGTTGTCTCTACAGAGTATGCCTAGTAAAGGTCGTCATATACGTAACAAGAGAATCCAATGTATTACTTTGGGACCCCAACAACTGATGTGCCCACCTTATAGGTTCTTCTCATAACAACTATATAACAGTGCACACTTATAATAACTTTTACAAAGTCCCTAAAATAATAAAATAAGTTTGTTGCTCTATTTTCTGACTTTTGTTTCGGGAAGTGCCACTATTGGTTCTAGAGTAGGCATCTCTGCACAAACAAAGACAGGTTGGGGATCTGGCACTTGCAGTTGTACAGTGTGAGCAATTTAAAATAATTTAGACAAGCATGTAACATTAATAGTCCAGCTTGCAGATATGTAACATTAATAGTTAGAGTTTATACTAGTCTTGTTATTTCAGGTATTGGTGAAGCAGCTCTTGAAGAATTCCTCTTGGGGTTAAGTTGTTTTATAAACAATAACATAGTGTGTTGTGGGTGCAGGAGTATCCAATAAAAACAGAACAAGAGGGTCAAAGGCATAAATCATGGTCAACCATTCCGTTGTTAGTGGCAGGCAGAATAGCCACTATAGACAATCTATAAACAATCTATAAGTAAAATCTATAAACAAGCCAATAAGTCAGTCCAGGCAGCAATCCAAAGCAAGGTCCAATAAGCAAAACCAAAATCAGATACCAAGAAATCAGGAACAGGAACACAATAATACAGGAACTCCAGGTTTAGGTCAGATGACACAAAATACCCACCCCCACACAGACCATAGTGAGTGCAACCATCCTTATTCACTAAAGCAGACAAGATGAATCACTCACAGTATTATTTACTGAACATCTCAGTTTACTAATTGAACAACAGAACCCTGTTATGGTAAGGTTTAGCTCTTGTGCTAATAATTCAGCAGAGTGCTGAAGATGACATCAATATTGTAATAGGCAGTACAAGCCTCAAAAAAGAAATAATGAGAAATCACCCATTTAAATTAGCTGGAAGTCTTTACCTGGTTGTGCTAACACGTTTTTTTAAATATGTTGATTGAGGAAACAAGTGTCTAGAGAATGTAACATACGCATACAGTTCTAAATCCAAACTTTAAGGAATGTAATTAACTTTAGGGACTGCAATTAAATGATGCTGAATAGCCAGTTGTACCAGTGGGACATTTGTGATGTCTCACTAACTGGTCACATAATGCAATTTGTATTCTACTCAATCCCTTGTCTCACATTCTGTGTCAAGAAGTAGGAGGCCCTTGGACATTAATAACCTATGAGTGAAAAGAATCAGCAAACAGTGAAAATGTATACATGGAAGACTAAAGTATCTGCACCTAGAATTTCAAGAAATGTGACTCAGGACAAGTTTTATTAGTTAGTGTGATAATGACACATGTCCCTTGGATCGCTACCTTGTTGTGGTGAAGGAGCTTGTGTACTTCAATGAAGCTGTGAGCTAAACCATGTAGGCTAACCCAAGACTTGTGGGTCATAGCAGAGAAGTCAAAAGAATCGAGAAGGAACTGGCAACCCACTCTAGTATCTTTGCCAAGAAAACCTTATACATAAGCACAATCAGACATAAGATGTTAGTGGCATGCTGCGGTCCATATGGAACCAGAGAGTCGGACACGACTGAACAACAACAATAACACGTGTAAAGAGAATCTTCCATCAAAATAGGACACTCAACAATATTCTTAATTTGTAAATAAAAGGCTAAATTTAGACCACAGCATAGTTATTAACATCTCACAATAACTTGGATAAAATGGAATTGGTTTTGGAACAACAAAAACATAATTTGCTTCTTATTAAGAGAGGAGATCCGAGTGCTTGTTCTGTCTGGAATTAAAAAAACAAAGACAGACAAGTTTTAAACACTATATTGAGCCACCAAATATAAAACACTAATACAGCTTTTGAATGAAGCAACCATCTTATATCCCATGCTGACCCCACAGAACTTACTTTTTATAATGTCTGACCATATAACATCTGTAATCAGTGCCTGGCTCAAAAGAACAAAATAATATGTAATCTCTCTATCAACTCATCATTTATATGTCTTTCTATAATCCTCTCTACTGATTGAACCACTCAAAGTATCTTTGATACTTACCACCGTTTAACCCCTTCTTACTGATCTTTTGTTACACCTGCCTCATGGTGATCAGCCAGGAGAACAGCCAATTCTTAAGTTGGAGATCATAGAGGTGATGTGTATGCACCTGTATATATCACCCTCTGTTCCTTTGTGAGTCTCTGTTTATTATACACTGTCAATGACCTCCCAATGTACTAACTGAACAGAATAATTATCGTTGATTAACATATTCAGATAGCTCTTACAACATGTTATTTACTACTACAGTGTGATTACTAGCTATACAGATGATTAACGTTAAAAGGAAAAATTTAATGTTGAAAAGGATGATGCAACTTGATTGTGATGTTTCTACATAAGACTCCAATATGGTTCGATCAATTCTGTCTTTCACTACTGTTTTATTGATTTTATAACATTCTGTGTATTTGCTGCATTTAAAATAGTCTTCTTAATCATTTCCAGTAAACATACTAATCAAGATAAGAGGTATTACTTATGTAATTTCATTAAAGTTATAATTAGGCATCTTGTCCCACAGAGACAAATGTTTAGAATAGTGGTCCAGCATCAATGGTTAAAGTTCCATAAAATGGCTTTTTTCATCAGACATAATTTCCCTTAATGAACCATTTTAGAGATGGAATCAGTTTCCTCCTCACAGAGGTGACATAGCATACAATTAGTATTATTACTTCAAGAAATAGCTCACCCTTAGTGATTTACATTATAATGGGAAGATGGCAAGAAAATTCTGTTTCCCAGTGTGGAATTTACATTGTTCTTTATAGCATCATTACTCTAATCAATAAATGCTTTGTCTCCAACAATTATGCTTAATTGCCTCTCAGATGGGAACAGCTCTGTAGTCATTTACTAATTAAGATCATCACCCACTTACAAAACAGGTGGGCCTTTTATACTTTAGATTCAGGTTACAGTGCATTCCTATTAAGGGAAAAAATTAATCTAAATATTTTATGTGCTGTAAGGTAATAACTGAGAGCATTCAGTGTACAGTACAAAGAATGTTCTAAATACTGTAGCAATCAAAACAATGACACTAAATGGTAATGGACTCCTCTCTGCGTGAAGTCATTTTCTGTGCTATATTTTAAACTACAATCTTTTGGTGAAAAAAAGCATGGGTACTGAAAATGTACTTTTATTTAATGCTATATTTAACTGTGTTTTTTTAAGGAAAGGTGGCAGCAAATATAAATCTAATTTTAAATTCAAGTGTTCTTTGCAGTGTATTAAACTTGATGCCCATTGTTAAAACCACTGTAACTGCTTCTCTAATTGTTGAAAAAAAATATTTTAATCATATCTTTTTTAACATCAATGCGCATTTCTAAGCTTCCCCTTTTTTGAACAGAGACCTTTTTTTCCTCTTCCTTCCTGGTGATACAGGGAGGCTGGTATGTAAATTGGGTGGATGTGTTCCTGGCTATACTAAGTCTTGGCAGTTTGTTTTAAAAAATATATATATATAAGCAAAACCTACTATTTTACGAAGAAGATGAAACAATGGTCCCTAACTGTAATGTCTCACATCTTCTCCTCCTGTCTCCCAGAAATCTCCGCAACTTGATTATCTCTCCCCATCTTGTCTCACTCTACTGAAGGACCCACTCCTGTAGCACAATAAATCTCCACAACTTGCCTCTCTCTGCTGAAGGACCCACTACTGTAGCACAATAAATCTCCACAACTTGCCTCTCTCTGCTGAAGGACCCACTCCTGTAGCACAATAAATCTCCACAACTTGACTCACTCTGTTGAAGGACCCACTCCTGTAGCACAATAAATCTCCACAACTTGCCTCACTCTGTTGAAGGACCCACTCCTGTAGCACAATAAATCTCCACAACTTGCCTCTCTCTGCTGAAGGACCCACTCCTGTAGCACAATAAATCTCCAAAACTTGCCTCTCTCTGCTGAAGGACCCACTCCTGTAACACAAGAAATCTCCACAACATGCCTCTCCCTGCTGAAGGACCCACTCCAGTAACACAAGAAATCTCCACAACTTGCTTCTCTCTGTTGAAGGACCCACTACTGTAGCACAATAAATCTCCACAACTGGCCTCTCTCTGCTGAAGGACCCACTACTGTAGCACAATAAATCTCCACAACTTGCCTCTCTCTGCTGAAGGATCCACTCCTTTAACACAAGAAATCTCCACAACTTGCTTCTCTCTTCTGAAGGACCCACTCCTGTAGCACAATAAATCTCCACAACTTGCCTCTCTCTGCTGAAGGACCCACTCCTGTAGCACAATAAATCTCCACAACTTGCCTCTTTTTGCTGAAGGATCCACTCCTGTAACACAATAAATCTCCACAACTTGCCTCTTTTTGCTGAAGGATCCACTCCTGTAGCACAATAAATCTCCACAACTTGCCTCTTTTTGCTGAAGGATCCACTCCTGTAGCACAATAAATCTCCACAACTTGCCTCTCTCTGCTGAAGGACCCACTCCTGTAACACAAGAAATCTCCACAACTTGCCTCTCTCTGCTGAAGGACCCACTCCTGTAACACAAGGTATATTTCTACAATCAACATGAACCTCCTGCTGTATTTTTTCTGTAATTTACTTAAGCTGTATAAATGACCCATTTGAATGTTTCATCATGCTTTGTTTAAATCTAACTCCCCTTCCATTTAGCCATGCCATACCATCCCCCTTCAGTATATCCTGTGTGGTGTCTAACGCTGTTGCCTCACCTCTCTTCCTATCCCCATGCTTTGAAACAAACCCCCCTCCTCCTCCTAGCAATGCCTTTACATGACTATCCCTCTTCAGCATATCCTATGTGGTCCTTAACTGTAATATCTCTATTCTTCTCTTCCTGTCTCTCAGAAATCTCCACAATTTGCTTCACTCTACTGAAGGACCCACTCCTGTAAACCCAGAAATCTCCACAACTTGCTTCTCTCTGCTGAAGGACTTACTTCCCTTCCAGCCACCCCTAATTGTTGCAGCTTTATAACAATTTAAATTCCTGACCTCCCCATTTGCAGGTTATATTTTCTGACCACTAGGGGCAGAAGATATTTTATATACTAGAGCCATTCACCCCAAACTGACTTTCAATCAGTTCCCTTCCCTCTCCTATTATTTGCAAATCTTTCTGACTTATCACACCTTCCTAGCTGATTAAGTTTAATTTCCTTTGGGATCCTTGCTCTTCTTTATCTATTAGTCTTATCCAGGTTTCTGTCTCTTCTACTCCCTTTAGATTGTAAGTAGCAAATTTCCAATCTTGTAGGGTACTTTGGGAAAAAGCACTTGCTACAAAAGATTCTAAGCTCAAAACAGGGTCCTACTTCTTTTTTCTTTGCAGCTTGTTAATATTGTAATTTTCCTTCTTATTATCCCCTGTATAGCATTGAGGAATATGCTGGCGCACTACAAATAGAAGTTAATAAAAACTTAATACATTTAAAGACATTGTTAATGATAAAAACAGATTTAAAGTAATTTTACTGTTTTACATATGATGGTACAGGCATTCTAATGCTGATATTTGATAGGCTATTTTTTGTCTAAGATAAATCAGTGCTTAAACCTTAAACATATTGTAAGATATAGAATTAAAAATGTTGGATACATGCATTATATTCACTGTTGGGGGCTTATTTTGGCAAAAAAGCAGTTAGGCCCAGTTTTCCAGAGGTGAAGTTAGGGGGTAGGATGTATTTGTAAATAGGAGGCAAAATATGTCTCCTGACTTGGGCCAGCAAAAGCACAACTAAATTATGCTCACATGTCAAACGTTTCAAGGTTCAGAAAAAGTAATTATTTCTCTTTTCACTGACAGAGGTGAAAATAATGAGGGGTTTCTGGGGCAATACACTCACATTAAGAGACAAGTTAGTCATTTATTTAGTTATAATCTCTTGAATAACTAAGCTTGATAACAGGCAAAATGCTTTTAGAAAGTACATAAAAAAAACACAACCATTACAGTTTATCTTTGATATCCAATGCTCTTTTCTTAGCTATTTATCTCTGCTACTTTCTCAAGGGAATGTGCCCTTGTAAACTAATAAGAGTTCCATTAGAAAGCACTGGTATTTTTTGCTGCCATTTTCCCATTTTACAGGTAAAGGCTTATTCTAAGCTTATTCTGCATTCATAGTCTCCTCCTACCTCAGGAAGTTGATCAGCATAAACTGAAGATTCAATAGCTGTATAATTGCATACAAATGGTAACAAACTAGAGACTGTATTATTTTCACATCCTGAACATAGTTTGCCTATTTTAAAGGGTAGTACTTGAAAAGATGTATATCTTAAGTATAGGACTACAGTAGTTATTTTAAGGGACACGCCGACCTTTGCGCACTGCATAACAGCGCACCGTCATCAAGACGCCGAGAACTGCTCCCTGATGATTCTCTGCACTCTAGCCTGCATCCCATCTGCCCAATCTAATATTTACTGGACCTGCTTGCTGGAGGCTGCCAGGCTAAGGTAAGTGGCTGACAGTGTGCCATGTGGGACTGGCATGTGTCTCTAGGATCATATTGTATGCAATGTCACTTGTATGTAATGTAACATGCTCCTAGTGACACATGCACACATTGACATTACATGCAAGTGACATTACGTACAATATGCTCCTAGTGACACATGCCAGTCCCACATGGCACACTGTTAGCCACTTACCTTAGCAGCTTCCAGCATGTAGGTCCAGTAAATATGAGATGGGGCAGATGGGATGCAGGCTGGAGCGCAAGAGCGTCATCAGAGCGCAGTTCTCTGCGCCTTGATGATGGTGCGCTGTTCTCCAGTGCGTGAAAGACGTGCCACCCTTTTAAGGACACGGGACACAATAATTTTCACTTAAAAGAGCATGTTTTAAACATTTGGAATTTGTATTAAAATATATTATGTAAAACCTGCTTAAATGTCACCAAAACCAACAGGAAGTGTACAAAGTATATTGACGCCTTTAGTATTCATTGGCAGACAAGTATGAGTCGTTTACCTATAATATTGCTTAATGGGTGACAGGAACATTCTCCCAGATAAGATAAACATTTTGAATCAGTTTTTATCTGCTTTGAAAGTATAATTTGACAATAGAAAATACAGTGGTACAATATCAAATACTCTCTTTTATATGGAACAAAGAAAAAATGCTTTAAATTTCCCTTTAATTACAATGAACCTGGCAGTTTGACCCAACTTCACATTTGTAAAGGTACCATTAAAGTACAGCACAGTTTATTCCTAAAACTAAAAAACTAATGAAAGAACTTAGAAAAACTTACTACCAGTAGTAAAAAAAATGTTATGTAATGCAAAACCACATTTCACTTTTTTATACTGTTATATTTTATGTTTATCTATTATTTTTTACATTTATGATTTGTATGTGTGAACTATTTATTAAAATATAAGTTTAAAACAATGACTTAAGTAATGCATTAGCATTAAACACTGCCCTGATTCTACATATCACATATATAGTTGTGAGCATTGCGGGTTGTTGCTAATGCTTGCAGGCTCGCGCAGCAAGCCCGCTGCAACTGCGGCCCTCCCAATGCGAGGGCCGCAGTTGAAGGCAAGGAGCGTTGAAGGCGCTCCTTGCGCTGGTGGAGATGAGCGCCATAGGCGCTCATCCCTACAACCCCGTACGACTTAGGCAGTAATCGCCGAAGGCGCACATTGCGCTGGTGGAGAAGAGTGCCTATGGCGCTCATCCCTACAACCGCGAGACTACAGATCAACAGAAATCTCAATTATACAATTCATAATGCGAGACCCGTAGCAATTTGAGGAAAAATTGTGAGGAAAAATGTGAGACGTTTAGCAGTTTAAAAAATATGGCCCATAACACTTTACAAAGGAAAGCGGGATTTCTTAGAAAAAAAATACCAGGTCCAAAAAATAAACAGTTAAAGGACCGAAACGTGCACATCCAAAAACAATAAAAACACAAAGAAAATACATAAAAACATTTACAAAAATCACTCACAGCATGGGGGGACAGCCAGGACATCTGGGAGTGAGGTTGCACGCAAATTTAAACCAAATTTGCCAAGTTTCGGCATTTGAAAATCGCCTAAGCAACAAAAAAAAATGATGTCTGAAAAAAACGAAAACGAGGCTACACGACCCATAACCACGCAAAACACCACCAGGCATCTAAGACTTTTACCCATGAATGTACGAGATACAAAATACACTATTAAGAAGTACGGAAAATGCTCCAGACCCGCGTAACACATACACAATCACAGCCAATTTACAACTCTATCTTGCAAGTAATAACATTACCATTCTAAAATGCCCCTTTAACAAACTAAACAAATTATTTTCCCTTGCGCATGCAGCCTATTTATACTGCGCACTTGCCACATTCCTGACAGTTTCTCCTCAGGTCAGCAACAGTCCCAATGTACATTGTATGCTGCAGGAAAATCACAAGAAATTGTTAGCTCTTCAGGATATTGTTTGCTGGATATACTAATTAGAAATTGGTAAAGTATATTAATGTATTATTTAATGAATTCATTATTTAAAAAAAAAAATATATATATATATATAAAAATACAAATAGCAGAGGAGAGCCTCTCAATGAAAGCCGAAGGCGCTCAGTGCAAGGCTCACAATGAGCGTACACGGTGCTCAGACGAGCAAAAGTACACCAGGGGAGAGACTCGCAATGAGCACCGAGGATCAAAAGCCTTACATTGTGTGTCAAACACCATTATCTGCCTTACAGTTTTATGACCGTAATTTTTTGACGGGCAATTCGCTAGTCTATATTATAAAACAATGTTAATAAACTAAATATGAAGGTTAATCAGATAAAACTACTGGGCATTCTATTTCTCAATTTTGCTGAAAAGGTTATTGGCAGACTCAGCCAAAACAAAGGATTAATCAGGAACAAAATACATTGAAATACAACTTTCAAAAACTATATTTTGTTAATGCTTTCAAATATAGTTAGAACATATTTGTAATATTTAACAAGAGAGAACTATCTACAGTGTCTTTCAGTTTACTGATATAGATAGCTGTGGGTCCTGTACTTACAAATGATTGATTTACAGGTCTCTAAAGTCAGGTGTAGTATAACATGACTTGGATAAGTTCAATTGATTCACATAAAATCCAGATGTGCAAAATCAAATTTACGACTCTTGCTTCCTTTGCAGTATTTTATTATAGCCCTACAGTATTTAATGGGACTGTAACAGTTCTTGGGAAATTACATCTGCATAGCAATTAACCAAAATTAACTGTTTGGTGATTGAATGTCATAAATACTCTCTTCCCGGAAGGTTTTGTGTTTGGCAAAACCTTATAGATTTGAAGAAAATTAGTGAAGCAATGACTAATGTTCCTACATTTCAAACTTATGTACAAAAATTAGTTATGTATAATGGGAATCTCCTTAAAACATTAACTGGGGATAGAGGATATTATTACATAGCTTAGTTAAATATTTTATATCTAGCCTATTTTAACTAATTTAATTGAATCCTATTTTTTCATGGGAAAATAAGTGTTGTTATCTCTGTACTTGAATGGAGTGATGCCCAGTGAGGGGTCTTGTCATGTATTTATAATGTGCGGAAACTAGCCTGACTTAACTTGAATCAATAAGGATTTTTATTATTAAATATTCTTATCATTTATAGGTACTGCCTAGCATTGTAGAGTTGTGTGTTTTGCATCATTCAGTCGTTTTCAACTCTTAGTGACCCCATGGACTGCAACACACCATGCTGATCCACTTGGTATTCATGGCAGAGATACTGTAGTGGGTTGCCAGTTCCTTCACCAGCGGGCCACAGCATACAGCTCCTGGTATTCCTAAGTGGTCTCCCTTCCAAGTACAGACCAGGCCCAATTGTGCATAGCTTCAGGGTGGTGTGACCTCTTGGTTCCCTGAATTGTAGTAATAAAAATAGTAGTGAAAAATGTAAACCTTTTTGGTTCAGCTGGAAAAATATCAAGTAAACAAAAATGCTAATTAAATCTGTACTCTTATGAGCTGCATAATATCAGTGTGTTAGCAAACATTTTGGAAAATTATATAGAATCAATTACTGTAAACCGAATAATACACAATTTCTGTATGTGTGTATACCAGTGGTGGGCAACTCAATCCTACAAAGGCTGCCAACAGTTGAGCATTTCTCTCTCTCCTTAGGTATTTAGGTTCTCTCTGGTAGCCATGTGAGTATCCAATATCACCAAACAGCAGGACTTGCATAAGGCAGAGAGTGTAGGAATCTGGGTCAAAATGTGATATGCAACAAGTCATAATATCATTAGCACACTCTCAGACTAGGACCATAGACCACCATTCAAGGGCATTTTTTAGGAGGCGGCCCATTCCCACAGGCCAAAGAGGATGACTTTTTAAATCAACACGCAAATGCCCACTTATCCAGGGTGGAAGAGTGAGCAACCTGCATATCGATTATCATTGCTGGAGGGCATCAAAAGGATAGGTAATGTATATCCCCCCCTTTACAGGTGGATTAGGGACTATGGGTGTCATTATGGACCCTCTGGTGGTAGGGAGGGTGCCATGGGGGTCCTTGTGGATCCCCATGGTATAGGGGTTAACTTTAGGTGCCATGAAGGTCCATTGGGATGCTCATCATATAGGGGATAATATTAGCTGCAACAATGGTCTATATGGGTTAATTTTGTGTGCCATGGGGGTCCATAAGGATCCTCATAGTCATAGTTTAGCATACCATAGAGTTCCCATGTTAAAGGGTTAATATTTTTTATACTTTAGATGGGGCATACCTGGTCTCATAGAGGGATGCAAATATTAAGGCAAAATTCCAGGGGAGACCAGCTAGTGGGGGTAGCTGGTATCATGGGGAAATCCTTTATTTTTTGACATTTGTTTCATAAACGGAATATAAATATAAAAACATCTGGCTGTTACCACACAACATTACCTGAGAACCCTTAAATGTTTGATATATCAACTTTACCTTCATTTTATAAAGTCATGTGTGTACTTCTTGATATCCTCAATTGAGGGATGATTCCCTAGAGCGTGTGTGAGGCATTTTCATTAAGGAGTAGGGAAAGTTACATCTCTATCAGAGCATTAGCTCTTTCCTTCCCCTGGTCCAGCTGATTGGCTGCTGGAGAGTATCTGTTTAGCTTGGCTCTAGGGATGGATGGATACTGTCCAATCAAGTGGCCAGACAGTGATTCCATGTATTTTTGGCTTACAACCAGAAATAGATTAGTTCACATGACAAAACCCTGCTCCAGATATTATTTCACTACCAAGAAAAGCCAATCCCATATTATAGACTCAGCATGTGGCAACAAGTCAGGGTGACAATTTATCCATAGGATATTGACAAGGAAGTAAAGAGTAAATAATTGAAAACTGGATGGTTCTCATGTTACCAAATAAGCACACAGAATTTCAGGGGGAAAATATATTTGCCCCTACAATGGGAGTTTAGAAACAATCTGGTGGCAAAATATTTCATAGAAGTAGCCTATTTTTATCATTCCCATTTCCTAATCCTGGATTTTTTAATTGGTTTATTTCGCAGTTGTGATGAAGATTTATTAAAGATCGCATGTTATATTCAATGATACTCACCATTTTTGTTACAAGATATGTTTAATTAGGTGGAAAACACCTTGGGGATTAGCATTCTTTGTTATGTTATAAGGACAAGTCATTTGCATTATTGTTATCACGGGTACCAATCTTGTTAATCATTCCTTATTATTATATAATTATAAAGTTATGATCAAATAAGAAAATGCTAGGTCTTTCTGGTGAAAATATTTTTTACAGTATATATTTTTTTTAATGACAAGTTATGCTATATTCTAAGCATTTGATATAATGGTTAAAACATTTTTTATCCTACTGCACAGAACCTGAATGCCTGATTTCATTAACTGTTTATTCATTTGCATTTATTTATTTTACTTGCAGGTTTTATGTGCTGATTAGTGTATTATTTTAATAACATTTGAGAGGCTGGCCATTTATCTTCTGTATGTCTGTACATTATCACAACCTATGCATTTTAATGATGTCCTCAGCTGATTAAAAGTCCGTTGGGAACTAATTTCAAACGAGAACACACTGTGATCACCGTTTTCTAAATGATCCCATATTTCAATAGATATAACTTTTCTACATTATTTGTTATCACTGTGTCTGTAATTGTCTTCTGTTTGGGCGCATGTAATTGTTTATTAGCATACTGAAATCCTGTACTCATTAAGTCTGAGATCTGACACATAATTCCAAACAAAATGGTTAATGTTATAAAGTTTAGCAATTAGGTTGATATTTTTGAGAATGAACCACTTATACTAAAATGTGTAAGATCTGTTAGAAATATTAAATCTTTGTTCATAGGAGAACACTTCAATTGAAAATAGTTCAGCTTTTATACATCTGGTAAATTTTCCTTTATTATTTTTGTTACCCATCAAATAATAGACATCATTTTGAATACACTGCATAAATAGATTCAGCACTTTCCCAGCAGCACAAAATGTATTTGCTAGTAATGAAATATAGAATGGATTGATATTGTTAAATTGTTAAAACACCTCATGAGTAACATACTGTAGCTTCTCCATTAATTTATTATTATTATTATTATTATTATTATTATTAGTAGTAGTATTATCATTTATTTGTAACGCGCCAACATATTCCGTACATATGTTGTGATCAAGGCAAAACAATATTATCACATTACAAAAGATTGAGTGCCCTGTCTTTGAGCTTAGAATCCAGTGTCCATAATGCTTTCCCGAAAGTACATTGCAAGATTGAAAACTCACAAAGTTTTGGGTGTAGTACAGGAGGGTGAAAAATGCAGTGTGCATGTTAAAGAGGCAGATTATCTGCTTCATTAAACAGGTGTGTTTTTAGTGAGGTTTTAAAAGAGGAGGATAATTTGGTGGAGCGAGGCAAGGAGTTCCAGAGAATAGAGGCAGCGCGGAAATAATTCCTGAAGGCGGGAGTGAGAGGATGTGATGAAAGAGGAGGAAAGAAGAAGGTCATTAGCAGAGTGGGCAGGTGGGGAAATATTTGGAGTTGAGAGCAGAGAAATAAGGGGGTGCAGTGTTGTTAAGGGCTTTCTAAGTTAGGGTCAGATTTTACATTTTATTCTGGAGGCTACGGGAAGTCAATGGAGTGATTGACAGAGAGATGCAGCAGACACTGATCGTTTAGTATGGGAGATGAGTCTAGCGGAGGCATTCATTATGGATTGAAGGGGTGATAGATTAGTGGTGGGTAGGCCAGCTAGAAGTGAGTTGCAGTAGTCAAGATGGGATATGATGAGGGAATGTATTAGAATCTTAGTTTGTCTTTTGTAAGGGAGTGACATATTTTGAAAATGTTTTTTTAAATTTGAAAAGACAAGATTTTGTTAGTGACTATGTGAGGAATGAAAGAGAGGGCAGAGTCCAGTAGAACCCCAAGACAACGGGCTTGGGAGGTGGTAGTGATGATGGCATTGTTGACAGTGAGAGAGATATGAGGAATTGATGCTGTAGTAGATGGTGGGAAGATTAAGAGTTCAGTCTTAGACATGTTGATTTTGAAATGGTGGGCAGACATCCAGGAGAATATGCTGATATGCTTGAGAGGCAGATGGAAACAGGTGCTAGAAGAGAGAGGAACAAATCAGGTGCTGAGAGGTAGATTTGAGTGTCATCTGCATAGCGATGATACTGAAATCTGAAATATTTTATTAGGGTGCCAAGTAATGATGTATAAATGGAGAATTAGGAGGGGACCTAGGACTGAACCTTGGGGTACACCAAAAGACAGAGGATGAGGAGAAGAAGAGGTGCCAGAGCAGGAGACACTAAATGTTTGATCTTGTAGGTATGCTGTGAATCATGAGAGAGTAATATCTTTGATTCCAGGGGAGCAGAGAATTTGGATTAGTAGAGGGTGATCAAATGTATCAAAGGCAACAGAGAGATCCAGGAGGAGTAGAATAGAAAAGTGACCCTTCGACTTGGCAGTGAACAAGCTATTAGTGCCCTTTGTGAGACCTTTCTCAGTGGAGTGTTGGGGCCAGAAGCTGAATAATTAGGTGCCAAGAAGGGAGTTAGAGAAGATAAATTCGGTAAGGCGATTGTAGATGAGCCACTCAAGCTGTTTGAAAGCCAGGGGAAGTAGAGAGATAGGGCAGTAGTTAGTTGCGGAATCAGTGTCAGATGAAGGTTTTTCAAGAATCGGTGTAATTATAGCAGGTTTTAGAGATCATGTAAATGTGCCAGTGTTTATGGAAAGGTTGAAGAGATGTGTGAGAGTAGGGTTACATGTGGTAGAGAAGGGAGGAATAAGCTGTGGTGGAATAGGATCTAGTGGACAGGTAGTAAGGTGAGCTTGATAGTAGGCTGGATACTTCATCCTCTGTTACAAGGTCAAAGGAATGCATAATGGCTGTGGGATTAGGGAAGGGTAAAGAATGAGTGTTATCAGTTAGTTGAGAGGAAGGAGTGTGTGGTCCATGTTAAGAGGTGAGTTTGTTACAAATGTTTATATTTTTGCTTAAAATGGCTGCCAAAGTCTTTAGTTGTGAGACAGGAAGGGAACGGGAGGTGGTGGTGGGCAGAGGAGAGTGTTGAAAGAAGATATTAAAGATGTAATATAGTGCTGTTTGGCAAGAGTGAGGGCAGAGAAGTAGGAGCACAACATAAACTTGTAGTGAAGGAAATCTGCTGAAGTGAGTGATTTCCTCCATAGTCGTTCAGCAGTGCGGGAGCACCTCTGGATGTTTTGTGACTGTGTAGTGCACCATGGTTGTGGATTAGATTGAGGGCATCTGAGTGTAGCTATGGAGGCCAGAGTGTCAAGGGTAAGTATATAAGAATTAGTGGGGGAGGAGAGAGGGACAATGTGTTCTCAGAGAATGTAGTGGCAATAAAAAGCAGTGGTGTGCATGAAAAAACAAATTCGAGTGAAAATAAAACTATCTGTAAAGATATAATAACAGAGACATTTAGAATAATATTAATTATCCATAGGAGTTAAGGTGTTATAATGCTTTGTTGCATGGTCCAGGTGGGAGCAGAGGAGGTATAGGGCAGTCAGAATGTGAGAGTTTGCAAATGTTTCTTGTTGCAGGGTCCAGGTGGGAGCAGGAGAGGTATAGGGCAGTCAGAATGTGAGATTACAATTCTCACCTAGTTCAAATTTGCACATATTATATAGCCTTTCTCATGTGGAGCTCTCCCCTGCTCTTTTCCCTCTCTTCTCTCACTCGCCATACATAACTATTTTTTTTTATTATCATACATTATCAGATATATCACACTTAGATAAAAGGATGTAAAATATGTTAACAATGGGAGATATCATCACTTAGCAATCACAGTGGCACAAAAAAGCAATTAAATATATAAATTAATATGAAAATCATACGCCATGAAATAAATGTGAACAAGAAATGCCATGTTGAGGCCTGCCACACTGGTAAAACGAACAGGAAAATATAAACTATAGCAATGCAATCAGATACATTTTGAACAAATAAATAATCTGATACTGTTGTCAGTAACATCATTTGTTTAACCTGCATCAAAAAGTGAGTGTGATCAATACATGGGACAGAACATAAATCAGCTGTAATGCCAGATAAGTCACTATTCAATAGCTATTAACTATTCAAATACACAAGTGAGCAATTCAAAACCTGAAATCCGCCTGGCCATTAACTGGTGCTGTAATCAACAAGCTATATGACCCCAGCCCCAACAAGCGATTAGCAAGTCTGAACCATCATGGATTTCCACCATCTCATAGGGATGCAGGAGCATGTTGATACACTGTCCCATCAGTAGTATGACTGTTTGTACAACATGTGTGGCTGAGGAGTGGCAGAGTGGAGTGTCTGGGAGTGAATGAGGGTGAGAGTGGTAATGTGATCCATGCTGGTCCAGGCAACTGAATTAACACAGGCATGAGCAGTATTAAGGTGTGGGATCAGGTAGGGAAGAGAGCTCTAGTGACACAGGGACAGGGGGATATACGGACACCTGCAGACAGGTAGGACAACATTGATGTGGGTGATCAGCTTTTGTGGGGTCCAGAACAAAATAACCAGGTTGCGAGGAACTGGGTGTGACTCAACAACAACTGGGTGCCCTTTAACTGCTCCCTCCAGCACAGCAACATCCATATGGGGAATGAGCAAGCCCAGGGAGAGAGTCACATTAAATGGGTTAACTGATGGGGAAGTGTATGAGTGTTTTAGGCTGACCCGTGCCAGTCTTGTAAAGCTCTATGCGAACCTGAGGAAGGCACAATGCGACCCATAACACATGCTGAAATGTAAATGAGCTCACCGTAGGTGCGCTCAAGATACGCTTCAGATCTTTACATTCACCTGGAGGGGCTCTACAGTATACCACAGATAAGAATTGTCAGATCATTGCCTGCTGTTGTATGCACAATATAGCAGTAAAGGCCAACTGTCTGGGGGACATTAATGAGGCTCTGCTACATCGGGAGGAAGAGCCTTTATCTCCGCCTGTTGTAGCTAATGTGCAGGGGTCACAACAATGTGCTCACATCATTCGTGAGTACAACTTACTATAATGTAGCTTGATTATGCATAACTCATACAACTCTTTTCTCTTTCCCGATTGTCATACAGAATATCAAACAGTCCACAGTAGAGAAGAGTCTCCTGATATGATGTATGTCTCATGATGCGATATTGATTAACACTGAATAAACTAGAACATGCTACACTATCCATTAATGGTAATTATACACACATTCCCATACATAGCATATGTACTGACAATTCTAAACATCCTGAACCTTAATAAATGGAGTGGATTATATATCCCACAAAGTCAATGTATATAGGCCCCACAACCTTATATGAAAACCTCAACACAGTCTAGACCATTAAAGTTCACATTATCTGATCAAGCAAATCCACATCCAATAGAGTTCAATGAAATTCATATCAATCTGTAAATATGTACATACCAGCATATATTAAACGATAATATATGTTCAGCATGGGATACAAAGATGTGATCACTAATTATAGTTTAAATCAATGGGGAAATCCAAACGATTACAGTGGATTATGTGTGACTCTAATAATCTTATCATATTGCCATTACAGAACTGCTGCCATATGTCAACTCATCGTTTAAAAACACAGACAAAGAAAAACAACATGTACAGCAACAGAACACCAGCTACATCAACGTGAACTACATTGTAAGTATTTGCTGAATAACATGTGCATATATGCTGAATAAAAACTAAATAACAACTCCATTAATGAAGGCCTACCTTTCTTTTTCCAAAAGACATTCCATATGTAATTCATAAGTGGTCCAAAAACATCCACAGAGGACATTTCCTGGGGGAACAAATCTCCTTGCGGATAATCTCGGGACCACATCCAAGGTAAAACACCACATGTGGGTCTCCAATAATGCATCGATGTGTAATAGGTGTAATATTCCCACATCATGAGTAATTAGAAATATCCATCATCCTCTGCCAGATGAGTAGCTTGTTTTATATGTAAGAATCTAACATGTAAACATACGTGCCAACTTACCTGCATGTGTTGGTACATGATGAAGTAGCCGCTTATATAGCACGTGTAATGTTCATACTAACATGTTCATTGTATGTTTCTTACAGATCTCAAAGATGTGTCACATTCATCACGGTCAGAACAAGGCATGAAGATGAGCATCCCGACATTCCATGACCATTCTAATGCCACATTGCATCATGAATGTACATGTCTCCTAATCATTCAGTTGTTGCATTCAGTGTGCTATCTGATTCTAACTACTGATTAGCTAATATATGTAAAGCTTTAATTGCAGAATACAATACAGATGTCATTTGACATATGTCCCTTGATGTTCCTTGCATACCCACAGCATGTGTATGCTCACATATTCTACACAGATTTATATGTACCTATTGCTAACTATTGTTAAGCCTGCATCATACTTCCTTCCAGATTTCTTCTTCAGTGCTGATGAAATCCTCCCTGAACATATGAGAAAGAGTAACTCTAGACTTGGAACATAACTGTTATTGAGGTTATGTTAATCTTCAGTTATGCATATGCAACAACAGATAATAGAGATGCTCATTCAGAGAACAGAATTCCTCTCAAATTGCCTTGTTTGTTGGGAGTGAATCTCTCAAATGAGTTAGAACAACCTGATATGGTCCTGGTCAGGTCTCCATCAGAGTGTCCAAAGTTATGTATGGAGAAGCTGCTCTCATAGTGGATTATCATTGCCAGAGAACTGACCTATTGAGGTTAGAAGATTCACTGATTGAGCACCTATACTTCTCAAGTTGCATAGGAGAACACACGCCTACATTTTACTCCTCCCCATAGGTATATCTCCTAATCCTGTGTTATTGTTTATTAAATGTTGTTGTTTGCTTGATATTTGTAAAAATATGATGTACTTGATATTGCCTCATGTTGCATGATACACTGTTAATCTCCCTCAACTGATCATCCATATTAACTTCATCCCCCTGCCTGCAGAACAAGATATCAATCAGAAAACTATTAAGATTGACTATAATACCTCATCTCAACTGTAATCCACATTGAACATCGGTGAAATGCTAAACATAACCATTCATTTTCACACTTTGTTCTCAGACAACAGTATGTCAACATTTATACTAATTAATATTCATTGAGTAGTATTGATGAGGAGGACTTAGGGGATGTTTCCAACTACCTCCTCTTATTTAGCACTGGGCCCCCACCTTCCGTGCTCGCGAGCCTCCTCCCTCTACCATGTGTAGTAGGTGTTGGAGTGAGTGGTACCTCCACCTTGCGTGGCTGGGTAGCAGAGTTGGTGGTAAGGTTTAAGATAAGGAGGCCGCTGGCTCTGGTTGCAATAAGGGTGGAGGCTGTAGAAACGAAGGCTGGCGAGATATGAGCTGGCGTTCCGACAATTCTATTATCTGCTGTCTGTCTCTATTTGCCTTTTGCTCATTCCTCTCCATCCTTCGATTGTGCCAACTCATCTCAGCATATAGCAATCTGTCCTTTCAAGGAGGGAGGTAGTGAGCTCATTCTGCCTTTGGAGGTGTAGTGCCAGGTCACCCATTCGGGTGGTATTGCTTGCATTCTCCCTCTGAAGGAGGAGCAGGATATCCCTCCAAATGGCTGATGTGAGATCTGTCACTGGACATGCCGGGACTTTCGAGGGGCTGTGGTGATGCTAGAGGTGCCGATGTCGATGGTGATGCCAGAGATGCCGTTGGTGAAGGCAAAGATGGGGGAGCCCATGTTAGGGAAGCCCATGTTAGGGAAGCCCATGTTAGGGGAGCCCATGTTGGAAGTGGAGGAGTGGTGGTGTCCTACCAAGGCTTCCATGTAAAGATGTCGCGAATAGTTCTCTGGCGAACTGTTCCCGGCAAACATAGCATGTTCGCGTTCGCGGCGAACTGCGCACATATGCGATATTCGACCCGCCCCCTATACTTTATCATTGAGCAAACTTTGACACTGCATTTCACAGTCAGCAGACACATTCCAGCCAGTCAGCAGCATACACTCCCTTCCAGAGCCTTCTACCTCATAGACAGCAGCCATTTTGGAATCATAACTAACTTGCAGTCTTACTGAGAGAAGGCTGAGTGTAGGTGATACTGCATCAATAGGGAAAACCATAGCTAGGCTACTGTACACAGTGTGCAATACAGTCCTGAAGGACTCTTTTGATCTCTGCTGCAAGGACACCCCTGTGTCTCTTCCCCCCCTTATCATCATCCTCCCCTCACCTTAGCACCCAACCCTGACACCCCTCGCACTTATCCATAACCCCCATCAACCTAACACCTAACCCTAACACCCCTCACACTTATCCCTAACACCCCTCACCCTAACCCTAACACCCCTCACACTTATCCCTAACAACCCATCACCCTAACTCCTAACCCTAACACCACTCACACTTATCCCTAAAACCCCTCACCCTAACCCTAACACCCCTCACACCTATCCCTAACACACCTCACCCTAACCCTAACACCCCTCACACTTATCCCTAACTCCCCTCACCCTAACCCTAACACCCCTCACACTTATCCCTAACACCCCTCACCCTAACACCTAACCCTAACACCCCTTACACTTATCCCTAACACCCCTCACCCTAACACCTAACCCTAACACCCCTCTCACTTATCCCTAACACCCCTCACCCTAACACCTAACCCCCCTTACACTTATCCCTAACACCCCTCACCCTAACACCCCTCACACTTAGCCCTAACACCCCTCACCCTAACACGTAACCCCCTCACCCTTATCCTTAACACCCCTTACCCTAACACCCCTCACACTTATCCCTAACTCCCCTCACCCTAACCCTAACACCCCTCACACTTATCCCTAACACCCCTCACCCTAACACCTAACCCTAACACCCCTTACACTTATCCCTAACACCCCTCACCCTAACACCTAACCCTAACACCCCTCTCACTTATCCCTAACACCCCTCACCCTAACACCTAACCCCCCTTACACTTATCCCTAACACCCCTCACCCTAACACCCCTCACACTTAGCCCTAACACCCCTCACCCTAACACGTAACCCCCTCACCCTTATCCTTAACACCCCTTACCCTAACACCCCTCACACTTATCCCTGTGTCTCTTCTCCCCCTAATCATCAAGGGAGGGGGGAGGATGATGAGGGAGGGGGGAAAGAGACACAGGGGAGGATGATGAGGGAGGGGGGGAAGAGACACAGGGGAAGATGATGAGGGAAGGGGAAAAGAGACACAGGGGAGGATGATGAGGGAGGGGGGAAAGAGACACAGGAGAGGATGATGATGGAGGGGGGGAAGAGACACAGGGGAGGATGATGAGGGAGGGGGTAAAGAGATACAGGGGAGGATGATGAGGGAGGTGGGAGAATGATGAGGGAGGGGGGATGAGACTCAGGGGAGGTTGATGAGGAAGGGGGGAAAGAGACACAGGGGAGGATGATGAGGGAGGGGGGAAAGAGACACAGGGGAGGATGATGAGGGAGGGGGGAAGAGACAGAGGGGAAGATGATGAGGGAGGGGGAAAAGAGACACAGGGGAGGATGATGAGGGAGGGGGTAAAGAGATACAGGGGAGGATGATGAGGGAGGTGGGAAGATGATGAGAGAGGGGGGATGAGACACAGGGGAGGATGAAAGGAAGGGTGGAAAGAGACACAGGGGAGGATGATGAGGGAGGGGGGAAAGAGACATAGGAGAGGATGATGATGGAGGGGGGAAGAGATACAGGGGAGGATGATGAGGGAGGGGGTAAAGAGATACAGGGGAGGATGATGAAGGAGGGGGATGTTAGGTGATTTATGCCCTTTATGGCTTAAAACCAGACTCTGCATCAACTATATAATTTTCCGTGGGAGTTTTGACATAGATCCCCCTCCGGCATGCCACAGTCCAGGTGTTAGTCCCCTTAAAACAACTTTTCCATCACTATTGTGGACAGAAAGAGTCCCTGTGGGTTTTAAAATCCGCCTGCCCACTAAAGTCTATGGCGGATCGCCGGGTTCGCCGGTTCGCGAACATTTGCGGCGGTTCGCGTTCGCGGTTCGCGAACCCGAAAATGTTATGTTCGCGACATCACTACTTCCATGGTATTGGAACAGGTGGTAGTGGTGGGCCTGCTGATGGCTCCAGGACCACGGCATCTGTGTAGGTGGTGGTAATTGCTGGCTCCATGACATGTGAGGTTGAGGTAGAGGTGGAGGTGGAGATGGCAGAAAAGGCTGCGAACGTGCCGATGATGCATGTGAGGGCCTGGGGGGTGATTCCCACACTGGTGATATGGGTGGTCGTCTTGCTGCTGATGGACCAGCTTCCTGTGATGGTCCCGGACCCTCTGGATGGTTTTCACCTTTCTCAACCATCACATCAGGGGTGGATGTGGTTCCTCCTACAGTGGAGCCACCACCTGTGTCTCTGTGGGCGGGCTTGTACTCCTAAGTACTGAAATGAAAGATTAGTAGTGTTTGAGTTTAGAGTCTCTACACAATTGATAGCTGTGTGTTTCCATATCCCTGACATCATAGTCACTTGTAATTGACTGTTACGCAGATAAACATTGCCCTGCAGCATGAGCATTGTGAATCATGGCTAATATCAATATATGTAATGCTGGTGCAATGTGCATCTGCATGTCATTAGGACACATGCTCTGCTGAATCTGCTGTGCAGTGTGTGAGACTGACCAATCTGTCACATATTCTCAGCAATGGTTGTTAATATGCAGATGAGACATGGTCCAGGTTAGGCTAGTACATGACAGGCAAATTCAGTCATACAGAGTCTGCACTGCATATGCCGCAGTGTGCACACCCATACAAATACTCTGTTTTGGATGATAAATGAATCTTGATCTATTTGTTTACTGTTAATCAGAATCAGTTGTAACTGCAGGTATTGGACCGACATCTTATTGCTAACAATTCTGAATTTTGATATGTTTGCTTCCTTGATTTAAATTTGTTGTTGCAGCCCCATATATCATTAGCTATGACCAGAGAGCTTACAGTGCTGCATGGCAATTGTATGACAATTATGTATGTGTGTGGTGTTGATCTGTGTGCATATAAGGGTGTGATGGTGTATATGATACTCACATTGCAGGTTGCTGGGCACACCAGGGTCCAGCTGTCCTGGCAGGCCCACTACTGCTGCTGGCTCGATCCGCTCCTTCGGGGTCCTCTCCCATGCTGTGTATGTGATGACGGGTGGTGGTTCAGAACCGGTTGCATGTCAATGAGCGCAGAGGGTGCTCAGAGGAGCAAAAGTACACCAGGGGAGAGGTTCGGCGCTCATTGTGAGCCTCACAATGAGCGCCTTCGGTGCTCAGCGCGGGGCTTGCAATGAGCGCCGAAGGTGCTCACACGACCAAAAACCTTACATTGTGTGCCAAACAGCATTCCCAGCCTTACAATTTTATTGACCGTCATTTTTTGACAGGCAAGTCGCTAGTGCACTATAATTTAGTGATGTACTTCTTTACAGTATTGCATTGCTTTCACTATTTTAACACACGTTTGATAAAGTGCTATATAAGTATCAAAAAGAATCAATATATTTGATTTGTATACAATATGTTGATCAGTTATATCCATACCCAAATTATTATGTACATGATTTCTATTAATATACCCCATGATATTGTATATTTAACATGTAATCAATACACTGTGCATTAATATGCAAATACAAAGGACAAGCATGGAATATAAATGTAAGGTTTACTTTTATATGTTCCCTTTTATCTTGTTCAGAGATGGGGTGATTTTGCATTTAATCAGATTATAAAAAAAGAAATTAGCAAACAATCCAGGAAGTATGATCTGATCTATTAACTATTCTAAAAATTAGATATCCTATAGGGCTTGTGATACCTTTTCATAAAATAACAAATCAGTCTGGTATTTTTGCAAACAAGCTTTTGAAATAGCAGCTGTCTCTTCATCACTTTTTAGAAATAAAGTGTGGTGAATAACTTTGCATTGATTTTAGTAGTGATGTTAATAATTAATGCTATGGTACAAAATGTAATAGGCTTTAGTTACAAATATGTGAATTAATTTTCTACTTTGAAAATTGCTGTCCTGTAATTTGCATATTCAGTAGCTGCAAAATTAAAAAAAACTAGCTGAAAGCTATTAAAATATTTTGCAGACATTATTGTTTTAATGAGTTCTACATGCTCAAAGATGGTTGAAAGGTTGGCATTAGCATATATTTCATAAACGCACATTAAAACCAAGGATTAAATTGGATTAAATATGAAATTTACAAATGTGTTTGTGATCTTTCTTTGAAATCTAAAAAGATTAAAAGATAAGCTATCATTTTATGCATTTTATATATTCATTGTGTAGAGTTGACTTGTCCAAAACTATCTTTGCAGGCCAGATCAAACCCACAATTTCAGTATATCCATACACACAGAGGTAGGTATATCAAAATGATTAAGCAACTGATTTATCCAACTTTACTGAAACAGGATATCTTGAAAATGTAGCTGGATTTAGTCTCTGATCCCTTGCTGCACATGCTTGATGCAGAGCTTTAGAAGTCATTGTTATGAACCGCATACTTAGGTAACAGTATAAATTACTACCTTTACCGTTAAATCCTGTTTATTAGTAAATATTTTAGTACATCTTCAAATAACATAAATTAAAAAAGCAAAGAAATGGGGGGATTTATTAAGCATCCCAGGTTCATCTCATGTTATCTTTTGATTTTACCATGGATTATTTCCTTTGGGTAAAAATAGGCCTTCTAGCGTTATCTTAGCCCTTCTCATCTCAGGTGAGAAAGAGCTTAATAAACTCCCCACAATGTAAGAGACTGGTGGCTTGTAGCAACAACCGTATGACATTTTTGTTGGATAAACGTTATAGTTCTAGGTCCAATAACTTTAGACATAAATAAAGTGTATATTATAACGCACTAACATATTCTGTAGCACTATAAAGGGGTTAAGTAGAAGGCAAAAACTATTTTAACACATTGTAAAAGAATGGAGGGCCCTGTCTTTAAACTTAAAATCAAAAGTGCATAGGGCAAGTGTCCAAAGCACAACTTGCAAACTTACACATTAATTGAATATGATGGGTCACAAAAACAGTAGTGTAAAACTGAAAAAAAGTATTATGAGAAAACACTAGAAACATTTTCAATATGCATATAGAAATTGTGACTCCTCTTCCTCATGTAGATTTTATTTTAAATTAAGGAAAACATTTCAAACCATTTTATTGTTTGCATTACGATATACTATTGCTAATCTGAATGGAGAAAACAGTATGTGCTGAACACAAAAATGTGCTAGATCTATGTAAAATATGAGAACATTCATTGTAAATAAATAAGACACATAATGAAATAAAGTGTGACAATTAGTAGCATTCTAAAACTAATGCAAGAAATCCATACCCCTGCTGTGCACAACACAGGCTCACATGATTATTGTATATAAAATTTTGGGAAATCATCATCTCTATAGATTTCACCCACGAAAGCACCTCTTAGTAAAAGAACAAATGTATCTAATGTTCATCACATGCCAGAACTCACTGTATGATAGAGATTGTTTGTTAAATAAGGGCTATTTTTTGAGTGAATGATTATAAAATGTAATTTTCTTCCTCATTAATGATCAATGTATTGTATGTATGTTAGCATGGCACACTTAAAGGCTACATGCATTACAATGCAGAATCTCTAGAGAATATGAGATATTTTATGTTTTTATTCCACTCCACTTATCCCCACTTATCTCTGCCTGTCTCTGCTTAACCCCACTTATAACTTATTTGTTAACAAATGCCCATATAACAGGCATAGTGATAAGGCTTGCCATTATTGCTGGATCCTAATGCACCATTTTGTGAAGCAAGAACCTTTATTGCTCTCAGTGCTGCAGGGAACATGACATGAGAAGGAAGCAATAGAGAGAACAAAATAAATTATGTTTGTGGGTAGAAATTTGATATAAAGGGAAATTGAAACAATTTAACTGGAAATGGCAATCGCGATTGGTTAATATTTCACTAACTATTCCAGCTTTCCATGTTAGAGCTTGATACTCACACAGAATGCATTTTGACAGGAATGCTCAAAATATTGATTTTCCAAGTGACCTGTAAATTTTGTATGTTTTTCAACTTCTTTCCAGCATGCCTTGATCTCTATATCTGATTTTTAACCTTATATGAAAGAAGACGATTATTACCCCAAAAAATTATTATATTCTGCCCATGGTTTCCGAACATTTGCCAAACATTTTTTCTAGTCCATTCATGCTTGGTGTTTGTTTTTGCAGCCATTGAGCCTCTATTACAGTTGAAGCAGCAGTTAATATTTGTATATTTAGTTTTTGTCCATCTCCCCCTATACCTTCCAAATGCCCAATTTGTAGCATTATTACTGGGTCTATGGGAAGTTTTGTGAGGTGGACATAGCAATCCAAACATGTAAATATAATAAAATACTTAAACTGGTATTTTAGAATATTAAAATGTGCTGCATTTATTGATATATATATATATTTTTACTACAGTTTAGTATTGTAAAAAATCTGTAAATGTTCTGCTAGTCATTGTAGTAACCTGAAAAAAATAGTCTCTCTAATTCAATTACGGTAAATGGAGAAAGATACATTTTTGCCTCATAGAGAGAAGCACTGAGGTTTACACTCTGCATTTGAATTTCATATCATTGAGGTATTTATGATCATTGAAAAATCCACAGGATAAAAGTGACGAAACGAGTCTGATAAGTATTTTTCCTATCTATTTATATCTATTTTTTATAATATTAGAGTCACTGTAAAATTTGCCATTTTTAATCTTATTTTTTGCTATTGAACATATCTTATTATACTTATTTTTTTTTACAAACATTGAATAAATGTAATATTTATATCGAAACCATGTTTTATATAGTATTTTGATTAAAGACACCTATTACTCCAAAGGGAATATATTAAACCCGGCCAAAAAAAATATATTTGGCACCACTATGTATTGGTAGTGTTGTAACATTCCCCATGCTCTGAAAAGTACACAGATACATTACCCTAATACCCACACTCTATTGGAAGAGATAAGACGTTCACAGAGGGAAGAAGTACCAACCTACAAGCCAACAAGTGTTGGGAAGCCTATAATATACCTCATAGACTGAGGTTAGAAAAAGTGAGAGCTTTACCTACTGATCTCTGTGAACAAGGGTTTGGGATTACAATACTGTATATTAGTGCACCAATTCCTAGTGCAAAATAACTATCTCAACCCTCTTCCCTTAAATGGAGAAAGTGCCTGACTGACAACACATATTTGCTTTTATTGCTAAACATGATGTAAACGTCAGGTCTTATTTATTTTTAACACTGTGGTATTGCTGTGCATCATTTGAAGACTGTATTATATGGATATATTATAATTGTTATGGGAAACTATTTTATATTTCATACCATAATTGTCAAGAGTAATTGGGGTCACTAGGCACTTTTTCTGTGGCAGAGTCCCACCAATAAAACAGTAGGAGATACAAAAGTCTGACGTGGGGTACTGAAATGATTCAGACTGGATGCAGCAGGCAGTTTTTGGTAAATTGCTTGACTTGGCATTAGCACTTGAAAGTGGTGAAAACTGAGAATACAGCAAGAGTCCATGGGCAGGTTAGAACCAGCAGCCAAACTAGTAAAAATGATACTACTCGATTGTCTGAGCCCTCGCTCAGTTGCAAACAAGGGGTAGAGTTATAACACATGGAGCAAAGCACCAGGAAGTGCGGTGTGCACATTTGCAAACATCAGAAGCAGGCCTAACAGGACCACCAAGTAAAAGGGAAGTGGAAAAGCGTCTCACTCTGTCCAGGTGCATATGCAGACACATCACTTAGGCCTACCCCTCAGCTTACTTTGTATATCTAGAATAGGCCCATGATCCAAGGGCCCAGCCCAAGAATCTGGTCAACCCAGAGGAGCATGCCCCTCCTGACAATAATCTACCATTTTATTTATTGGGTGTATATATATATATATATATAATTTAATATTTTCATTATTATACTCTCTTCTATTTTTTGCTCCTAAATGTTTAATGTAAAATCTTGGAGTTGAAACAAAATAATTCTAGGATACATTTAGTACACTCTGATTTAACAAATGATTAGTTGACTAAATAATCTTTATACTTATACCTAAAATATAATTTAAATCTGTATCAATATAGTGACATATTAAATATATTATCTAATGTCCTCCAAAATACATTAAGGTTTTCATTTACAGTGTGCTAAATATTACATTGCTATAAAACTATGGCAGCTGTGTTGATTTTTTTTTATAATAAATTGGGGTCGTATAAGCAAATCTAATTTTTGTACTGATCTCTCTGATAAACTATTAATTGTGAACTTTCTGTTTCTATTTTTTGTTTCTATATGAAATTGTATTGAATGTTCATATCTTTACACTACAGCTTCCTGTACAAACACATCTGACATTATCCATGCCCACTAGGATAAAGTCATTAAAATACGTTTGAAATAAATAGAGACTGTAATGCATTGACCAAAAATAATTCCTACTCATCAACAATGCAATTATATTATAATTTGCAATTAAATACAAATATATATATATATATATATATATAAAAAAAAAAAAAAAAATATATATATATATATATATTGTTTACACGAGTCATCATCCTCCCAGTGTTCTGAACCCATAAAAGAAAGTTAGAAAGTTATCTTAAAAAGGCTACTAACGAAACAACTGTCATATCACACTGATGTGTGCATTATGCCTCAATAGATGGAAAATATATATTTTTTTTATAATTTAAGCACTTTCCATAAATCTAGGGAAATTATAATGTCAAAGAGGCAGCAACATGTAAAAAGTAATTACATACAGGACATGTATTGCAGCATTAAAGGAGTTAATATACATATCTGAATGAAACAGGTTGTACATGAAAAGGTCACTAAGTAACAGCATGCTAAATGCAGAGGTAATTATTTCTAAACAAACTGAGACAGCAAGGATGCTTACCCACTGTTCTCCACCTGACGCTACTCTATATCTGTCAGTGCTAATGCATCTTTTCAATGTTTCCTGTCCTTATGTGTCCCCCACTGATTATATTACTGTATGCATACATTAAAAAATAAGACAACAGCAAAAAGTGTAAAAATCTTTTCGTATGTGAGTGGTCAGCTCACCATCACATAACAGCTAATAGTATATGAAAATCTTTCCAAAAATGTATATTTTGCAAGCAATCACAAACTGTAATAATACAATACATGTGTAAAGATAAAAATATAACTGTCAAAATAAATATGAAAATAAGGTTTATCTCCAAAGGCATACAATAGATAGCGGTATTCATTAACTTTTAGCAATGGAATTTCAAGGAGGTTAAAAGCAAACAAATTCTGTATTGTTGCTCTGTATTGATACAATGATGTTAAATGTGTGACCATATGTGTTCCAAGGATATGGACAAAGACTTCTGAAAGAAACATAATGGTTAAAATAATGACACATCAGTGCAAAAGAATAAAAGAAAATCCTTCACATGAGCTTATGGGATTTCAAGGGCAAAGGACACAGCATGCAGTGAGGGACACTGCGACTATAAAATGATTAAGCAATAAAATAGGTAGTTTAGTATTGTTGGTCTATGTGATATAACTTACAGGATGAAGACCATCATAAGATTTACATTCTAATTAACGTGTGAAGAAATTAACAGAGATAATAAGAGTTAGTACATTGGTTAGACACAAAGAGAAGATGAGTTTTTATAAGGGATTTAAAGTAACTGGAAAGAAAAAAAGCAATTGGTAGCCTTTCATTTTCACAGTACATGGAAGTTCCAGAGGTCAGTTCAGTATATAAAGAGAGTTTAATGACATTAAAGCAGAGTTGGGTCTCAGCAGCTAGAGAACCACTGAACCACTGTCTGCATGGTAAGAAATCTACTAGATTACATTAACTTTTTATGGGAAAGGAAAATAGTGGATGCAAGGTGGATAAGAGAACCAAAAACTAGTATTTTCCAGAGAAGTGACGTAAACATGATTAAGAGAAATGAGAGATTATTGGCTCCATGGCCTATGTGGACAATGTTATTAAGCTTACTCATAAAATCACAACCCATCAGTACTAAGTCCTCTCCCTTTTAAAATATTTATTAATGACTTACAAGTAGGACTGGAAAGTATTGTCTCCATTTTTGCTGATGGCTCTAAGTTGTGAAAGGTAATTAAATCAGAAAATTATGTACTTTACCTCCTACCTCCAAAGGGATTTACATAAAGTAGAGGAATGGGCAACTAAATGGCAGATGAGGTTTAATACAAATAAATGTCAAGTTATGCATTTGGGAAGGAAAAAAAGCTATGCAATTTATAATCTTAATGGAGCAAATCTAGGGATATCCGATATTTAAAGGGATTTGGTAGTGCTTGTGGATAACCACCTAGGTAACAGTGCTCAAAGCCAAGCAGCATCTAGAAAAGCAAAAAAATATTAGCATGCATTAAGAAGGGTGTAGAAGCAAGGGAAGCAAATATAATTGTGCCACTATACAAATCCCTAGTACGCCCTCATTTGAAATATGGAGTATAATTTTGGGCATCGCTTCATAAAAAGGACATTTTAGAGCTAGAAACAGTACGGGCTAGGAGAAGGAGGGTGAGTTACTATAGACAATAGGGAGGTATTGCTTAGTAACTCAAATACAGTGGTGATCACTTCAAAACTTTAGAGTCATAGCAATATAAGCTGTATGCTTGCTGATGCCAGAAGCTTATCATGGAAAATGGGCGAGCTAGAATTATTGGCAGTACATGAAAAATGGGACTTGATAGGCTTTACTGAAACATGGTGGGATGAATCTCATGACTGGACGGTTAATTTGGATGGTTATAACGTGTTTAAGAAAGATATCGTAATGGTAATAGAGGAGAAGGGGTTTGTCTGTATGTTAAGCCTGATTTTAAGCCTATAGTCAGAGAAGATATTTTTGCTGGAACTAGCAATAATATTGAATTATTGTGAATTGTATTAAGTAGTGGAGGTACAAATCCTAAATGACTCTTGGTAGGAATATGCTATAAACCCCCAAATATAATTGTAGGTGAATTATTGCTACAGACTGAAAATGCAGCTAAGCATGGTCAAGTTCTAATAATGGGAGATTTTAACTATTCTGAAATTTACTGGATAAATGGGAAGCATTCAGGGACCATTACTTGACCCAGGGCAGTACTACCTTCACCAAATATTTGGCTAACGCAGGAAGAAATCGTTTGTTGGAAAAAACAAATGTTAATAAAGCCCCAGGTGAATGAAATACATCCAAGGGTACTGAGGAAACTGAGTTCTGTAATAGACAAACCATTATATCTAAGTTTTCAAGACTCGGTAACCACAGGGTCACTGCCAGATGACTGGAGAAAAGCAGATGTGATACCTATATTTAAGAAGGGAGCAAGAGCAAATCCTGGGAATTATAGACCTGTAAGCCTCATATCTGTAGTTGGGAAGCTTTTTGAAGGGCTATACTAAGGTATAGTATACAAGAATATGTCTATTTAAATAGGATTATAAGTAGGATTCAACACAGATTTATGAGGGATAGGTCATGTCAAACAGATTTAATTTTTTTCTATGAGGAGTTTAGTAGGAACTTGGACCACGGCAACTCAGTGGATGTAGTCTTTTTGGATTTTGCAAAGTCTTTTAATATAGCGCCCCATAGAAGGCTATTGTGTAAACTAAGGGATACAGGAATTGCAGTAAATATCTGCCTATGGATTGAGAGCTGGCTAAAAGAATGGAAGCAAAGGGTTTTGTAATAGGAACATATTCAGACTACCGTATATACTCGAGTATAAGCAGACCCGAGTATAAGCCGAGGCACCTATTTTACCAAAAAATACTGGGAAAAATGAGTGACTCGAGTATAAGCCGAGGGTGGGAAATGTGCTGCCCCCTGTGTCCCTCTTGTGCCCTTTGTGTCCCCCTCTTGTGTGCCATGCTCTTGTGTCCCCCCTCTCTCTCCCCTGTGTTTCTTCTCCCCTCTCCCTCCCCTGTGTCTCTTCACCCCTCTCCCTTCCCTGTGTCTCTCCCCCCCTCCTTATCACCCTCCTCAACCCCCCTCCTCATTCTCAACCTCCCTCCTCAACACCCTCTTCAACCCCCCTCCTCATCCTCCCTCCTCATCCTCTACCTCCCTCCTCATCCTCAACCTCCCTCCTCAACCCCCTCCTCATCCTCAACCCCCCTCCTCATCCTTAACCCCCTCCTCATCCTCAACTCCCCTCCTCATCCTCAACCCCCTCCTCATCCTTAACCCCCTCCTCAACCTCCCTCCTCAACCTCAAACCCCCATCCCCATCCTCAACCCCCTCCTCAACCTCCCTCCTCAACACCAACCCCCTTCTCAACCTCCCTCCTCATCCTCCACCCCCCTCCTCATTCTAACCCTCTTAATACCTCCCCCTCTCCCTTTCCCCTCACTTACCTCCACCTTTAGCTTCTGCTCCGGCCTCCGCTCCTTCCGGCGTCTTGACCCGGCCAATGCTAATGACGTGGCGCGCATGTGACGTCACGTCATTAGCATATACCGAGTGGATTTGTATAAACCATATAGTAGGAAATCATTTGCTTGAATAGATTGATAAAATATGGATAACAGCATAATCATATTTATATGTCAATTATGGATGATGGTAAAAAATGTCCGAACTCCTCTATGTCTTAAAGCATTTGATTGCTATAACCTTATGTTTCTATATCAATAATGTTTCCTTAATTATGTTAACATCGACATAACTTAAATCACATATTGGTGCAAACAACACTTGAAATATGGATAAAGTGTGACATCATCACATGTATAGTTGTCAGTGTTGGTGACGTTTGCAATGTTGCTAATGCACTTGCGAGGCAAGCTGTATGCGAGCGTCGGGAGGAGAGCAGTTGTGCCACGCAACTCCAACTGGGAGCCTCACAAGCAGTTGAGGCACACGGGACTTAGGCTGCAATGAGCGCCAAAGGCGCTCATCACACTGCAAGCCTCGCAAAGTGAAAACAACTAAATAATTTTAACAAAATAATAACACACTCACACACAGGGAGAGCCAGGAAGCCTTGGCTGATGTGTTTTTCAAAAAATCAAATGTTATCATCATCAGATATAAATACACAAACACTAGATTGAATTGAACATATGCATTATATGTATGCCTATTATCACATGCACAACAACAAAGGTGGGAACTTAAAAGGATAGGTGTACACAAGATTCATGTTGGTTATGTTGGTTCACTCTCTTATGGTGGTTTTCACCTCAGCCACACACCCAGACCTGGGAACAAGCAAGGTGGTGGTGTGGGTGTATTGCTTTCCACTCGCTGTACCTTCCACCTCTTACCCCCTGTCCCATCCCTCCAATTCTCATCCTTTGAAGTGCATACAATCCGCCTCTTCTCACCTATCTCTCTACGTGTTGCCGTGATCTATCGCCCCCCTGGCACTCCCTCTCAATTTCTTGATCACTTTTCTGCCTGGCTCCCTCACTTTCTCTCCTCCAATGTTCCTTCACTGGTACTTGGAGATTTTAACATTCCCATTGACACTCCCACCTCCCCAGCAGCAGCCAAACTGCTTGCACTAACCTCTTCCCTCGGCCTCTCACAACTAACAGATTCTTCTACTCATCATGCTGGACATTCTCTTGACCTTATCTTCACCAACCTCAGCACAGCCTCCAACCCAGTCACCCATCCACTCCCTCTATCTGACCATCACTTACTTACCTTTAACCTCACCGCTTCTTCCTCCCACCACCCCTCTCCTACCCCTGCCACCATCACAAACAGAAACCTGCTAGCACTTGACCCTACTCAGCTCTCCATTAATATCCAACCCCTTCTCAGCCCCATCACCTACCTCAACTGCCCTGACACTGCATTCTCACTTTACAACTATACTCTCTCTTCCATCCTTGATACCCTTGCCCCCATAACCACACGAAGACGCTCTCGCTCTCTTCCACAACCTTGGCACACAACTCAAACACGATACATCCAGAAATGCTCCCGCACCGCTGAACGGCTCTGGAGGAAATCACGCACCTCTGCAGACTTCCTCCACTACAAATTTATGTTACGCTCCTACTCCTCTGCCCTCAACCTCGCCAAACAACACTACTTCACTTCACTAATATCAACCCTATCCTCTAACCCAAAGCATCTGTTCGCAACGTTCAAAACTCTCCAACACCCACCACCTCCTCCCATCCCTTCCTCTCTCACAGCTGAAGACTTTGCCAACCATTTTATTCATAAAATCGAAAATATCCGCAATGAACTCTCATCTCACAGTGGCTCACTCACTCTACCGTCTCAACTATCCAACCTAACCCACTCTTCTCCCTCCCCCAATCCAACAGCCACTTTGAACTGCTTTGCCCCAGCTACAGAGGATGAAGTCGCTAGCCTGCTATCATCCACTCGCCTCACTACATGTCCCCAGGACCCTATTCCATCTCCCCTCTCTACCACACTAATCCCAGCTCTCACACACATTTTCAACCTTTCCCTAACTACCGGCAAGTTTCCATCTGGTCTAAAACAAGCCACAATTACACCCATCCTCAAAAAGTTCTCATCTGACTCTGACATTGCTTTTAACTACCGCCCTATTTCTCTACTTCCTTTGGCTTCCAAACTGCTCGAGCGGCTCGTCTATACCCGCCTTACCAGCTTTATCTCCTCTAACTCCTTTCTTGACACCTTCCAATCCGGCTTTCGGCCCCAACATTCCACTGAGACAGCTCTCACTAAAGTCACCAATGACCTGCTTACTGCCAAGTCAAAAGGTCACTTTTCTATTCTCCTTCTTCTAGATCTCTCTGCTGCCTTTGACACTGTTGACCATCCACTTCTACTTCATATCCTCTCCTCCCTCGGTATTCGAGACACTGCTCTCTCGTGGTTCTCATCATACCTACAAAATCGATCATTCAGTATCTCCTTCTCTGACACCTCTTCTTCTACCTACTCACTGTCTGTTGGCGTACCACAAGGATCTGTACTAGGCCCGCTCCTCTTCTCCATCTACACTTCCTCACTTGGTACCCTTATAAACTCTTTTGGGCTGCAATATCATCTCTACGCAGATGACACCCAAATCTACCTCTCAGCACCAGATCTATCCCCCTCTCTTCTAACACATGTCTCTAACTGCCGCTCTAGTATATCCTCTTGGAAGTCCACCCACCACCTCAAACTCAACATGTCTAAAACTGAACTCCTAATCTTCCCTCCCTCTCCCACAGCTTCAATTCCTCACATCTCTCTTACTGTCAACAATGACATCATCACCCCCTCCTCCCAAGCCCGTTGTCTTGGGGTTCTTTTGGACCCCGCCCTGTCCTTCATCCCTCACATACAATCACTAACTAAATCTTGTCTTCTCCATCTAAAAAACATCTCCAGAATTCGCCACTTTCTTACACAGGACACAACTAAAATCCTTATACACTCTCTCATCATCCTTCGACTGGACTACTGCAACTCGCTTCTTGCTGGCCTCCCCACCACCCGACTATCTCCACTTCAATCCATTATGAATGCCTCTGCTAGACTCGTCTTCCGTACACAACGTTCAGTGTCGGCATCACCTCTCTGTCAATCTCTCCACTGGCTTCCCATAGCCTCCAGAATAAAATTTAAAATCCTGCCCCTTACTTTCAAAGCCCTCAACAAGTGCACTCCCCCATACCTTTCTGGTCTCATCTCCAAATACTCCCCCACACGCCCTCTTCGCTCTGCTAATGACCTTCTTCTTTCCACAACTCTTGTCACCTCTTCTCATTCTCGCCTTCAGGACTTTTCTCGTGCTGCCCCTATTCTCTGGAACTCCTTGCCTCGCTCCACCAGACTATCCTCCAACCTCAAATCATTCAAATCCTCTCTAAAAACACATCTCTTTAAAGAAGCGTATCACCTCTCACCCTAACACACTCTCAAATCTCTCTCCCTCCTTTCCCTCACACAATACCTTTAAGATGTAAGTCTGCGAGTTTCAATCCCACAAGGTGTTTTAGGAAAAGCACCATGGACACTGGATTCCAAACTCAAAGACAGGGCCCTCCTTGTTTTACTATGTGTTAACTTGTATGTATCTTTGTCTTGAACTTATCTTATGTACAGCGCTACGGAATATGTTGGAGCGTTATAAATAAACGATAATAATAATAATAATGTTGTTGTAGTTAAGTTTCCTGGGGCTCCTTCATCCTCTCTACACCTTCCTTTGGGTTTTGCAGGGCTTTCTCAACAGCTATATCCACATGAATGCATTTGGCCCACTATCCCCTTGTCCCTAACCCTCACCCACTCCTCTAATAAAAAAATTGTGCATGACCTGTACTATATTGTAATTTGCTTATTGATGTTCACCTTTCACCTAAATTTAAGGTCCACATTTACCCACATGCAGTGCCAACCACTCCTCTTTTTAAGGTATCAAGCTATGCATTGTGACATTAAGCACACCCAAGGTGCATTTTACACAATGGCATTGTGTACATGACATACCTTCCCATGAATGTGACATAATTGCACTTTTTAGAGCCCATACAGGTGGTTTTCAGTACATGTAACTTTATAGAGAAAAATCAGCTAAAGTAAGGCCTTACTCCGCTTCATTGCATGAGGACTGTTAGCTGTGACTGCAATAGGCTATGAGTAAAAAGTAAATGGAACAGCAGACCATAATTTGATAACAAGTTCAGTGGTGCATTCTGGCAGCACTAAAATATAGAGGGATTGGGATTGATAGATTACTAAATTACAGTACACATTGCACCGTAAGTGCCTGCGTAACAGATCAGAATGGGGCTCTATGGCTGTAATAATATTTTGTATAATGTATTTGCTTATGCTATAGATCTTCATATTATAGCACACCTTCAGCCCTTAAATTCCCTCAACGTTGAAAACCGTAGGCCGCAAGCCTTGCGGCTTTTAAATTGGCCCTGTAAAGCAACCTGCCAAGGTAAGGGCGAGAAAAGTCTATGGGACGTGGAAATTTGAACTGTGCACCCGCAAATACTTTGATCTGTCAAGCCTATAACTGTTACGTTCCAATCACGCTATTAAATTGCAATGAATTCACTAGCGTTCAAGCCCGTAACCTGCAAATGGAGCCAAGAAGCCAGTGGGTACTAGAATTTCTATCCGTAGCACTGTAAATACAAATATACACACATTACGGTACTCATAATTAAAGCGAAAGTGATGTTAGGTATTACAATTAATAGCACAACATTCACAAGTTCACAAATCTGCAATATAAAATATATTATTTACAGTTTATTTTCCGTGTTATATCGATCCCGGCAATCAATGTGTTAATACATTACATATAATGGAATTTGCATGGACTAGAATATCATATTTACTGAGTTATCAATATTGCATTATTTCTGGAATGAGGGTCTGATCGAAACTGATCGAAACTCATAATTGAAGCCCTTAAGACTTTGAAATCTAACCTCCATTTTTCAGTACGTAATGATGAAGATCTCTGTTGCCATTGGCTCCATCTAAACCGCCGCACAACCAACGCGCGACAAATCGTCTATGGGTTTGTGTCTCAAGCCCGAAACTCGTGGCATGGTCTAATTTAATAGCTCTGTAACGCAGCCGAATTTGAAGCCTGCAGCCCTTGCGGGCTTGCCGATGCCGCTATGGGCTTCAAATTTAATAGGGCTGCTTATATATCACATGACATTTTCATTTGCAGTTTATTTTGTTTAACACTGATTACAGACAGTCTAGTCAGTTTATCTCACAGGTAAAGTACAATTCTTTTTCAGGTGGGCTTAAAGAACACTGTGCAGAATTTCTCCTCCACATTTGCTTCAGCTTCAAATAAAATGACAATGAAGACTTAATTTGGGATAAAATTAATAATAAGTGTAAGAGGGCCGTTCAAGTGATTTCTTCATTAAAATATGGTGGATTGAAAGATGCATGATGATGACCCACATTAATTGATAGCATTGTTGGCCATGACAATAAAATCAGAATAAATAAATTAGAAGAAGAATTAGAAAAGGATAGAAGGTAAAATGTTGAAGAATGCATTTATTGACACTCATTTGAAGAATTACGTAAGCATTTCAATATATCTCTCCTAGATACAAGTTCTTTGTTTGGAATTTTGTCCTTAGAGAAGTAAACTCATGACAGAAAGTAACATCAACTGTCAAGCATTAGTGATGTATCTGAGAGTCTGAGACACCTTTCTTGCTGTTACCTTTCCTTTGAATGGAAGAGTGACTGTCATGTATCAGGCAAACATATGCAGTGTTTCTGTGATTATAAAAAAGGGTTTTTGATAAAGATTCTGTAGTTTGCTAAATGTTTAAGTAAAAAAAAAATGTATCCATTCAAATTTATAGAACTGCCTCTGAGATATCAGAATGTAAAAAAGAGTAAAAAACTAATTGCCTAGATTTAGCGCTATGGAATATGTTGGCGCGTTATAAATAAACGATAATAAACAATAATAATTTATCAAGCAGCATATTGGACCATGCTATCCATTACAGCAAGCAATACAACCATATATATGTTGTTGGTTTTGGCAAATAATATGGTGATATTATTAATATCAATAACCTTTATTAATATTAATTAAAGATTACATAATTTACATATTTTCCAATTTAAACTATTTCCAAATTCTTTCTACACAAAATATTAAGAACATTGGCCTCATGAAATAAATAGAACTGTATTTTGTGAGAATATATTTATGATTAATTATTAAAAATAAGGATTCAGTATATTTTAAGATAACAAGATAGTATAAACAATTTTAACAGATATATATCAAGATACAGCAATTATTAAGTATCAGTTATTATTACACAGTCCACATAATCATATATAAGACATGTACAATATGCCTATTATAATTAATATGGTAATGTATGACATCAGACATAGTTTTGATTATATTAGTAAGTTCACAAATATCTATTAAGATATCATACTAATTTAATATCATATGATTGTATAGTCTTTTATAGTTTATAGTCTTGCATCTTTAATGTTTCTCAATTATCATTTATGGTTTAATCAGATTTTCCGTACTTCTTGTCATGGATATGATTGAGTATAATGGTGTACAACATTGGTACTTATAATTATCTTAAAAGGCACCGGCCTGGAGATCAGTTTTGAACATTTCTGTGAATTTGGTCATCTTTATTTGAGGAAGGTAACAATCCTAGGATCTGGATCTGGTTTTCTCGTCAATTCCGTCCAGCATTCCTGAAGAAGAATTGGCTCTTTCATAGGATTTGCATCACATCATAAAAAAGACATTTTAGAGCTGGAAAAAGTACAGAGAAGGGCTACAAAACTAATAAGGGGAATGGAGGGGCTAAGTTATGAAGAAAGACTAACAAAATTAAACTTATTTTCGCTAGAAAAAAGGCGTCTAAGAGGAGATATGATTACGTTATATAAATACATCCAGGGTCAATATAAGGCTTTGTCAAGTGAACTTTTTGTAGCAAGAGATTTTCAACTGACAAGAGGACATCCGTTGAGGTTAGAGGAAAAAAGATTTCACCTTAAACAAAGAAAAGGGTTCTTCACAGTTAGGGTGGTTAAACTGTGGAATTCTCTACCAAAGGAGGTGGTGACAGCGAATTCGATAGACAACTTCAAAAAGGGGTTAGATATATTTCTGAATAAAGAGGGCATTCAAGGCTATCCTAGATAACTAGCAAGGAATATTGATCCAGGAAGAAATTTGATCGCCAGTTTCTGGGGTCAGGAAGGAATTTTGCTTTTTTTCCCCCTTATGAGACAATTGGCAAAGTTTCAATCGGGTTTTTTTTTATGTTTGCCTTCCTCTGGATCAATTAACAATAATAATAAATAGTCCAAATTAAAAAGATCAATAGAGATCTAAAAAGGTTGAACTTGATGGACTAACTCTATTCATCCTCCAATACTATACTATTAATAATTATTTAATCAATAATTTAATTAATAACTAATCCGCATATTGCAAATCAGAGGAGATCTTAACAGGTTGAACTTGATGGACTGAAAGTCTTTTTTCAACCTTAATTACTATGTAACTATGTAACATCGGTGGGTTGCTTTTGTTTCTATGGTAATTAAAAAAACAGCATTTTAAGTGTTGATCTAAATATAATGTTAACTCACAAAAATGTTTTAAATGCCTAAACATTTTGCAAACATGAGATTTTTATTAAAACTCTTTATTTATGAACATCATGTTTTAACACTACGTCTCATCTAAGTTTTATTGCTATACTAGTTAAATTGGCATACCTATAGTAATAGGCATGGATCCACGTATTTGTGTCATTTCCACCCCTAAGTACTAATAATTACCCAATATTTTCAGATTTTTTTTTATTGTGTAAGCAATAAAGCTGCGATAAATAGAATTACATTCAAGAGAAGTATAATATTTATTCTTTTAGTCACTTTTTTTATTGTTGCGCCCCCTTTTCCTATGAAGGGAAAGGATATTAATTAACTCCCTCAGGATAAATTATGGAATTAAATAATGTTTTTATTTTAATCACATATTTGGAAAAAAATATTTATTTTTAGCAATCAGATTAACTCTCCACAGAGGCCTACTGTTTAAAGCATGTGTTTTATCAAAAATGTTTTAATTATTATTTTGTGTTCTCATTTTCCTATTCACCCCCCTTCCATATGTATGAATCAGACTGGAAGGTAGGAAGGTTCTGATTCTTGTTATAGATATATATTTATACTAATACATTCAATAATCAACTACTGTGATTTGTTTTCAATTCCGTTCTAAAATTATATTTTATCAAAATAATTGAATATTATGTTTTAAGTTTAATTATTGGTCTCTCAAGGATGTAGATATTAGCAGCTTATTAAATTGTGATTCGGACGATTGAATAGGGCTCTATATAAGCACAGAGCATATTTTTTTTACAGAAGTTTTTAGTTAGTGAAGACCTTGCTTTTGGATAGAAGTTCACTAACTAAAAAAATATGGTATGTGCTTAAATAGAGCCCTTTTCAATTGGCAGAATCACAGTTTAATAAGGCTGTAGGTATTTAGATAATCCTACAAAATGATAAGATTTCTATCATGATTACTTTAAGACTATTAAGAATATTTTTTTTATTTTTCTGATCTTCGCTTTTAAAGTCTAGACAAGTTTATTTGGCAGTTCCATCAAAAGTATAATTGTATTTTAATGTTGTCCTCTTAGGTATTTGGCTTCTTCAAAACTATTTCTCAACTATTACCCTGTTTTTATTTTTTTTTTATTGGACAGGGTTTTTTAACACTTGCTAAAAATAAGATTCAGCCCCTAAGAAGTTATTCCCAAGAAAATTTGTTTTTTGATTCATATACAACATTAAACAAATGAATCAGTTTTGTATATATCATCTCTATGGTAACCAAACTTATCTGAAAAAATAAACATGTGAGATTTGTATAAAAAATTTTTTTTTATCTGTTTTGGTCAAAAAGATAAAAGAGATATACAATTTTGTATTGAAAGTTATATCAGGCATTATACATTTTAATCTCAAACAAAACCTTAATAACTTTTTGATAAGAAATAAACAGATAGATGGTGGTTACATGGAACTGCCTCCCAGTAGAGATGTTAGGACCAAATATATTTCAGGAATTTACAAATCACAACCGGATATGTCTACACTATAATGATTACACATTCCTTAATTGCAAAGACTTATGTACGTTGGTAATATAATGATAAAACTTTGGAAAAATATTGAATTACTTACAATTTCCAAATGATTACATCATGATACAATACATTTCCTTGATACATGTAGAATGGAGATTCATGCATTCAGAAAACTAGTTCTTAAATGAAAAACACAAAACAATTTAATTCATTTATAAATATTTCATCACAACATATGGTGATTAGTTTATATTTGTTCTTTTGTTACCTATAGGGCCTCATTTTATTAATGTCCGTAGGAAATGCGTGGCCACAAGGGATGGCAGCAAGCTACTTCCCTATTTCATGGCGGCCGGCGCCCTGTTATCCCTTGCGGCTGCCCCCGCCACAGGGAAAGCCTTTGATATTACGTAGCCGCAAGAGTTGCGGCTGCAAGAAAGCTTAGGTCACTATTTAAATGCTACATGAACCCTTCCATCAAGGCCGTAATTTGCTAAAACCGAGCAGCAGCTTACTTACACCAAAAAGGTCCCGCAAGGCTCTTACTTACAAATCGTAGCACCAATTAAGCACATAAAAAAGCCATCCTGTACTTTGATAAGACGTGGAAGTGATTGTAGGTTTTAGAATTCATAGCATAACATTCCCCTACACTCAAATCTGCAAATCATTTTTTTTTGTAATTCATGTTCAATTTCTGTGTCCAGAGTCCCACGGGCTTGGAGCATATCAGACCAGCAAAGGCTGCAGGATTAGCCTCCGTCAAGTCCGTAAATGGGTAAAATAGTCCCACAGGTTACTTGGACCACATAGGTGTTGCAAAGGGCTTACTTACAAATCGTAGCACTAATTAAGCAAATAGAAAAGCCATCCTGTACTTTTATTAAAAGTGAAAGGGATGTTTGGTCTTAGAATTAATAGCTCAACATTCCACTACTCTCAAATCTGCAAATAAAGAAATGTTGAATAACAAGCTACGGGCTTGGAGGTCATTGAAGCCCATGGGACTTTGGACAGAAATTAAACCTAAAATCAAAGATTATAAATTGCCTATGTGCAACCTTGAGAATGTTTTGCTATTAATCCTCATCTCCCCCATTGTGTTACCCACTTTACAGTGCTGGATTGAATATATATTTGCATTTAAAATGCTTTGAGTTTGCGGGCTTAAACCTCCGAACTCGTACGGGTTTTAACAACGATTTACTGGCTTCGATGTCATTGAAGACCACAGGACGGAAAATAAACCTGAAATATTGGATTTGGGCGATGTGCAAGCTTGAGAGGGTGTTTCTATTCATCCTCATGTCCCCCATTTTGTTGCCTATTATTTACAGTGCTTTACAGTGCTATCTTGAATTTATATTTGCATTTACAGTTTTCCGACTTTGCAGACGTCCATTTACAGCGCCTTCCATTTGAATAGTAGCGTAGCCATAGCGCTACGCAGGGCCGTAAGCTGACTGCAAGGAATTGCAGTTTTGCGGCCATTTTACGGCACTTAATAGAATGAAGCCCATAGTTAGTATGCAAAGAGAATCTATTATTTCAACTTGCATTCTTAAATGATAGCAAAACAATTTCAGTATTTTATTATTTTAAATTTTAATTCAACTTAATGCTAATGCTGTTTCTGCCTAAGGACATGGTTAGGAATTAGTTAATATTTCCCTTTTTAGGGTTGTTAATGAGTAATGATAAGGTGTTCTTTTTTATCTGTAGAAAAAAAATATGGCTTTATTTAAGTCTTTTTATGTGTAGTGTTATTATTTAATTTTATTTTACTGTTTAAAAAAAAAAAAGTTTTTCCTTATGGGATTTGGTGATTTTAAAACACTGTTGTATTCATGCACACAAGGGTTGTATTGCCCTGATCTGTGCTGTAAGGTCTTTGTGACACACTGAGCAGTGGGGGAATGTCGCCCCCCTTCTCTCACAGTGAGCTGTGAAAGGTTGTGGAATGTTAAACTTTAAGGCCCTCATTCAATTGCAATTTGGCCAATTGAATAGGGCTCTAAATAAGCACATAACATATATTTTTTAAATTCGTTTTTAGTTAGTAAGCATCTATCCAAAAGCAAGGTTTCCACTAACCAAAAACGTCTTTAAATTGTTTTTGCTATGTGCTTCTTTAGAGCCCTATTCAATTGGCCAAATCGCAATTGAATGAGGGCCTAAGTATCTCAAAGTTAGAACTTTCTACTTATTATATATTTATTTTAAGTTTACTTGAGACTTAACATTATTTTTTTTTACAGATAATACATTTATTATATTACCACACTTTATAGTATTTTGGATTTTAATTATCTTAAATAATGTTTTTTCAATGTATATAAATTATTTATTTTAAAATACAGTCTCACAATGATTTATTCTCTGTTAATTCTAAATTTACTTATTCATTTTAGAAATCTTAGAACATTCTGCATTTTAATTTGTTGATTTTATCATTTTCCCACATATTCATTAGTTTACAATTAATTCTATGTTTTCTACCTTGATATAATTTGACTATAAAAACATATGATAATAAAATGGTATGATATCTTAATAAATAGGTATTTGTAAATATACCAAAATAATCAAAACTATCTCTGATGTCACAATTTACCATATTAATTATATAAGTAAGCATACTGTGCATGTCTTATATATGATTATGTGGACAATGTGATGATAATTGATACTTAATAATTGCTGTACCTTGATATATATCTGTTACAATTGTTTATACCAACTTGTATAAACAATTGTAACAGATATATATCTGAATTATTATCTATATTCATTTATAATAAATATATTCTCACATAATACAGTTAGTGATGTCGCGAACATAAAATTTTCGGTCAGCAAACCGCGAACTAGAACCGCCGCAAATGTTCGCGAACCGGCGAACCGCCATAGACTTCAATGGGCAGGCGAATTTTAAAACCCACAGGGACTCTTTCTGGCCACAATAGTGATGGGAAAGTTGTTTCAACGGGACTAACACCTGCACTGTGGCATGCCGGAGGGGGATCCATGGAAAAACTCCCACGAGAAAATTACATTGTTGATGCAGAGTCTGGTTTTAAGCCCAAAAGGGCATAAATTACCTAACATTCCTAAATTGTTTGGAATAACGTGCTTTAAAACATCAGGTATGATGTTGTATCGATCAGGTAGTGTAAGGGTTAGGCCCGCTTCACAGTGACAGACCAAACTCCCCGTTTAACGCACCGCAAACAACCGCAAACAGTCCATTTGCATAACCGCAAACTCCCCATTTGCACAAGGTTGGATACCAAGCTAGCCATGTCCCGTTCCTTGTACTCACTGATGTCATTGAAGGTCTCTTCCTCCACCCAGCCACCAAGGGTCCCTGAAAGGTGACAACAAGCCCCCTGGGATGCCTGCTGTGTTTGGTCTTCCACCTCCTCAAAGCCACCTTCCTCCTCTGACTATCCCTTCTTCAGACTCCTCTCACTGCGTTGCCTCTCTCTGCATTATTATAAGGTGTGTTAAGTAGTACTACTCTTATCAGTTTAATACCTGTTACAGCACATATCAGGGGGAGTGTATAAGGCATGGATTTTTAGAACCAGGAGATGGAAAAAGATGCTTTGTTGGTCGTATCACTTCAATTTTGGGGCACGGCACGTGCAATCAAAGGTGCCACCAGATAGGAGTGTCGTGTTTGTAAGTACTACTCTTATCAGTTTAATACTTTTTACGTCACCTATCAGGGGGCGTGTATAAGGCCTGGATTTTTAGAACCAGGAGATGGAAAAAGATGCTTTGTTGGTCGTATCACTTCAATTTTGGGGCACGGCACGTGCAATTATAGGTGCCACCAGATAGGAGTGGCGTGTTTGTAAGTACTACTCTTATCAGTTTAATACTTGTTACGTCACCTATCAGGGGGAGTGTATAAGGCCTGGATTTTTAGAATTAGGAGATGGAAAAAAATGCTTTGTTGGTCGTATCACTTCAATTTTGGGGGACGGCACGTGCAATCAAAGGTGCCACCAGTTAGGAGTGGCGTCTTTGTAAGTACTACTCTTATCAGTTTAATACTTGTTACGTCACCTATCAGGGGGCGTGTATAAGTCCTGGATTTTTAGAACCAGGAGATGGAAAAAGATGCTTTGTTGGTCGTATCACTTCAATTTTTGGGCATGGCACGTGCAATCAAAGGTGCCACCAGATAGGAGTGGCGTGTTTGTAAGTACTACTCTTATCAGTTTAATACTTGTTACGTCACCTATCAGGGGGCGTGTATAAGGCCTGGATTTTTAGAACCAGGAGATGGAAAAAGATGCTTTGTTGGTCGTATCACTTCAATTTTGGGGCACGGCACGTGCAATCAAAGGTGCCACCAGATAGGAGTGGCGTGTTTGTAAGTACTACTCTTATCAGTTTAATACTTGTTACGTCACCTATCAGGGGGTGTGTATAAGGCCTGGATTTTTAGAATTAGGAGATGGAAAAAGATGCTTTGTTGGTCGTATCACTTCAATTTTGGGGCACGGCACGTGCAATCAAAGGTGCCACCAGTTAGGAGTGGCGTCTTTGTAAGTACTACTCTTATCAGTTTAATATTTGTTACGTCACCTATCAGGGGGCGTGTATAAGTCCTGGATTTTTAGAACAAGGAGATGGAAAAAGATGCTTTGTTGGTCGTATCACTTCAATTTTGGGGCACGGCACGTGCAATCAAAGGTGCCACCAGATAGGAGTGGCGTGTTTGTAAGTACTACTCTTATCAGTTTAATACCTGTTACAGCACCTATCAGGGGGCGTGTATAAGGCCTGGATTTTTAGAACCGGGAGATGGAAAAAGATGCTTTGTTGGTCGTATCACTTCAATTTTGGGGCACGGCACGTGCAATCAAAGGTGCCACCAGATAGGAGTGGCGTGTTTGTAAGTACTACTCTTATCAGTTTAATACTTGTTACGTCACCTATCAGGGGGTGTGTATAAGGCCTGGATTTTTAGAATTAGGAGATGGAAAAAGATGCTTTGTTGGTCGTATCACTTCAATTTTGGGGCACGGCACGTGCAATCAAAGGTGCCACCAGTTAGGAGTGGCGTCTTTGTAAGTACTACTCTTATCAGTTTAATACTTGTTACGTCACCTATCAGGGGGCGTGTATAAGTCCTGGATTTTTAGAACCAGGAGATGGAAAAAGATGCTTTGTTGGTCGTATCACTTCAATTTTGGGGCACGGCACGTGCAATTATAGGTGCCACCAGATAGGAGTGGCGTGTTTGTAAGTACTACTCTTATCAGTTTAATACTTGTTACGTCACCTATCAGGGGGAGTGTATAAGGCCTGGATTTTTAGAATTAGGAGATGGAAAAAAATGCTTTGTTGGTCGTATCACTTCAATTTTGGGGGACGGCACGTGCAATCAAAGGTGCCACCAGTTAGGAGTGGCGTCTTTGTAAGTACTACTCTTATCAGTTTAATACTTGTTACGTCACCTATCAGGGGGCGTGTATAAGTCCTGGATCTTTAGAACCAGGAGATGGAAAAAGATGCTTTGTTGGTCGTATCACTTCAATTTTTGGGCATGGCACGTGCAATCAAAGGTGCCACCAGATAGGAGTGGCGTGTTTGTAAGTACTACTCTTATCAGTTTAATACTTGTTACGTCACCTATCAGGGGGCGTGTATAAGGCCTGGATTTTTAGAACCAGGAGATGGAAAAAGATGCTTTGTTGGTCGTATCACTTCAATTTTGGGGCACGGCACGTGCAATCAAAGGTGCCACCAGATAGGAGTGGCGTGTTTGTAAGTACTACTCTTATCAGTTTAATACTTGTTACGTCACCTATCAGGGGGTGTGTATAAGGCCTGGATTTTTAGAATTAGGAGATGGAAAAAGATGCTTTGTTGGTCGTATCACTTCAATTTTGGGGCACGGCACGTGCAATCAAAGGTGCCACCAGTTAGGAGTGGCGTCTTTGTAAGTACTACTCTTATCAGTTTAATATTTGTTACGTCACCTATCAGGGGGCGTGTATAAGTCCTGGATTTTTAGAACAAGGAGATGGAAAAAGATGCTTTGTTGGTCGTATCACTTCAATTTTGGGGCACGGCACGTGCAATCAAAGGTGCCACCAGATAGGAGTGGCGTGTTTGTAAGTACTACTCTTATCAGTTTAATACCTGTTACAGCACCTATCAGGGGGCGTGTATAAGGCCTGGATTTTTAGAACCGGGAGATGGAAAAAGATGCTTTGTTGGTCGTATCACTTCAATTTTGGGGCACGGCACGTGCAATCAAAGGTGCCACCAGTTAGGAGTGGCGTCTTTGTAAGTACTACTCTTATCAGTTTAATATTTGTTACGTCACCTATCAGGGGGCGTGTATAAGTCCTGGATTTTTAGAACAAGGAGATGGAAAAAGATGCTTTGTTGGTCGTATCACTTCAATTTTGGGGCACGGCACGTGCAATCAAAGGTGCCACCAGATAGGAGTGGCGTGTTTGTAAGTACTACTCTTATCAGTTTAATACCTGTTACAGCACCTATCAGGGGGCGTGTATAAGGCCTGGATTTTTAGAACCGGGAGATGGAAAAAGATGCTTTGTTGGTCGTATCACTTCAATTTTGGGGCACGGCACGTGCAATCAAAGGTGCCACCAGATAGGAGTGGCGTGTTTGTAAGTACTACTCTTATCAGTTTAATACTTGTTACGTCACCTATCAGGGGGTGTGTATAAGGCCTGGATTTTTAGAATTAGGAGATGGAAAAAGATGCTTTGTTGGTCGTATCACTTCAATTTTGGGGCACGGCACGTGCAATCAAAGGTGCCACCAGTTAGGAGTGGCGTCTTTGTAAGTACTACTCTTATCAGTTTAATACTTGTTACGTCACCTATCAGGGGGCGTGTATAAGTCCTGGATTTTTAGAACCAGGAGATGGAAAAAGATGCTTTGTTGGTCGTATCACTTCAATTTTGGGGCACGGCACGTGCAATCAAAGGTGCCGACAGATAGGAGTGGCGTGTTTGTAAGTACTACTCTTATCAGTTTAATACTTGTTACGTCACCTATCAGGGGGTGTGTATAAGGCCTGGATTTTTAGAATTAGGAGATGGAAAAAGATGCTTTGTTGGTCGTATCACTTCAATTTTGGGGCACGGCACGTGCAATCAAAGGTGCCACCAGTTAGGAGTGGCGTCTTTGTAAGTACTACTCTTATCAGTTTAATACTTGTTACGTCACCTATCAGGGGGCGTGTATAAGTCCTGAATTTTTAGAACCAGGAGATGGAAAAAGATGCTTTGTTGGTCGTATCACTTCAATTTTGGGGCACGGCACGTGCAATCAAAGGTGCCACCAGATAGGAGTGGCGTGTTTGTAAGTACTACTCTTATCAGTTTAATACTTGTTACGTCACCTATCAGGGGGCGTGTATAAGGCCTAGATTTTTAGAACCGGGACATGGAGAAAGATGCTTTGTTGGTCGTATCACTTCAATTTTGGGGCACTTTGTGACATTAGCTTCTTACGCTCAAACATGTCCTTTACAGGCACCTGACTATGGGCAGATGAGCAGGAACTGCTCAAGGCGAGAGACGCAGTGGCGGATGGTTGAGAGGGGGCAAGGAGGACAGCAGTGGTTGATGTGGCTGATGATGCTGGACCAGGAGGAGGATGGCGGCTTTGAGTTTGTGTGCTGCTTGTACTCATGTGTTGGTCTGGAGTCACCCAAACATTAGGTCTCAACCTGTAGAGGATAAGGGAACCAGGCTACTCTAGACCTCATTCATCATTACAGGTTTTGACAGATTGGTACTATGCGTGCAAGCTACTGTGACAACAGATATGAGTGGCACTGTGCACTTGCAGAAGTTGGCAGAGTAGACGTTGTAGGTCTGACACACACGCTTGCAGACAACTAACTGCTATGCAATCTATTACAGTAGAAAAATGTTTTTTTGGTTTAAATGTACACTACTGTTACACCAGATATGAGTGGTGTGTTAAGTAGTACTACTCCTATCAGTTTAATCCCTGTTATGTGCCTTTTTTTGTGTTTGGTTGTTGAAGCCACAGTGCAGCACCAGAGGCTAGAAAAATTAAGCATGTACACATGCCTGAAAAATTAGGTATTGTTGATCTTGCAGCGAGCAGAGAAGAAGGTAGGCCTGATTCAACGCACCAGCCCCGCATACCAACACTCAGAGATTGAGGGGGGGACCTGAGAAGGCCACAGGCCGGAGATATAAAGGGGGGCCATCCCAAATAAGCACACAAGCGGGGACAAAGGTAGTGAAGGGGACATAGAGGCCCATGGACTGACGGTCACCATCTTGGCAGGAAAAGGGCTCATCAATCAAGCCAAACTGACCCAGCACAGGCAGCTACTTGAGTCAAACGCTGTACAATTACTCCTTAATAAAACTGAAACATGCAGCAGCAGGGATTCTAAACGGCCACACAGGGACAAGGAGGCTAACAGCCCCCACAGTCTCTGCACCACTCTTTTTAACAGATAACCCAAGGGGCTAACCAGGGACCTTGCCCACATAAAAAACAGAATTTTATTGGAGGAATTATTAGTGTCTTTACCCCCCAAGAGAGGACAAAATATACGGTATCTTTAGACTACCTGATGGCCAAACCTCCTTTAGCCCCAATGCTATCCAAGAAACATTTCAAAACTTCTATCAGACCATATATTCATCCCAAATCCCGCTGCAGCAGATCTGACATAGAGTCCTTCTAAAATGTTTAAGATTCAGATTTCTGCTAATATAGAAAACTACATGCTGGGTGTTCCGCATGTCTGTCTCTTGCCCGCTCAAAATAGGCTATTAAAGTTCATCATGTTGGCCACAAAGAACCATATAGCCAGACAATGGAAATCGGATACCCTACACTTTCAGGTGGTTAAAAATAAATTAAACTTTATCCTTATAAATGAACGCCTGACCCATTTAGTAGACAACTCCATGGATACATTTTGAGATATATGGTCTCCGTGGCTGCAATTAATGTATATATGTAAAATGGAAATGGTTGTTTGAATATGATATATTACCTGACCTAATAAAATATTTTTTGAAAGAAAAAATACACATAGCTAGTAGTTGGAAAACCCCAAATTAAATCTTTCAGGAATTAATAAAAAAAATCAACTATTTACTGCTCAACGAGAGATTAAACCATGTAGTCTTGGATAGAATCACCCAGTTCCAGATTTGGGATCCCTGGATAACATCCCCATTTAGTGCCCCCCTAATATAATAAAACATTTATTAATGGTTGAAGCGACTTTGGTGGAAGGACCGGAGTGGGGGAGCCCTGGAGGAGACCCTTCAGAAGCAACCGGCGGCAAAATCAAAAGGTCGCCTACTGAAGCCTGCCCTAGGGTAACCCAAGGGCGATTGAGCAGGTTAGATATTGTAAATAATAAGCTACTGCTGGAGTGATGATAGATAATAGGACTTTGGTGTTAACTGCTGATATACTTTTTACTATTGTCTGTTTTACCATGTCTTAGGTTTCTCTTAAAAATTGCAATCACAGTAAAAAAAAAGAAAATTTATTAACCAAAAAAGTAAAAATAAGAAGGCCTAGCCAGCTAATTTTAACAAAATGTCTTCATTGTAAATATCTATTTTTGCACAACTGTTGTGTTATGCAAGACTGTTCCATATGCTTTCTTTTTCATTACATGCCGTACGCCTTCTGACATAAAAATTTAAATTAAAAAATTTGGTATTGTTGCAGCCGCTGCTCTTGCAGGGGCCAGTAAAATTGACCTTTGTTCCCCAGGCAGAAAGTGCCATAAAACATTGCGTCTTCTTGAACCCTAGTTGGTGGCGGATGTCACGCAAGTCATCCGGCATTCACAGATAACATACAGCAGCGTGTGGACTAATTTTAGCCGAAGGCAGCTCATCTCATCAGGCCTTTTTCAGTCAAATGTATCGCCCAGTGTCAGTCCCTTCGGGATCCATCCCTCATTCATCTTTATAAAGGTGAGGCAATCTAGACTTTTTTGCCCTAGGCGACTTCTCTTCTCGGTGACAAAACCTCCTGCTGCACTGAAGGTTCTTTCTGACAGGACACTTAAAGCGGGGCAGGCCAGAAGTTCAATTGCAAATTGGGATAGCTCAGGCCACAGGTCTAACCTGCATACCCAGTAGTCAATGGGTTCATCGCTCCTCATAGTGTCGATATCTGCAGTTAAGGCGAGGTAGTCTGCTACCTGTCGGTCAAGTCGTTCTCTGAGGGTGGATCCCGAAGGGCTGTTGCGATGCGTAGGACTGAAAAAGGTCTGCATGTCCTCCATCAACAACACATCTTTTAAACGTCCTGTCCTTGCCGGCGTGGTCGTGGGAGGAGGATTACTTTCACCTCTTCCCCTGTTATATTGCCCTTGTGCTGTGACATCACCCTTATATGCTGTGTAAAGCATACTTGTTAATTTGTTTTGGACCTGCTGCATCCTTTCTGACTTGCAGTAATTTGGTAACAAATCAGGCACTTTCTGCTTATACCGGGGGTCTAGTAGCGTGCACACCCAGTACAGGTCGTTCCCCTTCAGCCTTTTTATACGAGGGTCCTGCGACAGGCACGACAGCATGAAAGACCCCATTTGCACAAGGTTGGATGCCGAGCTACCCATTTCCCGTTCCTCGTCCTCCTTTTCCCCCCAGCCACGTACAACACCACGGGTACCAGATAGGTGACAACAAGCACCCTGGGATGCCTGTTGTGATTGGTCTTCCTCCTCCCCCTCAAAGCCACATTCCTCCTCTGACTCCTCTTCCTCACAATCCTCTTCCAGCGTTGCCGCAGGTCCAGCAAGCGATGCTGATAAGGCTGTTTCTGGTGGTGATGGTGACCACAACTCTTCCTCTTCCTCGTCACGCTCATCTACGGCCTGATCCAGCACTCTTCGCAGGGCACGCTCCAGGAAGAAAAGAAATGGTATGATGTCGCTGATGGTGCCTTCGGTGCGACTGACAAGGTTTGTCACCTCCTCAAAAGGACGCATGAGCCTACAGGCATTGCGCATGAGCGTCCAGTAACGTAGCAAAAAAATCCCCAGCTCCGCAGAGGCTGTCCTAGCACCCCGGTCATACAAATACTCGTTAATGGCTTTTTCTTTTTGGAGCAGGCGGTCGAACAATAGGAGTGTTGAATTCCAAAGTGTGGGGCTGTCACAAACCAAGCGCCTCACTGGCATGTTGTTTCGCCGCTGGATATCTGAAAAGTGCGCCATGGCCGTGTAGGAACGCCTGAAATGGCCACACACCTTTCTGGCCTGCTTCAGGATGTCCTGTAAGCCTGGATACTTATGGACAAAGCGTTGTACGATCAGATTACACACATGTGCCATGCACGGCACATGCGTCAACTTGCCCAAATTCAATGCCGCCAACAAATTTCTTCCGTTGTCACAAACCACTTTGCCAATCTCCAGTTGGTGCGGAGTCAGCCATTGATCCACCTGTGCATTCAGGGCGGACAGGAGTGCTGGCCCGGTGTGACTCTCTGCTTTCAGGCAAGTCAACCCCAAGATGGAATGACACTGCAGTATCCGGGATGTGGAATAGTATCTGGGGAGCTGGGGGGGTGCCGTTGATGTGGAGCAAGACGCAGCAGCAGAAGAGGACTCAGCTGAGGAGGTTATGGAAGAGGATGGAGTAGGAGGAGTAGAAGAGGTGGCAGCAGGCCTGCCTGCAAGTCGTGGCGGTGTCACCAACTCCTCTGCAGAGCCACCCATTCCATGCTTGGCAGGCATCAGCAGGTTTACCCAATGCTCAGTGTAGGTGATATACCTGCCCTAAACATGCTTTGCAGACCAGGTATAAGTGGTCAGATGGACCCTTGCCCCAACACTGTGTGCCATAGATGCCATTACTTCCTTTTGCACAATCGAGTACAGGTTGAGGATTGCCTTTTGGGCAAAGAATTTTCCGCCGGGTACCTTCCACTGCTGTATCCAAATCACTAAAAATTTTTTGAATGCCTCAGACTCCACCAGCTTGTATGGTAAAAGCTGGGGGGCTAAGAGTTCAGACAAGCCAGTTGTCAGACGCCGGGCAAGGGGGTGACTTTGTGGCATTGGCTTCTTACGCTCAAACATGCCCTTGACAGACACCTGACTGTGAGAGGGGGCAAGGAGGACAGCAGTGGTTGACGTGGATGAAGATGCTGGACCAGGAGGAGGATGGCGGCTTTGAGTTTGTGTGCTGCTTGTACTCATGTGTTGATCCCATTGGCGTTTGTGATGTGACATCATGTGCCTTCGCAAAGCAGTTGTACCTAGGTGGGTGTTGGACTTCCCACAACTCAGTTTCTTTTGGCACAGGTTGCAAATGGCATCGCTGTTGTCAGAGGCAGACACACAAGAAAAATGCCACACTGCTGAGCTCTGCGGTGACGGCATTCTGGTGGTGGCAACAGCATGCGTTGATTGGCGGCTGACCCCGGGTGCTGATGCATGCTGTCTGACTGTGCCACTAGCTCGTTGCGATGACCTCCCTCTGCTTCCAACTCGTCTCCTCCTCCTCTCTGTCTCCCCATCTGAACTTTCCCCCTGTTCTTCTTCTCTTCTAGCGGGCACCCACGTGACATCCACGGACGCATCATCATCATCATAACCCGCCTCACTTGTATCTGACAACTCAACAAAGGAAGCAGCAGCGGGTACATCAACATCATCACATCGTACGTACATGTGTGTACTGCTGCCTGACTGAGTCATATCCCTGTTATCTACATCCTCTGGCAATAATGGTTGCGCATCACTCATTTCTTCAAACTGATGTGTAAATAACTCTTCTGACTGATCAATTGAATTGGCTGTGGTACTAGTGTTGGTGGTGGCGGCAGTCGGACGAGTGGTAACTTGAGAGGTGCCCGAAACTAAGCTGGAGGAGGATGGTGCGTCAATGTTCCAAGCGGAAGCTGTAGAAGATTGGGTGTCCTGTGTTAGCCAGTCAACTACGTCCTCTGAACTTTTCAATTTCAGGGTAACTGGCCTCTGAACACTGGGCATTATTGTAGGGCCAAAGGGAATCACAGCACCACGACCACGACGGCCCCTGCGGGGTGTACTGCCTCTGCCTGTCATTTTTTTTCCAATTAGTGGTACTATGCGTGCAAGCTACTGTGATTGGATTGGTTGAACTTGGCACAATACTTGTAAGCCTGACACACACACTGGCTAGCGATCAGGCAAATGAACTTAGATTGGCGGTCAGGCAAATGAACTTAGATTTAAGAAAATAAAATTATTGTTTTTTTAAATGTAGACTGCTGGTACACCACTAGATTGGATTGGTTGAACTTGCCACAGTACTTGTAAGCCTGACACACACACTGGCTAGCAATCAGGCAAATGAACTTAGATTGGCGGTCAGGCAAATGAACTTAGATTTAAGAAAATACAATTATTGTTTTTTTACATGTAAACTGCTGGTACCCCAACTAGATTGGATTGGTTGAACTTGGCACAATACTTGTAAGCCTGACACACACACTGGCTAGCGGTCAGGCAAATTAACTTAGATTGGCGGTCAGGCAAATGAACTTAGATTTAAGAAAATAAAATTATTGTTTTTTTACATGTCAACTGCTGGTACCCCAACTAGATTGGATTGGTTGAACTTGGCACAATACTTGTAAGCCTGACACACACACTGGCTAGCGGTCAGGCAAATTAACTTAGATTGACGGTCAGGCAAATTAACTTAGATTTAAGAAAAGAAAATTATTGTTTTTTTAAATGTAGACTGCTGGTACCCCAACTAGATTGGATTGGTTGAACTTGGCACAATACTTGTAAGCCTGACACACACACTGGCTAGCGATCAGGCAAATGAACTTAGATTGGCGGTCAGGCAAATTAACTTAGATTTAAGAAAATAAAATTATTGTTTTTTTAAATGTAGACTGCTGGTACCCCAACTAGATTGGATTGGTTGAACTTGGCATAGTACTTGTAAGCCTGACACACACACTGGCTAGCGGTCAGGCAAATTAACTTAGATTGGCGGTCAGGCAAATGAACTTAGATTTAAGAAAATACAATTATTGTTTTTTTACATGTAAACTGCTGGTACCCCAACTAGATTGGATTGGTTGAACTTGGCACAATACTTGTAAGCCTGACACACACACTGGCTAGCGGTCAGGCAAATGAACTTAGATTGGCGGTCAGGCAAATGAACTTAGATTTAAGAAAATAAAATTATTGTTTTTTTACATGTAAACTGCTGGTACCCCAACTAGATTGGATTGGTTGAACTTGGCACAATACTTGTAAGCCTGACACACACACTGGCTAGCGGTCAGGCAAATGAACTTAGATTGACGGTCAGGTAAATTAACTTAGATTTAAGAAAAGAAAATTATTGTTTTTTTAAATGTAGACTGCTGGTACCCCAACTAGATTGGATTGGTTGAACTTGGCACAATACTTGTAAGCCAGACACACACACTGGCTAGCGATCAGGCAAATGAACTTAGATTGGCGGTCAGGCAAATTAACTTAGATTTAAGAAAATAAAATTATTGTTTTTTTAAATGTAGACTGCTGGTACCCCAACTAGATTGGATTGGTTGAACTTGGCATAGTACTTGTAAGCCTGACACACACACTGGCTAGCGGTCAGGCAAATTAACTCAGATTGGCGGTCAGGCAAATGAACTTAGATTTAAGAAAATAAAATTATTGTTTTTTTACATGTAAACTGCTGGTACCCCAACTAGATTGGATTGGTTGAACTTGGCACAATACTTGTAAGCCTGACACACACACTGGCTAGCGGTCAGGCAAATGAACTTAGATTGGCGGTCAGGCAAATGAACTTAGATTTAAGAAAATAAAATTATTGTTTTTTTACATGTAAACTGCTGGTACCCCAACTAGATTGGATTGGTTGAACTTGGCACAATACTTGTAAGCCTGACACACACACTGGCTAGCGGTCAGGCAAATGAACTTAGATCGGCGGTCAGGCAAATGAACTAAGATTTAACAAAATAAAAGTTTTGTTTTTTTAAAAGTAGACAACTAGTAAACAAGATTGTATTGGTTGCATTGTGCATACACAGTATAAGCTGTGAGCCTGTCACACACACTTGCTAGTAGGGGCTAGCAGGGAGACAGGCAAATGAAGTTAGATTAGACAGAAAAAAACAAACAAACAAAAAATGATGTTATAGCCCTAAAAAGGGCTTTTTGGGGTGCTGTGTTTACAGCAGAGATCTGATGAGTCCTTCAGCACTGCACTGGACACTGAATAAACTTGCCTAGCTATTTCCCTATTCAATCAGCAGCACCTACACTCAGCCTCCTCTCAGTAAGACTGCAAGTTAGTTATGATTCAAAAATGGCTGCTGTCCATGAGGTAGAAGGCTCTGGAAGGGAGTGTATGCTGCTGATTGGCTGGAATGTGTCTGCTGACTGTTAGTTGCAGGGTCAAAGTTTGCTCAATGATAAAGTATAGGGGGCGTGTCGAATCTCGCATATGTTCGCTGTTCGCCGCAAACGAAAAAAAAGCTATGCTCGCCGGGAACAGTCCGCCGGCGATCTATTGGCGACATCTCTAAATACAGTTCTGTTTATTTCATTATTCTCTTAATGTATCGTGTTGTAAGAATTTGGAATTAGTCAAAATTGACAAATATATAATATATGTAATTTTTTATTAATATTAATAAAGGTTATTGATATTAATAATATCACCATATTAATTGCCAAAACCCACGACATATATTAAACAGCAAACTGTCTAGTCAATACAATAGAAAATGCATGCATCTAATTCAACAGTACAAGGAGTGGAAAACAGCTAAAATGCATCATAATATGTCAGCAATTATATTCTTTAACATAATAATAATAAGTATTATTATAAATAATAATAATAATAACAATAATAATAATAGTAATAATATAACAACATTATAATACTAATAACAACATATATAATTATAACATATACATTTATGTGTTTGTATTGCATATATTATTTATATTATCATTATTATTTATATTATCAAATTTGTATTATTACATTAATATTTATTATTGTTTTTATTACAATCAATATATGATTATTGAATTACTAAACATATACAAGTTTATAGAAAATGCAATATATGTATACATATACACATGAAATGCCTTTTTTATATTATGTGATATGCCCTTATTGAAAACCATTGCTAAACATGCTATTACGACATGCAGTATGGTACTGATGGATTCACATACACCACTTTATAAATTTGTCAAATTCAATGCTAAACTTTAGAGGTCTATTGAAGGGAACAGAGGTGAATCAATACGCCAACGTGCATAATAATAATAATTCTGGGCCATGTGTACTGCAAACCTATCACATGTGCAATCCATTACAACATGGCATACGTCACTTAAAAATATAAATACATTTACTATTGATTCCAATTGATTGCAATGCTGGATGTAAGTGGCGTATGTATATATATATAAGCTGTTTTATGGCCTGTGTATACGATGAGCTGTATCCCCCCAGAATTATTCTGGCTCCTACACCCCTGCATTCACCAATTGATAAATCTGGACCATAGAGTGTGTTTTATACCACACATATTTAGAGTTGTCAAACTAAGCTATGCGATTGACAAGTGCAAAGCCTACCCTTGCTAGGTATTTTAAATACTAGAAAATACACTAGTTTAAAAATAGGAATATCTAATAAAATAGTATTATCCAATTACAGTAGATGTGCTATATGTTTGTAAATTTTTACATGCCATAGTGGTCCCGATCTCAGGTGGGGGTTAACTATTTATTGTAGTATCTCCATTGCGTAGGTTAAATATTTAGATGACACGGGTCATTTAAATATCGACAGCAGAGGTTAATTTGATGGTGTGAGCCCTTTAAGGACCCAAGCAGGAGGGCAAGGTGGTTCATTTTAGGTGACTCCCTGGCCATGGGGAGTTATAATGTGCCAGGGACCCCCAATCGAGACTCCCTGGCCATGGGGGCTTATTATTATTATTGTTTATTTGTAACTCGCCAACATATTCCGTAGCGCAATACAAGTTAAGTTACAGGCAATGACAAGTTCAAGATTCACACATTGCAATGAATGGAGGGCCATGTCTTTGAGCTTGGAATCCGGTGTCCATCACACTTTCCCTAAAGCACCTTGCAGGAGTGAAACTCGCAGACTTACAATCTAAAGGTTGAAGTTTGTATGTGGTACAGTTGGGAGAGAGTAGTGCTGAGCATGTTAGGGAGGAAGGTGATAGGCTTCTTTAAAGAGGTGCGTTTTTATTGAAGTTTTGAAGGATTTAAGGCAGGAGGATAGTCTGGTAAAGCGGGGCAAGGAGTTCCAGAGAATAGGGGCAGCACGAGAAAATTCCTGGAGGCGGGAGTGAGAGGAGGTGATAAGAGTGGGAGAAAGAAGAAGGTCCTAAGCAGAACGAAGAGGACCTGTGGGGGAGTATTTGGAGATGAGCGCAGAGATGTATGTGGGTGAGCTGTTGTTGAGGGCTTTATAAGTTAGGGTCAAGATTTAAAATTTTATTCTGGAGGCTAAGGGAAGCCAGTGAAGTGACTAACAAAGAGGAGCTGCCGACACTGAACGTTGTGTATGGAACATGAGTCTGGCGGAGGCATTCATTATGGATTGAAGTGGAGAGAGGCGAGTGATGGGCAGGCCAACAAAGGGCGAGTTGCAATAGTCAAGACGAGAAATGATGAGAGAGTGTATTAGAATCTTAGTAGTGTCTTGTGTAACGTAATGGCATATTTTGGATATGTTTTTTAGATGGAAAATACAGGATTTGGTTAGAGACTGTATGTGTGGGATGAAAGAGAGGGCAGGGTCCAGTAGAACCCTGAGACAACGGGCTTGGGAGGTGGGAGTGATGATGGCATTGTTGACAGAGAGAGAGAGATGTGAGGAATTGAAGCTGTAGTAGAGGGTGGGAAGATTAAGAGTTCAGGCTTAGACATGTTGAGTTTCAGATGGTGGGCGGACATCCAAGAGGATATACTAGAGAGGCAGTCGGAGACGTGTGCTAGAAGAGAGGGGAATAGATCTGGTGCTGAGAGGTAGATTTGGGTGTCATCTGCATAGAGATGGTACTGGAACCCAAAAGAGTTTATTAGGGTGCCGAGTGAGGATGTGTAGATGGAGAAGAGGAGGAGGCCTAGGACTGATCCTTGGGGTACGCCAATAGACAGGGGGCGAGGAGAAGAAGATGTGCCGGAGGAGGAGATGCTAAATGATCGTTCTTAGAGGTATGATGAGAACCACAAGAGAGCAGTGTCTTGACTGCCGAGGGAGGAGAGAATGTGGAGTAGAAGCAGATGGTCAACTATGTCAAAGGCGGCAGAGAGATCCAAAAGAAGCAAAATGGAAAAGTGGCTTTTAGACTTGGCGGTGAGCAGGTCATTGGTGACTTTTATGAGGGCTGTCACAGTGGAGTGTTGGAAGCCGGATTGGAAGGTGTCCAGAATAGAGTTAGAGGAGATGAAACTGGTAAGGCGCTTATAGACGAGCCGCTCCAGCAGTTTGGAAGCCAGGGGAAGTAGAGAGATAGGGCGATAGTTAGATGCAACGTCAGAATCGGATGAGAGTTTCTTGAGAGTGGGTGTAATAATGGCATGTTTTTGAGATGATGGAAACGTGCCAGTGTTTAGGGAAAGGTTGACAATGTGTGTGAGAGCTGGGATTAGTGTAGTAGAGAGGGGAGGGATGAGATGAGATGGAATAGGATCCAAAGGACAGGTAGTGAGGTGAGAGGATGATATTAGAATGGAGACTTCATCCTCTATTGCAGGGGTAAAGTAGTTCAAAGTGGCTGTGGGAATGGGGAGGGGAGTAGATTGGGTGTTGTTGGTTAGTTGAGAGGGTGGAGTGTGTGAGCCATGGTGAGAGGAGAGTTAATTGCGGATAGATTGAATTTTATGTGTAAAATGGTTGGCAAAGTCTTCAGCTGTGAGACAGGAAGGGATGGGGGGAGGTGGTGGGCGGGGGAGAGTATTGAAAGTGGCAAACAGACGTTTGGGGTGGGAGGACAGAGTTGATATTAGTGATGTGAAGTAATGCTGTTTGGCCAGGTTGAGGGCAGAGCAGTAGGAACGTAGCATAAACCTGTAGTGCAGGAAATCTGCTGGGGAGCGTGATTTCCTCCATAGTTGTTCAGCAGTGCGGGAGCACTTCTGAATTGAACTTGTTCGTGTAGTCTGCCATGGTTGTGGATGAGATTGAGGGTGTCTGCGTGTAGTTATGGGGGCAAGGGTGTCAAGGGTGGAAAAGAGAGTAGAGTTGTACTGTGAGGTGGCAGTGTCAGGGCAGTTGAGGTTGGTGAAAGCGCTGAGAAGAGGTTGGAGCACAATGGAGAGCTGTGTAGGGTCGAGTTCTAGCAGGTTTCTGTGTGTTATTGTGGCTGGGGTTGAAGAAGAGTAAAGGGAGGAAGATGTGATGAGGTTGAAGGTAAGTAGGTGATGGTCAAATAGAGGGAAAGGGTGGATGAATATGTTGGAGGTATGGCTAATATTGGTGAAAATAAGGTTAATAGAGTGTACAGCATGGTGAGTTGAAGAATCTGTAAGTTGTGAGAGGCAGAGGGAAGAGGTGAGTGCAAGTAGTTTGGCAGATGCTGGGGAGGTGGGGGTGTCAATGGCAATGTTGAAGTCACCAATTATCAGTGTGGGAATGTTGGAGGAAAGAAAGTGTGGGAGCCAGGTGGAAAAGTGATCGAGAAATTAAGAGGGAGTACCTGGGGGGCGATAGATTACAGCAACACATAGAGAGATAGAAGAGAAGAGGCGGATAGTATGAGCTTCGAAAGATGGAAATTGGAGGGATGGGACAGGGGGTATGAGGTGATATGTACAGCGAGAAGAAAGTAATACACCCACACCACCACCTTGTTTGTTCCCAGGTCTAGGTGTGTGACTGAGGTGAAAACCACCATGCGAGAGTGCTGCAGGGGAGGCAGTGTCTGAAGAGGAGAGCCAGGTTTCAGTGAGAGACAGTAGATTGAGGGAGTTGGAAATAAAAAGGTTGTGAGTGAAAGTGAGTTTATTGCAGATAGATCGTGCTTTCCAGAGAGCGCAGGAGAAAGGTAGAGTGGAGGGTTTGTGACAAGTGATGGGTATCAAATTCTGGGTGTTTTGGGTATTTGCTGCCCTTGGAGCAGAGCGTGGCTGAATGCAGGTAGAAATGAGGGAGGGACCTGGGTTAGGGGATATGTCTCCAGCAGTCAGGAGAGGGAGGAGTGAGAGTTAGAGAATATGGGAGTGTGACTTACTGTTATGTTTCTGCTTATAAGTGTTGGGGAGGGGATGGGATTGTGATTGGAGGAGGCAGAGTAGCTCGTGGGAGCAGAGAAGAGGAGAGGAAAGCAAGGAAGGTGAGATGGTTATAGTATTGGGGGTGTGATAGGGATGGGCTGCAAATGAAAGTCTGAGAGAGAGGCAGTAGAGGATGAGGAGGAGAAAAAAGTGAGAGAGCATTTTGACACAGTGTGTAGGTGTAGGGAGTAGATGAGATAAAGGTGTGTGACTGAGGTGAAAACCACCATGCGAGAGTGCTGCAGGGGAGGCAGTGTCTGAAGAGGAGAGCCAGGTTTCAGTGAGAGACAGTAGATTGAGGGAGTTGGTAATGAAAAGGTTGTGAGTGAAAGTGAGTTTATTGCAGATAGATCGTGCTTTCCAGAGAGCGCAGGAGAAAGGTAGAGTGAAGGGTTTGTGACAAGTGATGGGTATCAAATTCTGGGTGTTTTGGGTATTTGCTGCCCTTGGAGCAGAGCGTGGCTGAAAGCAGGTTGAAATGAGGGAGGGACCTGGGTTAGGGGATATGTCTCCAGCAGTCAGGAGAGGGAGGAGTGAGAGTTAGAGAATATGGGAGTGGGACTTACAGTTATGTTTCTGCTTATGAGTGTTGGGGAGGGGATGGGATTGTGATTGGAGGAGGGAGAGTAGCTCGTGGGAGCAGAGAAGAGGAGAGGAAAGCAAGGAAGGTGAGATGGTTATAGTATTGGGGGTGTGATAGGGATGGGCTGCAAATTAAAGTCTGAGAGAGAGGCAGTAGAGGATGAGGAGGAGAAAAAAGTGAGAGAGCATTTTGACACAGTGTGTAGGTGTAGGGAGTAGATGAAATAAAGGTGAGGAAGTTAAAAAAAAAAAAAAGAAGAAGAAAGAAAATACATTTTTTTAGTGACTGTGATGGGAGAGTAACTGGGATTGTGTGTAATATATATATATATATATATATATATATATAATAGTTTTTTGGGGTATTAAATTAATTAATTTGAGGCAGGTGATGCTGAGTGAGCAGGTGTAAGTCCGGTGGGCATCTATAAGTTGAGACAACACAAAGGTGGGTGGGAGTGGGCCAGGGAGGGAGGGCAGAGAAAGGAGTGTGAGCAAAAGCCAGAGGAGACATTTCAAGATGGTTGCTGGAGGCTGAAACAGAGACGAGGAAGTGAGATATAGTTTGGAACTAGCCCAGTATTTAAGAATTTAAAAGGAGCATTTGATGCAGACAGATATGAAGGTGTGAAGGGGGTGGGGAGATGGATGGTGGTGAATAAATACAGTGTTAAAGCTTACAATTGAACAAAGTAGAAATAAAGTTACTATGTGAACAAAAATTATATCAGATATGGATATTCATAATTAATGTTACAGGAGGATACAGTAGATTAAAAGGTGAATCATTGAGATGGCTGTAGATACCGTGTAGCAGTGTGAGCAAAAGCCAGAGAAGACATTTCAAGATGGTTGCTGGAGGCTGAAACAGAGACGAGATAGTGAGATATAGTTTGGAACTAGCCCAGTATTTATGCATTTAAAAGGAGCATTTGATGCAGACAGATATGAAGGTGTGAAGGGGTGGGGAGATGGTGGTGAATAAATACAGTGTGAAAGCTGTGAATCAACAAAGTGAATCATTGAGATGGCTGTAGATACCTTGTAGCAGTGTGAGCAAAAGCCAGAGGAGAAATTTCAAGATGGTTCCTGGAGGCTTGTAGCAGTGTGAGCAAAAGCCAGAGGGGAAATTTCAAGATGGTTGCTGGAGGCTTGTAGCAGTGTGAGCAAAGGCCAGAAGAGAAATTTCAAGACGGTTGCTGGAGACAAAGAAGAGGTAGTCAATTGATAGGGTTTAATAGTAGGTGCCAGGGAGTCCTGATATGAATTTCCTGGCTTATAGGGGTTAATGGTAGGTGGCAGGGGGTCCCGATTGGGATCTCCTGCAGCATGAGTATTAATGGCAAGGTTGGGGTTATAGGGGCCGGTGTATTGGTTTAGAGACCGTATACTTTCTCTTTAGCTGCTGCTGTGGTACCCAGCAAATGCTTTAAAATTCTTTCCGTGTGGTCTTTGATACTCGTAAGAATTTCTTCATTTTTTGGAAGTTAGGGAAGTACTCTAGTTTGTGAGTGATCTGTGAATTTTATTAGCATAGGGTTTGTGTGTCAGAATGTAAAGGGATAACGAGTAATTTATTGTCAGTGCAAAAATCACTTGAGATATTTGCCTTTCTTTTCAGCTTTATTGTGAAGTTCACTCGTAGCAAGTTGTTTGTGCCATTCGTAAGTGATTTTTTAGAGATTAGCAAAGGGGTCTTACTGTGCAACTTGCACCCTAAGTACAAAATGGTGGAAAACAAACAAAATGCAGACTTTTCCTTTTACAATATACTGTACCTAGTGCAAGTAGTTTAAAAGGTAATCAAAACATATTGTTTATGCAATCTTTTATTAAAAGACTTGCAGAATTTGACAGGGCATTAAAAAAATAGAATTATTACTTTATTTACCTGTGTTACTAGTTAAAAGTAGATGTATTAAGCGCTATATGCACTGGAATTGTAACATATTAAAGTGAATGGCATAAGATGTATATATTGCTAGAAGCAAAAAAGTATGTTTTATAAAATGCAGAAAGACATTAGTGAAAGAAGATTGCTTTGGGGAATGATGGAAAAGGTTGTCTATCCAATTATCCAAGAGAGAAGTGTGTGGTATCTGGAATCAAAGGAATTGTGTTTTGTGGAAGCAAGAAAGGATGAATATTACATAGTTACATAGGGCCTCATTCTATTAGCGGCCGCAGCCGTTGCGAGGCCTCAAGGACCGGCCGCAAGCTATTCGGCTATTCTAATCCCTTACGGCCGGGGGCTCCGGCAGGCTTGCGGCCGGTGCCTTGCTATATCTTGCGGCCGCTCACGCCAGAGGAAGGCCTTTGATCTAAAACGGCCGCAAGAGTTTCGGCCGTAAGAAATTCCTATTTGCAATTCAATTGCTCCGGGAACCCTCTCTGCAAGGCTAAAAACTAACCCCAGCTTACTTGCAGGAAAGAGGTCCCGCTAGCACCAATTAAGCACATAAAATAGCTCAAATAAAGCCATCCTGCACTTTGAGAAGACTATAAAGGGATTTTAGGTGTTAGAAAAAATAGCACATAATTATCCTATACTCAAATCCGTAAAATATTTTATTTTTAATATCCGTAAAATATCCATGTAAAAAGTCCAGAGTGCTTGGAGCACTTCAGACCTGCCCACGCCGCAGCCTGAAAATAAACAGTTAATTTGAACTCGGGTTTGGGCTGATGTGCAAGCTTGAGAGTGGGTTTCTTTTAATCCTCATGTCCCCCAATATGATCCCTAGCATTTACAGAGCTGTACAGTGCAGGCTTGAATTTATTTTTGCGTTTTTATATTTCTCAGCTTACGGCCGGTTCCAAGATATGCGGCCGGCCGTAAGAGGAGATCCTTGCGGGGCCGTATAATAGAATCGCGAGTTAACAGAACCCCCGCAAGGAATCGCAGCCTTACGGACGATTTACGGCCGGTAATAGAATGAGGCCCATAGTAATTTAGGTTGAAAAAAGACTTTTAGTCCATCAAGTTCAACCTTTTTAGATCTCCTCTGATCTGCAATACACAGATTTATTGTTAATTGATCCAGAGGAAGGCAAACAGAAAAAAGAAAAACAGAGAAACTTTGCCAATTGTCTCAACAGGGAGAAAAAAATAATTGTACTCCATATTCCAAATATGGGTGTACTAGGGATTAGTGGGAGAATTATATTTGCTCCCCTTTCTTCTATACCCTTCTTAATACATGCTAATATATATATTTTTTTCAAACATCTTTTTATTAAATGGAGTTTGCGTCAGAACAGAAGTGGATTAATACATTTCAACCATTGGTGAGCAAATATATGCAATGTTCATAGTAGCCATACTTATTGCATCATATTTATCTAGTACATATAGGAATTCCTTTATAATTTTTGTGCTTGGAATTGTACCACATTGCTTAAGATATACTTTGGTGTTCTCCAAATTTTTTTTTTTTTCCGTTTCATATTGTCTTCTAACATTTTATTCTTTACACAAGTTAAAACAAAAATACAATCAATTATCAACTGGGGAGAGAGAAGGGGGGGAGAAAGGGTAGGTGGGGAAATAGCACACTCACCGTCTCGAGTAACACTGGTCGCAAGTAGGCTCTGGGGCCCCATCCGTTGCCCCTGCGGCCCTCCGGCCCATCCCCACCCCGAGGCTGGGGTCTGAGCTAAACTGTGGCACTATGTGGGGAGTCCAGCCAGGGAGACCAGATATCCAGAAAGCTGGGATAGCTGTGTTGCATGTAATGTGTCAATTTTTCATTAATCATTATAAAGTTTATCCTGGTAATGACATAATTTAGATTTAGTGTAGGGGTTCTTCAGTGTCTGGCAATAGTATGCTTAGTGGCTAAAGTAAAATACTGTAAGAGTGCATTACACTTGGGGGATATGTTCCCTGCCTTCCCTCCTAACAGGCAAACCTCTATTGTGGGTGTTAGTGGGCTATGTATTAGTTGTGAAAATAGTTGGAACACGTTCCCCCAGAGAGCTTGTGCCTTTGTGCAGTGCCACCAAATGTGGCTAAAATCTCCTATAGCTTGGCAGCCCCTAAAGCAAGGTCTATTTATCGTCGGGTTAATTTGGTGCATTCTGGATGGGGTGAGATAGGTTCTGTGGAGGACTTTGATTGAGACCTCTAGTAGGCTATGGGTAAGTGAGCCCTTGGTCAGATTTCGGCAAATCCTATGCCAAGTTTCTATAGTCAGTTCCGTGCCTAGGTCTTGTTCCCAGTGTGCCATACAGGCGGGTTTCTGTTTTTGTTTGGTATTGTTAAAGCTGGAATACAAGAGACTCAGGGTGCCTCTAGAGTTGGGAATATTCTTACAAATTGTTGAAATACATGCTAATATTTTACTTGCTTTTGCAGATGCTGCTTGGCATTGAGCATTGTTACCTAGGCGATTGTCCACAAGCACTCCCAAATCCCTTTCTGATACCCCTCGATTAGCTCCATTAAGATTATAAATTGCATGGCTATTTTTCCTTCCCAGATGCATAACTTTACATTTATTCGTATTCAATCTCAACTGCCGTTTAGATGCCCATTCCTCTAATTTATGCAAATCCCTTTGGAAGGAAAGTACATCATTTTCTGATTTAATTACCTTGCACAACTTTTTGTCATCAGCAAAAATGGAGACACCACACTCCAATCCCACTTCCAAGTCATTAATAAATATGTTAAAAAGGAGGGGCCCTAATACTGAGCCCTGAGGAACCCCACTTACCACATTAGTCCAATCGGAGTATGTTCTATTTACAACAACTCTTTGCTTCCTGTCTTTTAGCCAGCTCTCAATCATAAGCATATATTTATGGCAATTCCTGTATCCCTTAGTTTGCTCAATAGTCTCCCATGTGGCAATGTATAAAAAGCCTTTGCAAAATCCAAATAGACTACATCCACTGAGTTGCCTTGATCCAAGTTCCTACTAACCTCCTCATAGAAACGAATTAGGTTTGTTTGACATGATCTGTCCTTCATAAATCCATATTGGCTCCTACTTATAATCCTGTTTGAATAGACATATTCCTGTATATTATCCCTTATTAACCCTTCTAAAAGTTTTCCCACTACCGAAGTGAGACTCATTGGTCTATAACTCCTCATAGAAAAAAATTAAATCTGTTTGACATGACCTATCCCTCATAAATCTGTGTTGACTCCTACTTATAATCCTATTTAAATAGACATATTCTTGTATACTATACCTTAGTTTAGCCCTTCAAAAAGCTTCCCAACTACAGATATGAGCCTTACAGGATTTGCTCTTGCTCCCTTCTTAAATATAGGTATCACCTCTGCCTTCTTCTCCAGTCATCTGGTAAAGACCCTGTGTTGAGTAAATCCTGAAGAATTAGATACAATAGTTTCGCTATTATAGAACCTAGTTCCCTCAGTACACTTGGATGCATTGCATCAGGACCTGGGGCTTTATTAACATACATTTTTTCCAACTTCTTTATGATTTCTTCCTGCGATAACCAGTTATTTGGTGAATGTAGTGTAGCCCCATTATGTTGCGGTGAACCAACCACTGGTACCTCCCTTGTGTATACCAAAGAAAATAACCTATTTAGCTCATCTGCCTTTTCTTGGTCACTAATTATCAGACGGCCTGTGTCACATTGTAATGTTCCTATAGCTTCCTTCCTTGCCTTCTTCCCATTAATATATTTAAAAAATATTTTAGGGTTAGTCTTACTCTACGTTGAACATTTTTGATTTTAGCCAGTCTAATAGTCCTTTTGCAAGCCTTTTTGATTTCCTTGTACTTGCATAAAGCAGTCTCTGTCCTCTCTTTGCATAATTTAAATGCTTGTTTTTTACTCCTCATCTTCATCTTTAATTCATTGCTAAGTCACATGGGTTGTGATTTACTCCTTCTACTTTTATTTCCACATGGTATATGGTGATAAGTATGTTTATTTAGTAAGGATTTGAATGTTGTCCATTTATGTTCAGTATTTTTACTTGTCAGTTATCTGTCCCAATCTATACGTTGTATCACTGCCCTTAGACCGATAAAATCTGCACTTTTAAAATTAAGAATTTTCGTTAGCCCCTTACAGTTTTGTTTTTTTAATTCAATCGCAAATGAGACCGTTTTGTGATCATTGTTTCTCAAAGGTTTTAACTCTCCGCTATTTAACTCTATCCACAAACATTCAACATTACCGCTAGTTGCACCATAAATATCTTCTCTGACTGTAGGCTTAAATTCAGGCTTAACAAACAGACAAATCCCTCCTTCTCTTTTACCACTACCCCCATCTTTCCTAAATAGGTTATAACCATCCAGATTAACAGTCCAGCCATGAGATTCACCCCACCACATTTCAGTAATGCCTATTAAATCCCATTTCTCATTAACTGCTAATAATTCTAACTTTCCCATTTTTCCTGGCAAGCTTCTGGCATTAGCAAGCATACACCTTATTTTATGAGTCTGTAGTTGAAGTGCCTGCCACTGTACTTGAGTTACTTAGCAATATCTCCCTGTTGACTGTACTCACCCTCCCCACATCGCCTCCCCCATGACTAGTTAATAAATTCCTTACCCCCTCTACACTTACTACCCCATTACTTCTATCCCTCCCCCTACCTACTAGTTTTAAAACTCCCCCAGCAGTTCTATCATCCTATCCCCTAGCACAAAAGCTTTCTCATCATTAACATGCAATCCATCCCTGCTATAGAGATTGTACCCAAGTGAGAAGTCAGCCCAGTGCTCTAAAACCCCAAACCCCTCCTTAATGCACCACATTTTTAGCCATGCATTAACCTCTCTAATCTCCTTCTGCCTCCCTGGGCTAGCACGTGGCACTGGTAGTATCTCAGAAAATACTACATTGGAGGTCCTTGCCTACAGCTTATTACCTAGCTTTATAAAATCATTATTTAGGTCACTCCATCTTCCACTAACTTTCCATTAACTTTGTCATTGGTACCAATATGTACCAAGACCGCCGGTTCATTTCCAGCTCCTCCCAATAATTTGTCTACCCGATCCACAACATGCCGAACCCGAGCATCCGGGAGACAGCAAACTGTTCGAGTGCTAGGATCTGGGTGACAAATCACTCTGTCTACCTTCCTAATAATAGAGTCCCCAACCACCAAAACCTGCCTGTTGCTCTGCCTATTCTCCTCTCTCACTCCTCCAGTAGAACTGTTCTCCCGGCTGTTAGAGGGAACAGCTCTATCTGGAATTGCCATTCCTGAATGAGCATCCCCAACAGTTTCACTCAATCTGGCAAATCTGTTGGTACTTACCAACTGGCCTCCCTCCTGCTCCTGTTCCCCCTGCTTCCCCTTGCAACTGTAACCCAACTACCTCCCTCGACATCCTCACTAGCCCCAACTCCTCGATCTATGCTAGGCCCAGCTAAACTGTGCCCCATGAGCACCAACCCCTTTCCAGTGGAGCAATAACACTAAGTGCTGCAATTCTCCTCTTCAGTTCTCCAATCTGAGCTTCCAAAGAGGTAACATGCTCACACCTGTCACAGAGGTATGGACCCTGGATCATCTGTTCCAGTAGTGCATACATATGGCAGGATGTACACTGAGTGAGGTTGCCACTGGACTGACTTCTTCCTTATATTTAAACTCCTACACTTATACTGGAACTGCCCTTATGCTAGAAGTGTTCGTACCTTCCCCTGTTTTTATTAGGTTCTTACCACTCACCTACCCACTATTTACTGCACAAGTACACACACACTTACTGTTCAGGAGAAATCACAGAACAGATGCAAGCGGACCACAAAAAGTCACACACTGATATAGCTTTACACAGGAAAAAACACACCCCCTCTCAGCTGCCCACTAATCACTGCACAAGTACACACACTTACTGTTCAGGAGAAATCACAGAACAGATGCAAAACTAATATAAAGGGTACATTGTGATACTGCAACGTAGTTTAATGGGAATACAAAATAATTGTATCTGGGAGCTCTAGTGGGCCTACAAATAACTTGAATATGATGGTGGATGAACAACAAATGCAAATCAAACATGAAATACAATCTATGTGCTATTATACTGTATGTTGTTATACAATTATGTGTTGCTATATGTTTTTGTGCACTGGGATATGTACGTCTCATTTTCTTTATATTAGAGTTATGAAAGATGCTTCTTTAGGGAAACCTGTAGCTCCTTAGGTGTAAGTTAAGGCCTTTCTCAGCTCTTACAGGAGGTTGAATTTACACATTGAAATTATCCATGAAATCACTCACAGACTTTCAAAGTACACATAAACATGTTCAGTATCTCTTACGTGAGCTTTAGAAGTGAACTTTACATAAAATCACCCATAACAGTAGAGCCTTCAAGTACACATAACATATTAATAAATTTACAGGAGACATGTAATCACACTTTAGAAGAAATCTCCCATAACTGCGGGCACCACACATTATGTAGTGATCACTCGTAATGGTTTACTCACAAGAATTTCCTGCAGGGAGAGATTAACAGCGCTGTATCTTCCTACGTTAAATATTTATATATGGATAATTTTGCCAGATCCATGTAATTAAGCCTTTAATCAAGCCCTTAAGATATTAACTTATATATTGAATAAGTGCAGGAGATAATCTTTGAAAGTTTGTGGTTTCCTCAGTTCTTACCCCATTCCTATTCTCTATGTCTTTTCAAATTCCTGCAAGTGTTGGAGGAAAATACAAATATCTATACCCTCTAAGTATAAGTATATATATATATATATATATATATATATATATATATATATATATATATATTATACCTTGTTATTACCTTTGTAGCACTTTTTGTATTGCTAGATGTAAGCTCTGAAACACTTAATTATGCACATCCTAAATCAGCAGTTTACTGAAAGACAAGTGAAGTCAAAACAAAGTGAAGGTTGATATGTTTACTGCGCATGAAGGTGTGCAATGATGTAAGCATACACTGTGCATGCTTTTGATACATGCTCTTGTATACCTTTTAATTGGCTTACAAATATAAATCATCTTTTATTGGACTAAAAAAAGATGTGATGGAACATACTATTTTCTGTATGTGCAACTACTATAAAAGTTAATGATTTGTGTATATTTGCTGTTAGCAGCAGATATTGTATATAGTATCCTGTTGTATGTGCCGTGATTGTGAATAAACCGTTGAAAGAAAAATTGAGAATGGCCCTTCCCCACTTTTACAGTCATTTATTTGGATAATATCTATGCAATGTACAAAGTTTGCAGTATGTATAGAGGCATGGTTTTTGCTCCACATATACATACATGCATACAGAAGACTGCACGCATCAACAAAATGTATTTTGCTCTTTAAAGCTTGGCAAGCGTATAACGTAAGTAAACATCATGAAGAATTAATAAAATCTAAACTATTTCAATGTCAGCTTCTGTGAGAGATCTCTCCCAAAAGGATATTTACAGTATTTTCATAGGTAATCTATATAGTTAAATGTGAGACATCAATTCCATTCTGTTGTCAGTAGAAATTGAACTTTAAATTGAATTCCTATCAAATTAGCCTTGCAATTGGGTTGATGTTTTGTGAGCATGACCTTTTGTAAGAGAACTCTTCACCTGTACCCTGCCTGAGGCAGAAGCAAAACAAAGTTTAATAAGATTACTGATCTGAAAAGTTCAATAACATTGCATGGGTAATACAGGATATAATGTCACTTACATACTCTGAGGAATACGCAAAAACATGTACGTAAAGACAGAATATAAATTGACAGAAATGCACAAAATAAGACAGACATTATAAGGTAGAGACTAATAAAGGTGCTCCAGTCTGAATCTAGTAGGGCAGCACAATTTACTTTTTCAGGCTTTAACAAAGTCCAACATTTTACACCTAGCTCATACAACCAAAATTGCTTCTAGATCTCTTTTTTGTGAACCTCTTTTGTACCATTGTGGGCACAGGAATTCTGTAGAAATGTAACACTAATGTAGAATTGTTCAAATAGGCACTAAGATAGATTGCATTTGCCAATTCCCATTGCATAATAATGGTTCCAGTTATTGCAAATGTTGACATTATGTGCTTTTTGTATTTGGTTTTGCTGCAGTAAGATTTTTAAGATGATGTTTACTTCTTTATATATTTCCCTTCAATAATATGTGTGTATTTATATATATGTGTGTGTGTATAACGAATAGCAATACATATGGTTTGCTAGTTCTTGAATTCTGCATGATGTTACATAAATCCCTAGTACACCTTCATTTTGAGTATGGAGTACAATATTGGGCACCACTTCATATAAAGGACATTTTAGAGAAGGGCAACTAAACTGATAAGAGAAATAGGCAGGCTAAGCTATGGAGAACGACTAACCTATATTATGTAAAAGAAAAACTGTAATAGGGAAATGGTTACCTTACAAAAATACATTCAGGGTCAATATAAGACTTTGTCAAGTGAAGCTTTTGTTCCAAGAGATTTTCAACTGACACAAGAACATCCCTTAAAGTTAGAAAAAAAATATATCCACCTTTAAGAAAGAAAATAATTCTTCACAGTAAGGGCAGTTAAATCGTGGAATTCTTTACCAAAAATGGTTAAATAGTGTCACAATTTGCTTCTTCAAGAGGGCTTGATATGAACCTAGTTCAAACCTACCCCATCAGAATCGTGTAGTTCTTGTTCTCTGTGGCACAAAAGATGGCTTCTGAAGAGGGCAAGGCCCAAAGGTACAGGCAGAAAACATTGGATACATCTCACACCTTGGATATTTGAAAACTATAACTGAACCTTTATTGAGTTATGGAATCAACATATTTATACTCTCCAATACCACACCCTTGTGTACATTTGTGTATGTGTGATGTCAGCACCTAGTCCCACCTGGCTTGCAACCTTGGGGCTATCAAAGCTCTTGAGATCAAATTCACAAGATATCTATATCTGGCTAGTGAAAAAACCTTGATGTTAATTTCAAAGTCTTGACTGCTGTTTATCAAGGTCTGTGGGGTATCTGGGGATGCAATGATCTGCAGCTCAGCCTAGGTGCAGAGCATTTTTACCGTATCCTCATGTATTCTCCTGTTCTATATACATTTTCCCTTGCTAGTATACATAATAACTATGTACAGGCAAAATATAACCGCACACAATAATACATAATCTCAATGCAATAATGTCATGCTCCCTTGGCCATGTTCATAATTACTTGCAATATCAGTCCTTAAACAATGTACTCATGACAAATAGTTACATAGTTTCATAGTAATTGAGGTTGAATAAAGATGTTTAGTTCATCAAGTTCAAACTTTTTAAATCTCACTGATCATTATAATATGTGGATTACCTGTTAACAATTGTTAATTATTAATTGTTATTGATCCCGTGGAAGGCAAACAGAAAAAAAAAACATTGAAACATTGCCAATTGTCTCATAAGGGAAAACAGTAAAATTCTTTCCAAGTACTGGTGATCAGATTCCTCCCTGGATCAATATTCCTTTGCTAGTTATCTCGAATAACGATAAATACCCTTTTTACTCAAAAACATATCAAACCCATTTTTAAAGTTATTTATTGAATCTGCTGTCACCACCTCCTTTGGTAGATAATTCCACAGTTTAACCATCCTTACTGTGAAGTACCCTTTTCTTTCTCTAAGGTGGAATCTTTTTTTTCTTCTTACCTCTAGGGATGTCTTTTTGTCAATTGAAAACATCTTGGCTCAAAAAGTACACTTGACAAATCCGTATATTGACCCTTGATGTGTTTATATAAGGTAATTATATCCCCTTTTAGGTGCCAGTTTTCCTTTGCTTCTGTACCATTCTTAATACATGCTAATATGTTGCTTGCCTTTGCAGATGCTGCTTGGCATTGAGCACTGTTACCTAGGTGATTGTCCGCAAGTACTCCCAGATCCCTGATATCCCTAGAATTGCTCCATTAAGGTTATAAATTGCATGGCTATTTTTCCTTCCCAAATGCATAACTTTACATGTATTTGTATTAAATCTCATTTGCCATTTAGTTGCCCATTCCTCTAACTTATGCAAATCCATTTGAAGGGAAAGTACATTATTTTCTGATGTAATAACCCTGCACAACAAAGTGTCATTAACAATAATGGAGACAATACTTTCCAGTCCTACTTCTACAACATTAATAAAAAATTTAAAAAGGAGAGGACCTAATACTGAACCCTGAGGAACCCCAATTACTACATTAGTCCAATAGGAGTTCGTTACATTTACAACAACCCTTTGCTTCCTGTCTTCCTGTAGCCAGCTCTTAGTCCATGAGCAGATATTTACTGCGATTCCTATATCACTTAGTTTACACAATAGTATTACATACTAGCGACTTGCCCGTCAAAAAATTACGGCAATACAATTGTAAGGCAGGTAATGTTGTTTGCCATACAAAGTAAGTCTTTTGGTTGTGTGAGTACCTTTGGCGCTCATTGCGAGCCTCTCGGTTGGTGTATTTTTGCTCCTCTAAACACCGTTGACACTCCCTGTGAGGTGCGCGCTGAGCGCCTTTGGTGTTTATTGTGATCCCGTCGTCTGTTTTTTTCTGTCTATGTATTTTTTAATGATAATCAATTAGTTAATAAAATCAGAAATTAATATACTTTACCTATTTGTAAGTAATATATGCAGGAAGCAATATGCTGAAGAGCTAACAATCTGTTTTGATGTTCCTGCAACATACAATTTAGATTTCCACTCTTGGTGAGCTGAGGTGTAAGTGTCAGCAATGTGTCCAGTGTGTAGTGTAAATAGGCTGCGTGCGTGAGGGGAAACCGTTTGTTTAGCTATGTAGTTCAGCATTTTGTAATGGTAATTTATCAGTCAGCCGGTTTAACATTGTAATGTTCCTATAGCTTCCTTCCTATAGGAACATTACAATGTTAAACAGGCTGACTGATAAATAGTGACCAGGAAAAGGCAGATGAGCTAAATAGGTTATTTTTTTCTGTATACACAAAGGAGGTACCACTGGTTGGAATACAGCAACAATATGGGGCCACACTACCTTGTAGGGTTAGTCTTACTCTCCTTTGCAACTAACTTTTCATGTTCTATTTTAGTCAGTCTGATAGCTCTTTTGAAAGCCTTGTTGATTTCCTTGTATTAACATAAAGCTGCCTCTGTTCCCTCTTTCTTGTATAATTTAAATGCCTGCTTATTTTCCTTTTCTTATCTTTAAATCATTGGTGAGCCACATGGGATGTTATTTACTTAGTATCATTTTATTTTCACATTGTATATGCAGATGTGTATGTATATATAGTAATGGTTTGAATGCTGTCCATTTAATTTTTGTATTTTCACTGGTAAGTTATTTGTACCAGTCTATAATATTGTCCTTTTAAAATTGAGAGTTTTTGTTTTAACTTTGTTTTTTCAATTCAATCTCAAATGAGACTGTGTTGTGATCACTATTCCCCAAGGACTCCTCTATTTCAATATTTGATATTATATCAATATTATTTGTGATGTCTAGATCCAAGATAGCCTTATTTCTAGTAGGTTATTTTATAAACTGGGTCAAATAATGATCCCTGAGTGCACTCAAGATCCTGCTCCCCTTAGCAGAGCTGCTGGTCTCATTCATACAGTTTACTTTAGGGAAGCTAAAATCTCCCATTATTAGAACTTGACCATGCTTAGCTGCATTTTCAATTTGTAGCAATAATTGCAATTCCTCACCTTCAACTACATTTGGGGGTTTAAAGCATATTCCTACCAGTAGTCGTTTAGGATTTAACTCTACTCACAAGCGACATTATAACTAGTTTCACCATACATATCTTCTCTGACTATAGGCTTAAAATAAGGATTCACATACAGACAAATCCCTCATCCTCTTCTACCATAGCCCCTATTTTTCCTAAATAGGTTATAACCATCCAAATTAACCATGCAGTCAGGATATTCATCCCACCATTTTTCAGTAATGCCAATCAAGTCCCATTTTTTATGTACCGCTAATAATTCTAGCTCGCTCATTTTCCCGGACAAGCTTCTGGCATTAGCAAGCATACACCTTATGTTGAGTTTTGAAGTGCCCGCGACTGTATTTGAGATACTTAGCAATACCCCCCTATTGTCTATAGTAACCCTCCCCCTTCTACACTTCTATGGGTAATTCATTTATCCCTTTCCCCCTCTACACTTTCTATACCATAACGTTCATATCATCCCTTCCCCCCACCTACTAGTTTACAAACTCCTTCAGCCTTTCTACCATCCACTCCCCTAGCACACCAGCTCCCACTTCATTAAGGTGCAATCTAACACTGCAATAGAGATTTTACCCAAGTGAGCAGTCCGCCCAGTGCTCTAAAAACCCAAACCTCTCCATAGGGCACCACTTTTTTAGCCATGCATTAATCTTCCTAAGCTCCTTTTGTCTGCCTGGGCACTGGTAGTATCTCAGAAAATATTACCTTGGAGGCCCTTGCCTTACGCATATTTCATAGTTCTCTAAAATCATTCTTTAGGACATACCATTTTCCACTAACTTTTTCACAAATATGTCAAGGCCGCTGGTTCATTTCCACCCCTTTCCAACAATTTATCAAACTGATCTACAATATGCCAAACCCGAGCACCCAGGAGACAGTAAACTGCTTGATTGCTAAGATCTTGGTGACAAATTACCCTGTCTACCTTCCTATAAATAAAGTCCCTGCTACAAAAACCTATCTCTTGCTCTGCTTAATCTGCCCTCCCTCTCCCCCAATAGAACTGTTCTTCTGGCTGCTAGAGGGAACAGCTCTATCTGGCATTGCCAATCCTGAATGAACATCCCCAACAATTTCACACAATCTGTCAAATCTCTTGCTGTTTGCCAACTCAGAACAGGCCTACCTCCTCAATTTTCCCCTGCTTCCCCTTGTAACTGTAACCCAGCTATCTCCCTGAACATCCTCACTAGCCCCATTTCTACCCTCAATGCAAGGCCCAGCTAAACTATTCTCAGTGAGCACCAACTCCCTTTACAGTGGAGCAATATCACTAAGTGCTGCAAATCTCCTCTCTAGTTTTCTAATTTGAGCTTCAAGTGAGGCACCATGCTCACACCTGTCACAGAGGTATGGACCCTGGATCATATGTTACAGCTGTGCTTACATGTGAAGGATGTACACTGAGTGAGGTTGCCACTGGACTTTACTCATTATTACCAATTTCAAAAATAGAGTGAAAAAAATCAATATATTTGTATAAATAATGTTTTTTCTATAACAGGTTGTGACAGTAGATTTGATAGATTGCTTTAAAATAGAGTTGTATATATTTTTGAATAAAAAAGGCATTTTCCTGGCTAACTAAAGAAGGAGGAGTATTGATCCAGAGAGGAATCAGATTACTAGTATCTGGCGTCAGAAAGGAAAATTATTATTATACTAGAATATTGCCCGTCAAAAAATGACGGGAATCAAATTGTAAGTGAGCTAATGCTGTTATGAACTAAATAATACATTAATAAAGCAATATACTTTACCTATTTTGAAGTAATAAATGCAGGAAGAATTATGCTGAAGAGCTGACAATGTATTTTCATGTTGCTGCAGCATACAATGTGTGTTTTGAGTGCTGTGGAGCTGCTGTGTAAATGTGAGCAATGTGTGCAGTGTGTAGTGTAAATAGTGTACGTGCGCGAGCCAAATCCGTTATGGTAGCTGTGTACTTCCGCATTCTGTAAGTTAGTGTTGTAAAATGGTACGCGGCTCTTGGGGATTTAGCGTCCTTGTTCTTGGAGATCGTTTGGCTTTTTCGGAAAATCCGTATGTGTTTGGTGGTGTTTTGCGTGTTTAGGGTCCTGCAGCCTCGTTTTCATTTTTTTCGGTGGCCATTTTTTCTCTTGCTTAGGTGATTTTCGGGTGTCTAAACTCTTTAATTTGGACTTAAATGGAGGTGTAACTTCACTTGCAGAGGACCTGGGTGCTCCCTCTTGCTGTGGGTAAGCTTTTTATGTGTGTGTTGTGTGTATTTATTGTGTTTTGAATGTTTTGAGGTTTGCGAGTCTCGTATTTCTGTGTTGTAAGTCCGTAAATGTTGCGAGGTCCGCAGTTGCTGGAAAGGAGCGCCTTTGGCGCTCCATGCCAGCAACTGAGGCCCTCACTTTGCGAGGGCCGCAGCGATAGCAACAACATTTGACAACCCGCAGTTATGACAACTATATATGTGATTAGTCTATTATACCAGATGGACACGCCCAAGAAGGGTTAGCATGGCTTGCTGACCGGGCAAGATGGAGGTCGCTATCAGGATGAGAGAACACTAACAAGTGTACAGACCTCTCCTGAACCTCTCTCTCTCTCTGGAGCCCAGCCAAGAAGGTGAGATGAACACTGAAGGCGCAGACAGCATCTGTGAAAGCACTTTAGCATATATGAGAGCTTCATAACACATGCAGGAGAAGGAGGCTGGAGGCTGGAGGTTGCAAGCCTGCATTGACTCACATGGAAGCTGGGACAGGTGGCTGAAATCAGTCTATGTAGCTCTTTCACAGAAGGCAAGCTGGATATTGAAGGTCTGTGTGTGCGGGAGGTGGTAGAGACCACAAGAAGTTTACGGCTTGACACACAGAGGAGGCATGCTTTTACCCTTTGCTGACTATACATGATACAAGCAGTGGACACAAGCATGGGAATACAGGAAGAAGGTCTCAAACACTGAGTAAAGAGTCTGAAAAGACTAAAATGGCAGAAATCTAGTTACACCACATAATATTCACCATATCTGAAAACAGACAGGCCAGCAAGAGTATTGGAGGCATAAATGTTTGCTATCTGGCTTGAGGTGATAGTGGGCTATCACTAGAGGTTGAAGAAAGCTATTTGTAAGCTATGTGCTTAAGCTTTTTTCCCAAAGGGACTCTAATGCAAAAAAAAAAGAAGATTTACAGAATTAAATCTGAAAGGGGGAGAGAGACTAAAATTAGCGGTGGAAATAAAGAAAAAGGGCTCATTCTATCTGTATCTGAATTAAAAATGTCAAAATTCAGAAGTTAAAACACTGTATCATTTGAGAGATGAAATTCAAATCTTAAAACTGAAGTCCTCTAGACAAGAGGACTTCTCCAGAAGAAATAACATTAGGATCAGAGGAATCTCAGAGAAAGTCACCTTCAAAGATCTATCAATATCCGTGACTACATTAATAGGCACATTAATAAACTCAGAAGTACAATCTGAAATTTTAATAGACAGATTACATAGATTACCTCTACGGAAAAAAGTAAATGAGAATTTACCACGGGACGTAATTGTTAAATTGCATCACTATGTAAATCTAGAAGTAATAATGAAAAAGGCTTATGAAATGAAAGAATGTAATTCCCCTCATGAAAACTTTTGCAGATCTTTCATTTGAAACTCTCCTAAAATGCAAGGAATTTAGTTACAGCTTTGAAATGTTAAGGGAAAATAAAATAAGATTTAAATGGGGTTTCCCTACTAAACTGATAGTCACGTATGGAGATTCTAAAATAGTCATTAAAACATCACAAGAAGGAGAAAGTGAGTTCTTAAGGAATGGAATTTGCTCCCAAATCCAGAGAAAAGTTAAAAAGTTGACGTATGCAGTTAAAAGGAGTTGGGTGCAATTACTGTAAAAATTTGTTTGTATGAGGGATTAAATTTAGGCTAGGACTAAAGGAATAATAGATATGGGAAAGATTTAAGAGAGAAACTGCACTGGTCAGTATAAGGAAATAGTAGGGTTGAGAATGGCAACTGATGTACCGTGATATTATATTTGGGTTGATTTTTAAAGCCATCAATGGAGAGAGCACAACTTATAAAGTATTTGTATGGTAAAACCTATAAGCTAATATATCAGTTTGTTAGGATAAGATGTAATTAAGTACAATCACTAGGGGAAAATCCAAGTTAACAAAGTCTTAAGAGATTTGCACTAGTCACTTTAAAGAAAAGAAGTATATTGAGAACGATAATTAACATAATTAATATTCTGAAAGGAAACGGTCACTTTTTTACTTGTATGAGATGATTGTTAAACAGTATTTAGAGGGAATAGTAGGATTGAGAATAACAACCAAAGTATTGTGATGTTATATTTGTTTTTTTTATTATTTTTAAAATTGTCTATGGAAGAGGGCACAACTTTTAAAGTATTTGTATGATAATACCTATATGGTAATATATTAGTTTGTTAGGATAAAATTTTATTAAGCACAATCACAAGGGAAAAGTTCAAGTTAATAAAGTTTTAAGAGATTTGCACTGGTCACTTTAAAAGAAAATAAGTATATTGAGAATGTAATTAACATAACTAACATTCTGAAAGGAAATAATCACTTTTTCACTTATATCATTGGTAAACAGTATTTAGAGATTCACTATTTAAAAATAAAAATCTATAAGAAATTTCACAACATGATTTTAAGGGTGGAAAAGATGGTTACAAATTCTTAAGATGTGTGAATTGATTTGAAATGTTAATTTAAGTTTATTTTTATTTTATGTAGTTTAGATACAACGGGTGTATGATCTTAAAGAATATATTGCATTTTCATTTTGTGACATTTTATGCAAAGATATTATGGTAGTAAGAAGTGTTGCTAGTTTGACCAGTTAAAAATCTGGAAAGTATACATTTTCCAATGTCTAGCCTAAAAAGTAACGTGGAGATGCAATGTTGAATATTATGTTTTTTATGCATTGCCTGAGAGAGAATAATAGGCAAAAGGAGAAGAGCTCTAACAACTTCATCCTGTAAAGGACAGCCTCAGAGTCATATAAACTTAGTAAGATTAACGCCCTTTTGTTGAACACTCACCTAGCCACACTAGTGGTGGCGAGGTGTAGGAGGGGGACAAAATAAATGATTTCTCTGAAAAGGGAGGGGGATTTTGGTGTTTTTTTATTTGAAAAAGAAGATATGAGTAACCAATGTGGGGGAGATCCAAGGAAAATTAACGGAAATGAGAAGAATAGTGAGAATGGTGCAACTAATGTCCAGGGACTGAACTCAGTAAGAAAAAAAAGCTCAGCTTTTAAAAACTTTCCGAAAGAGAAGGCAGATATACTCTGCCTCCAGGAAACTCACTGGGAACAGAGTAAAATGCTGAAATTTTTTGATAACATTTTTACAATCGGTTATAATGCTATGTATAGAAAGAAAGCGAGAGGGGTCTCCATATTTTGCCACAAGAGATTTAATCTTGTGGAGGAATTTGAAGACATAGATCCTCAAGAAAGGTATTTAATATGGGTAGGGAAAATTGACAATAAGACATTTACAATACTTAACATATATGCTGCAAATGTCAGACAGGTCCGGTTCTTAGATAGTCTTTTTAAAAGGCTCCAACATTTTTTGCAAGGATCGTTGATTATTTGTGGGGTTTTTAACATCTGTATTAATCCAGAAACAGATAGGAAATCCACAAAATGTTCTAACCCAGATGTGCATATGCGAAGGAATTCAAAGATGTTTAATGATGCTATAATTAGGACCGGCCTGTATAATGCTTGGAGGGTTTTCCACCCGACGGATAGGGACTATTCCTTTTTTTCGTATAGGCATCAATCATATGTCAGGTTAGGCTACATCATGGTAGATTCAAACACTTTAAAGAATGTGTCAGAAGTTGCAGTAGAACCGATTGTATGGTCGGACCATGCGATTGTTAAGATAACAATAAAAGGGGAATCAGTGGATTCTATCAAATCAAGATGTAAATTAGACAGTTCATTGTTAGAAGATGTAACCTTTAAAAAACAAATAGAAAAGGAAATTATACGTTTTTTTAAATGAATAATAACTCTGGAATGCCCATAAAGTAGTTATGAGAGTGATTTTTTATTGAAATTAAATCAAAAAGAAGAACAATTAGAGGGTTAACTTTTAGATATCTTTGCATTGAAATGGAAATTAATCAAAGGCAAAACAAGCTTAATCCTAGTGAGGAACTTAGTCTAAAAATTAGGAGTCTACAAGGTCAAATTACATCTATTGTTCAGTCAATAACGGATAAAGCATGTTGGGCATACCAGCAGAGACACTATCACTGTGGAAACAAAGCACAGAGATTATTAGCCGACAAGATGAAACAAAGAATAGTAAATAAAAGAATAGAGTTAATTAAGGTTAAAAATGGCTCTTTTATGAAACCACAAGAAATAGCAAAAGCTGTTTTTGACTATTATAAGGGCCTTTACAATCTGAGTAAAGAGAGAGATTACTTAAAACCAACAAGAGAAGAAATTTGCAGTTTCCGGAAGGGATAAACTTACCTATAATTACTGATCAAGATTTGATATTGCTTAATGCAGAGATTGTAAAGGAGGCGCTGGATTTAGCAATGACAGATTTAAAAAAATTTAAACCACCAGGTGCAGATGGGATGATAAATCAATATTACAAAATATATAGATCAATATTGATCAAACCATTGCTGGCAGCCTTCAATGAGATTAAAGGAGAGGGTAGAATCCTAAGAGAGATGTTAGAGGCAATAATATTAACTATTCCTAAGAAGCATAAGGATTTAACAAAATGTAAAAATTACAGACCAATCTCTCTCTTAAACTCAGATATTAAGTTGTATGCTAGAATTGTGGCCATGAGATTGAACAAAGTGATAGGAAAGCTAATTACAATTGATCAGACTGGAGTTATTCAAGGTAGGCAAGGGGTGGATAACACCAGCAAGTAAAACCCCAGCAACTTGTATATAAAAAGTCTACACACCCCTGTTAAAATGTCAGGTTTCTGTGCTGTAAAAAAATGAGACAAAGATAAATCATTTCAGAACTTTTACAATATTGACTGGTATTTGGACCTGCTCATATTTCCTTCTATCTTAACTAAGGCTCCAGTTCCAGCTGAAGAAAAACAGCCCCAAAGCATGATGCTGCCACCACCATGCTTCACTGTGGGTTTGGTGTTCTTTTGGTGATGTGCAGTGTTGTTTTTGCGCTAAACATATCTTTATGGCCAAAAAGTTCAACCTTGGTTTCATCAGACCATAACACCTTTTCCCACATGCTTTTGGGAGACTTCAGATGTGTTTTTGCAAAATGTAACCTGGCTTGGATGTTTTTTTTCGTAAGAAAAGGCTTTCGTCTTGCCACTCTACCCCATAGCCCAGACATATGAAGAATACGGGAGATTGTTGTCACATGTACCACACAGCCAGTACTTGCCAGATATTCCTGCAGCTCCATTAATGTTGCTGTAGGCCTCTTGGTAGCCTCCCAGACCCGTTTTCTTCTCGTCTTTTCATCAATTTTGGAGGGAGCTCCAGTTCTTGGTAATGTCACTGTTGTGCCATATTTTCTCCACTTGATGATGACTGTCTTCACTGTGTTCCATAGTATATCTAATGCCTTGGAAATTCTTTTGTACCCTTCTCCTGACTGATACCTTTTAACAATGAGATCCCTCTGATGCTTTGGAAGCTCTCTGTGGACCGTGGCTTTTGCTGTGGGATGTGACTAAGAAAATTTCAGGAAAGACCAACTAGAGCAGCTGAACTTTATTTGGGGTTAATCAGAGGCACTTTAAATGATGGCAGGTGTATGCTGACTTATTACTGTTATTTAATTTGATTTGGAATGTGATTGCTTAATTCTGAACACAGCTACATCCCCAGTTATAAAAGGGTGTTCAGACTTATGCAACCACATTATTTTTTTCTTTTCTTTCCTCCACCTAAAAGATTTCAGTTTGTTTTTCAATTGAGTTGTAAAGTTTATAGGTCACATTAAAGGTGGAAAAAGTTCTGAAATTATTTATCTTTGCCATTTTTTTACAGCACAGAAACCTGACATTTTAATAGGTGTGTGTAGACTTTTTATATCCACTGTAGATGCAAATAAAGCCTTTGTTAGAGTTGGATGGGATTATAAGGAGCTGACATTACAAAAGTTTGACCTTGGAGAATTTGGGTCACAGGCTTTTGGAGCGCTATATACAGTCCTATGCGCCTCTGTCGAAGGACAAGGCTTTAAATCTGAGCAATTTTCTATCTCAAACGGTACGAGACAGGGCTGTCCCCTGTATCCTATTGTCTATGTCTACTGAGGCTATATGTTGTGCGGATAATATAGAGGGTATTACAGTAGGAAAGAATGTACATAAAATAACATTATTTGCTGACGAAGTGGTTATCTCTTTGACGAATCGTGTTATATCTCTTAAAGGACTGCGTGATCTGATAGAGGGATACAGTAAAATCTCAAATTATAAATTAAATATAACTAAATCAGAAATAATGACAGTAAATATGCAAAGTGAAGAACAGGCTATTTTAAAAGCAACCTACGCATATAACTGCCATTCAAATACCATAACTCATTTAGGTATCACTTTTGATAGCGATATTCAATCGATGATACAAAAAATTATAACGATTTATTAATAAAAATGACAGAGAGGATGACATCATGGAAGAATACACATCTTTCTTGGTCAGGCAGGATTATTGCTGCAAAAATGTTTCTTCTCCCACAGTTTAACTATTGAATGCTTTTTATTCCACTTTTAATTCCAAGCTATATATTAAAACAATTTCAGCGGTTAATAGATAATTATATCCAAAACTCAAAAAAACAGAGAGTAAAAATTATGGCCAAGAGTTTTGAAAAAGGGGGAATTTCCTATCCAATGCTTGAGACATATTATGAAGCTACTATGCTTTCACTCATTTTCAAATGGACTGGGAAAACAGATATGTCGCAATGGATAAGGATAGAATCACAGATAATGTTAAAAGGTGATTTGTATTCGATAATTTTTTTAGAGAAATTCAATGAGAAATTCATCTTATATAAACTTCCAATTATTAACAGCTGTTGGAAAATGTGGGAAAAGTTAAATCAGAATAATGTGTTGATTCCCTTTACTAGCTTACTGACTCCCTTGAGTAGCCTAGCCGTATTCTTTAATATCCCAAGATTAAAATCCTGGTCCATTATGGGCCCAAATATATTAGAAGATTTATATGTGGATGCAAGATTAATGACTTGAGAAGAAATAAATAGGAGATATGAGATAAAAATGAAGATTGGCTTCATTATAATAGATTGAGGTCCTGCTTGGAAAAGTATTAAACAATAAGCAGAAGATTTAAAACATTGACTCCTTTTGAAAATCTAATTATATTGAATAATAATTCACATTTAACATGGAAATGTTTTTAATTCTGAAAATGAGGTATGAGGAAGGAAAAACTATTAAAATGCAGTCGTGGGACTTAAAACTAGTATGGACAAATGAAGTATGGTTCAAGGCAATATCATTTGCGAAGAGGTTTATAAAGCACACAGCGTTTAGAGAGGTGCAGTTTAAATTACTTAACAAGTGGTATATTGTACCAACAACATTGTATCAAATTACAAATGATAATAATCAGAAATTTTGTTGGAAAGAATGTGGATATATAGGAGCACATTTTCACATCTGGTGGAAATGCGAGATAATATAAAAATTCTGGCAGGACTGCTTCACACAGATCTCAAAAGGAGTAAAAATCTAAATACCCTTAGATCCCGCGATGGCATTGTTCTATATTTTTTCACCAGAGTTCACTCTGGAAATGAAGGCTTTGGTAATTCAGATTTGTGCAGTGATAACATGGCTCATAGCTTCATATTGGAAGCAAGCCAAGGCTCCAAATTAGTCGGAAGTTAAAAGGGTGGTTAATAGAAATAGGGAATTTGAAAAAAGATTTTCTTTCAACCAATCAAATAAAAGGTCAACTAAACTAAAAGCTATGGGATAAACATTTTCAGTAATTCCTTTTTGGACAATTAATGGCAAAATTAAATATTTTCCTTGGGTCACCATTAGAACCCACTTGGTTTATATGTACTGTTTAATAAATAAAAACTGGAGAATTTGTGCAAAAGAAGTAATGTATGGATTTATAAACTCACGTGCTTGATAAGAGTATCTATTTTCCCCTTGTGAAGGAAATAATAACAAAAGTAGATTCTGGAAGCAAGGAGAGATAGATATAAAATGTTAAGAATGGCCGAGTTATGTTGCTATAATTGGAAGGGACTGCGAGCTACGGGTTTGAGACGAAAATCTTAGCTCATTCGTAGAAGGTTGGATATGCGGCCGTGCGGACAACCAATTAGTGTAGACCGTAATTACAGGTTCAGAATGAGCCAATGGAAAAAGAGATTGTTAGCATTACGTCACTGAAAAAGGGGAGGGTAGATTTCAAAGTCCTACAGCCTTCAATTACAGTTTGCGATTGGACCCACATTCCAGAATAATGCAATATTAATAAAGCCGTAAATATGATACTCTATTACATGTGAGTTACATTACAGCCTTAAGTTCAATGTTTTGTTAATCTGAATTTTATGTGATGGATCAGAACACAATAGTCTAAATTGAAGTGAAATGAGAAAAATATATACATAAAACTATTTTTTAGAAAGAGAAAACAGAAAATTGGCATGTGCGTATGTATCCACCCCCTTTGTTATGAAGCCCATAAAAAGCTCTGGTGCAACCAATTACCTTCAGAAGTCACATAATTAGTGAAATTATATCCACCTGTGTGCAATCTAAGTGTCACATGATCTGTCATTACATATACACACCTTTTTTAAAAGGCCCCAGAAGCTGCAACACCAAAGCAAGAGGCACCACTAACCAAACACTCCCATGAAGACCAAGGAACTCTCCAAACAAGTAAGGGACAGTGTTGTTGAGAAGTACAAGTCAGGGTTAGGTTATAAAAAAATATCCAAATCTTTGATGATCCCCAGGAGCACCATCAAATCTATCATAACCAAATGGAAAGAACATGGCACAATAGCAAACTTGCCTAGAGACGGCCGCCTACCAAAACTCATGGACCGGGCAAGGAGGATATTAAGCAGAGAAGCAGCACAGAGACCTAAGGTAACTCAGGAGGAGCTGCAGAGTTCCACAGCAGAGACTGGAGCATCTGTACCTAGGATGGCAATAAGCAGTACGCTCCATAGAGTTGGGCTTTATGACAGAGTGGCCAGAAGAAAACCATTACTTTCAGCAAAAAACAAAATGGCACGTTTTTGAGACTCCCAAAATGGAGGATGGTGCTCTGGTCTGATGATAATAAAATGTAACTTTAATGTAATGTAACAAAATAGGTAAAAAGTCAAGAGAGGCGAATACTTTTGCAAGGCACTGTAGAAACAGCCAAGAGACCATTATCATGATGTCAGTAAAACATGGAGGTTAAACAGCAATCAATTAGCGTTTAGAAGACCGATATGCAATCAGACTCGCAATCAGGCAATGTACAAAATAATAAAAAGGAATGATATAGTCCATGTGGGTGGCCTGATATGTATTAACTCCTTGATAACCAAGATAGATATAACATGGGAATAAAAGTTAAAAAAAAAATGTTATTGCAGATTTTTATTTGCATTTACAGTGCCACAAACAGGTGTTCAACCCCTTTGGTACTCATAGGATTTTCTTCTACATTTGCCATTAATGGGTGTGACTACATTTGCAGGCTTGAGGAATTGTAGCAATTGAATAGCGATTTGCGATTGTAACATTTACGGGCTTGAAAGATGAAAGGCTTAGATGAGTTGAAGTTACGATTTTGACAACCGCAGAGATTGTAACCTGCAAATTGTAGCTAAAAGAATAATCAAATTCGAAAAACTTTTTTTTACACTTATAATATTGCCACAATTAAACTTGTAACCTTTGACAAATCCACTTGTATTGTGTAGAAATGGACATAAGGCAATTATAAAAGGAACAATATAGGCTTAAGTGTGCTCAGTCTAATTCATTTCTGTGAGGTTACCTTATGGGCAATATATGATCCAGCTATTCTAATGGATTTGAGTTGTTACACTCTGCAGTAAATGAATGAATAGTAGCTCATGTTGTTAAGTATCATTTACTAATAGTCCCCAATGTTCTGACATATTTTTTTAACATTATTTGTTTTTAAAGTAGGAGACCTATTTAGCCTTCACTGTTGATATAAGGGTTTTTTGATCTATAGCATCCACTAATCATAAGTCTATTCTAATGTTGTTGTACTGGTGATACATGTTAGGCTTTATTTATTTTAGGGCACCTTTGTCAGATTTGCGGCATCAAATTAGTTGAGCTTTCCAGATAGAAGGATCCCTTCGAAGGATCATAGGATTTCTTCTTCCAGTACTATCTATGGAGTTTATTGCTGGCTCCATTTTGGAATTTAATTATTATACTAGTTTACTGGTATTTACGGTTCAGACTTTAGAAGTGTTTTTATACTGAGATATATTAATAGGGTACCACCATTTCAGAAGTCAGAGGAATTGGTCTCCATTTTTAATTGCGGTGATGTTATAGTAAGTGTAAAGTTTTTCCAACTTGATAATTTTTTTTTGTGTATATATTGGTGTCATGCACCTGAAAAAGATTTCCATATTTTTGATTACCGTATATGTTTGATTCTTGTAATGTTACTTGCTTAAGAAAACAATAGATAACAGCCAAACCAAGCACTTTAATATCTCTATACAACTGCACACACTTAAATATAATTCACTCTAGTGATGTTGTGACAAAATCATACCAATTAACAAATCATCAAAAAAATCATTTTCACTACACTTTATTTAAGATAAGCATACCTTTATGCACTTAAAGAAGCTTTAAAGGATCTTTTGCAAGCCCCAATTAGAAGAAATTGGCAACCCACTTAGTATTTTTGCCAAGAGTACCATGTAGATAAGCACAACCAGAGACATAATGAGTGTGCCTGGGATACTGCGGTCCATAGGGTCACAGAGAGTCAGACATGACTGGATGACTAAACAACAACCCAAACATATATGTAACATATCTTTTAAGAGAATGGGAGTGTAATTTTTTTGTGTAGTTATAAAAATATTAACATACTTTTAAAAGAAAAAAAAACTGCCCAAAAATGCCCATTTCAAATGTGGTGCAGTTTCTAATGCATTAGATTGGACCACAAAATGTGTTAAATCAATAGGAATCCAATAGGAAACAGCTGGCTGTGTGCATTATAAAGCATCATGATAAGTCACTGATATATGCCTCTTTTTACACAGTAAGGAATGGTAGGAGGGAAAGTGACAAAAGTGGCAGCCAACTAGAGGCAAGCAGAGGGAACATAAAAATTTGTAATAATTCATATATAAAGGATTGAAATAACAGGGCTTTCATTTCGCTAGATATTTAATTTTGTTTAATCATCCATGACTTGCTTTACCACCACAATGTCAATTTAACTCTCATAATTCAAACTGTTACCTTGCCCATTGTTTCCTTATTTGCCTTTGGTCCCCATTAGCATGAACGTTCATGTCCAGACGATTCTTGTATTGTAAAGTGTTTTGGGTGAGAGCATTATATATACTGCTACTTCCCTACCTACTTAAAGCAAGTACAACTACTCACTTCTTCCCAAATGTGTGATTACTTCTTCTCCAATAAGCTAGTTTTGATGTGTTGTAGATCTATAGGAAAATCATATGGTTTTAATTCTACCTTATGAATACAGACCAGACAAACAGCAAAACGGGCAACTGAGGGCATCTTGGCTATATTATTTATTGTGTGCTATATTCACTAATTTGTCAATACATGAAATATAAAATCAAAATGTATACACTACATGGATGTTTTAGTGAAAGAAATATAAATTCATGTTTCTTTCTCCAGAAATAGCAACAGGAACCTTTTTTATTTATTTATATACTTACATTTATATAGTGCTTTTATTAAAAGCGCTTTACAATTTTATTAAAAACAGTAGCTCTTCAAATACACGACTCTGTGATATTTCAGCCAATCAGAAGCCTACAAAAAAAGGCAAGGATGTGGTCACAAGCAATTATTCGATACAGGAGCTCCTTAGAGGAGCAGTTTTGAGATTTGCCATAGCTTATCCACTTCTTCCCCATCTCTTTTTCATGTACTGAGATTGCTGTTGGCCATGATTAATGTCTACATGTTTACATTGATCAGCAGTAGAGCCTTTGCACTCTCTTCTTTCTCTTTCATCAATAAGCCATTTAATTCCTCCTCACTTTCAGCTATCAGAGTATTTTTATGCACATATCTGAGGTTTTTGATATATTCCCCAGCAATATTTATTCACCTGTGGCTTTTTGGTTCACATACAAACTTCACAGGAGGTGGCTGAGATGGTCTGGTACCCCCATCACTTTAAGAACTTGCCAAATATTGTTGTGATCCACACAATCACAAGGCTTTTGTAAGTATGGGAAGCAGTGGTAAATGTTTTTCTGTAACTCTTTTTCTTTCCGATTAATCCAACAGACAATGCTAATTTGGCCTCCTGTGAATTCTTGCCCATCTAGTAGTTCTTGGTCCATATATTGCTGGAGCTGAACTGCATTAATTTCACAAGCATTACCATGGTGGCTTGTGAAATTAATGCAATTCTTTGATAATTGTGGCAATTTTTGGCAAAGCCTTTATTTGGAATTGGGTTTTTGACTGACCTTTCAGAGTCTACGGGCCACTGTTGAGTTTCCAAAATTGTTTGCAAAATGATAGCAACACCTTCACAGCATCATCTTGTAGAATCTTGAAAAGTTCAGCTGGGATTCCATCAACTCCTGCAGCCATGAAATTAGCAAGGACCATTCTCACTTCACTCTCCAAGATATCTGGCGTCAGCTCATTGGACAAACTATTGAGGTTATCAATATTTTGAAGATCTTTCCTGTATAGATCTTCTATGTATACCTGTCACCACTTCTTTATCTGATCTGCTGCTGTTAAGTCCATACCATTTCTCTTTTATCATGCCCACTTTTGTATGAAAGATTCCCTTGAGATGCCCAATTTTCTTGAATAATTCTCTTGACTTTCCCATTCTGTTACCTTCTTCTATCTCTTTACATTGCTTATTATAGAATGTTTCTTGTCTCTTCTTGCTGTCATCTAGAATTCTACAATCATTTGGACACATTTTTCCTATATCCACTGTCTTTCGCTTGTCTATTTTCAAAGTATCATCAGACAGCCAGTTTGCCTTCTTAGTTTTCTTCCTTTGGAGGATATTCTTTGTTTCTGTTTTCAATGATACAAACTTCCCTCCAGAGTTCTTCAGCATCCTATCTAACATTTCTTGTCCCTTAAAACAAGTCTTTTCCTCCACTGTTTATTAGTAGGGGATATTGTTTATTTTGTATCGGCTTGCTCTGATGAGATTCCCTCTTTGCCTCAGTTTAATTCTGAACTTTGGAAAAAGAAGCTCATTGTCTGAGCTGCAGTTAGCTCCAGATCTTGTTTTTGTTGACTGTTGACCTCCTCCATCTTTGGCTACTAAGTATATAATAATCTGATTTTCTATATATTGTCCCTCAGGTGATGTTGATGTGCAGAGTTGTATCTGAGGCTGTTGGAAAAAGGTCCTTACTATAACCAGAGAATTATCTTGACAGACCAATTACAGGGATACATTTATGTTTTATGCTGCCCTAGGCCCATTCAGGTGTTTTCTCCGCCCTCCTCAGTTACTACTTTTCTATTCCGCTTGCTATATTCTAAATCACAGGTGTATGCGTGTTACATATATATAAAATTATGTAAAAAACATCAAGTAGATGTACAGACAGAAATGTCTCTTTATATGGACATTTATGTGCATATACACACCTGCTGCCCCTGAAATTGTGCTGCCCAAGGCCTAAACAATGTGAGTCTAGGCCAAAACATACCACTGTCCATTTACATAAATATATAATCTAACTATTTTTGTGATGATCTGTGCTCACATCTAATGCTGGCCTCTCTCTACACTCCCATCATTCAGATTATGTTACTGTGTATGGTCAAAAGGCAATAAGCTGTAAATCTTTCTGCTGCATCCTATAATGTACACGGCATGACCAGGAGCTTCCTATTGGTTTACAACAGCACAACACGCGGCTTCTAGTGCTTCTTGTCAGAAATCCCGCTTTGGTAAATTACCTTTCTGGAAAACATTCATAACAAATATAGAACAAAAGCAGGTACAGATGGAATGGTGCTTTAACTTGTGCCAGCTTGAAAATACACTCTTAATTATTGATTAAAAGATCACAAAATATAATATATCTCTTGATTCTTTGTTAGAAGCGTTATTTACAGATGGAAAGAGAAAAATCAGTAATGTACCACATATTTGTGGTGTACTGTACCTTATGGAATTTTATTGCAGTAATGTCTTTTAATTATGAGAATTAAATATAGCCTGTATAATTCAAAAACAGGTAAGACAGAAAAAAATCAAACCATAATTATAATTATTGCTCAAATTTATAAAAAGTATTTGTATTTTTACAAGGTTATCTGATCTACATCTCACTCATCACATCTACATTGGGACAACAAATAGTGGCCAAATTACACCGCCACATCACATATATCAAGTACCAGGGGAACATTTTACATTTGGTTGTTCAGTCTCTCAGTTGTGTCTGACTCTCTGTGGCCCTATGGACTTCGGCACACTTACTTATGTCTCTGTCTGTGTGTATCCACAAGATTTTCATGGAAAACATACTGTGTGGGTCGCCGGTTTCTTCTCCAGTGGACTGTGATCTGCCTGACCTCTCTGATATGACCTGCCCAGCTACAGTGACCCTACAGGGTATAGCTCACAGTTTCATTGAGGTACACGAGCCCCTTCACCACTACAACTAAGCAATCCAGAAGGTGACCAGGGGAACATATACCACACTAATGTACTCTAACCCATCAGGAAGGGCCACAAGTGTTAGGGTATAAATTGAACTTTTTGTTACAATGGCAAGATGTAATTTAGATTAGTTGACTATCTCTGAGATCTAACCTCTAAATCAATAACCTTTCCAGGCACTGTAATGCAGATCGTTAGCAGGTTGCTTTACGGGGCCAATTTAATAGACATAAGTCTTGAGGGCTACGTTACGGGCTACATATACCAGGGGAACATATACCACACTAATCTACTTTAACCCATCACGAAGGGCTACAAAAACACATGGAGGCTGTACAGAGGCACATGGAGCAACAGCCAACTCCTCTCCATCAGGAATAATCTCCGCTACGCCAATCCTGGAAAGTCCCAAGCCATTGTTTGTTGCTATGTACCAAGATGTATACTCATTATAATTTGGTGACATCCCTTTTAATGTGTTGCTATCAATCAATTCCCATTATCAGGCCTTCTGGGGAATGTTGCTACTCCACAGTATCCCAAACTGGACTTTGCATGTGTAGTAACCCTTTATTATTAAATATGATATACAGTATATTATTATATGATATATTATGATATTGTTAATATTATTATAATTGTTATGATATGTATTAATCTTTTGCATAATGACTAGGGCTCATTAGTTTACAGATATAGGAATTTGACACAAATGTGATGTATGTGGAAGTCCCAAAACCCCAACCATTGAAAACACACTGACACAGTGACAACGGTATGACAAAGCTTTAATTCATACACAGAGCACAGTCAAAAATGGACAAGACTGTGCATTAATATCATGAGTGTGGTGTGGGCGGATCCCGGGAGAGCAAGAGGCTTTTGTTGAAAAAAAGGGGATACCTAAAGGGGGTAATGTCATAGTCTGGAATAATCAGGATGCATAGCACCTACCAGGGTCACATGTGGTCACTACAACACTGCAACCGGAATCTGATGAGAGAAAAGGATCATCAGAAATCACTCCATTTAATTGAAGAAACCATTAATGTTCATAGCACTTACAACTTGTCTATATCTGCTCAATTAAACAGATGCTTAAACTTCTGGACTGTATAATCCAATCCAGTTTTACACGTACAGTGTGTACCCAAAACAAAAATCTGAAAAAAGTGGTTAAAAATAAAAGGCGGTGGAGGATAGAAAATAAAAAAAAACATGCATGCACAATACAGTGCTAAATACTGTAACTGTAACAATATACCAAAAAATATAGGCACTGCAGCATCTCTTCTCAACAGCATTCCTCAGTGACCATCAATTCATGAAATGTTACACACTTCTCTAATTGTCCACAGAGAAGAGGTTCATGGAGGTAGCCATCTGCGTACAAAATATCATCATCACGTAGGCCAAGACTCTGTAGCCAGGTTAGATTGCATTAACATTTGGACCAATAGATGGTCACTGAGGAGTGCTGTTGAGAAGGCACAAAACATATATGCAGCCCCTACATCCACCTCCGCCTAGCATCATGGCCCCCATCTCTTGTGGGCATCTCCTTGGTGGTGGTGGGGAGGGAGGCACCCCCCCAGGAGGCAGTGGCACGAGCAGTGGTGTTGCTGGTGGTGGTGGTCTTGGCGGAGGAATGGGGGGAGGAGAAGAGCGGCCGGGCTGCAGGTGTGCTGGGGAGGGGCCTCCGGGTGGAGGTGGCAGGGCTGGAAACCAAAGCGTAGCGCAAGGTGTGTGTGGTTGGGTGGTGGAATGCTATCTGGTCTCCCCCATCCTGGACAGATCAGCACGGTAAGATTCTGTCAGAAAAAGGTGCCTTCTTTGCGCCTGGCCAGGCTGCGCATGATCTCAGCATGATTGGCGGAGATGCTGGCCTGGATTCCCTGAAGACACAGCATTTGCTGGCACATGATGGCCAGCATCTCTGCCTGTGCAGCCTAGGGCCAATTCTCTCTCCTCTCTCTCCTCCTCACCTCTCCTCTTCTCCTCCTCCCTGCCTCTCCAGTCCTCTCCCCTCATCTCTCCTCCCTCCATTACAATCCTAAAAAGAATATAACGATAAATAAAACTAAGTGTTACTGTACATATATGTGATGGAAAACAAAATGCCTGTTTTATGTGTATTTATTAACTGTTGGGGGATGGGGTGTGGTATATGGGATAAGGGTATGTGTATGGAGTGACCTAGCTCTGTGTATCTATGTGTGTAATTTAATTTATGTGTATTGATATTATGTGTAATCTGTAAATATGTGTAATCAAAGATTAAGTGTAAAATCGTAAATAGATGAATATAAAATAACAGAACCGCAATATACTTCTCTGAAAACTCTCATACTCTCTCTCACTTTGTCAAACCACCCACTCCAGGACCAGTCAACGCATGGGTGGGTGGAACGCAACTTTATAATCTCTCTGACAATCATCTTCGGCTAGACCGCTTTCTATTGGTTGAGAGGCCTGTGTGGCACTCCATTATACTGTGATTGGATTGTAACTGTGGACAGCTTTTATTCCAGCCCATTAACGGCATGCGGCCGTGGGAGTGGTTTTCGGGCTTGAGGTTTCGGACCGTAACTTGCGCCCTTGTTCAATTGAATAGCACTGGACAAATAGCCCACAGACAAACTATAGACCGCGAGATGTGGCCTTCGAATTGAATGAGGCTCATTGTGTGTGGATAACAAAGGAATGAACACTGTAATCAGACAGCTCCAAAAATGTCTGATTTGAAAGGCTTGGGGTACTTGTTTTGATTAAAGTCTTCAGTTTTAAAGTTTGATAAAACATTTGGGACAATGCCAGGATAAGGGAACATCAGAACCTGATGTGCTTCACGCTGGAAAGCTCTCACTAATGAACCATGGCAGCACTAGCCTATATATAGATACATTCAGTGCTTGATCCAGCACTGATATTAATGTTAAGTTACATAGTTACATAGTTACATAGTTACATAGTAATTAAGGTTGAAAAAAGACTTTCAGTCCATCAAGTTCAACCTGTTAAGATCTCCTCTGATCTGCAATATGCGGATTAGTTATTAATTAAATTATTGATTAAATAATTATTAATAGTATAGTATTGGAGAATGAATAAAGAGTTAGTCCATCAAGTTCAACCTTTTTAGATCTCTATTGATCTTTTTAATTTGGACTATTTATTATTATTGTTAATTGTTAATTATTGTTAATTGATCCAGAGGAAGGCAAACATACAAAGAGACTAAACATGTTCTGCATACTTCTAATAATAATAAATACAAAAAATTCACTACTTGTATCTGTAATCTCACAAGTAATAATAAAAATTACATTCCCAAATTTCTCGCTTCCTCCCAGCATGTACTACTTGTATAAAACTAGTCTGATTAGGATCTTGACTACAGTAAACAGTAAAAAAAAAAAACAAAGCATTAAAAATTATTGTGTGATTATTTAACTTGCAGTCCAATTAATTATCAGCCCTTGCACTTGCCTTTAGTTATTCAGACAAACTTGCTTGTTTTTTTATGATCTTCACTATCATTTCCTGTGAGTGTTTTTGGCTAGGTGACTTGATGGATTTCATGTTAAGGGGGGACTCTAATGCAATATGAAGCTAAGTTATGGGAAAAGTGTGCATAGAAGGAGTTTTAGCATGGCAATGCTATACTTGCAACTAATATGATTGGCAAGTCAAAGGCCACAAGGTTATAATGGGTAAACTCATATATGTGGAAATAACTACTCCTATTTTTTTTATTAAATCACATATAATAGTTGTGGTAAGTTACGAATGTTGGTCACGCAATATTAAATGTTACAGGCTTGCGCATTCTCAATGAGCACACAAGGCACTCATTGCAGGCCTCACGATGAGAGCCATAAGCGCTCATCGTGAGGCCTGCACGACTTGCTGCAATGAGCGCTGAAGGCCTCGCAATGAGCGCCACATGACTTTGCTGCAATGAGTGCCAAAGGCACTCATTGCAAGCCTCGCAATTGTGGCCTTTCAGAGTCCCTCTAAGGGTCATCTGTCCCATCATAGTTGTTATTTGCCCAAGGATACTTCACTGATGGAGGATGGAAACAGATTGAAAGCGCTTATGACGCTGCCCGCGATTAGCGCTGAAGGACGTAGGACTTTGGCGCTGATCGCGAGGCATGCAAGACTTTGAAAAAATTACTACTTTACCAGGCGATATTTTGTCCAAGCCTCTAACTCGGAAGCCGTCGGAAGACCCCCAAAAGACGCCAATTAATAAAAAAAGTAAAGTAGACAGTGGGAGAGCCTTGCAATGAGAGCCGAAGGCGCTCATCGCGGGACTCTCAATGAGCGACAAAGGTGCTCATTGAGAAGTATGAAAGTCGCAGGTTGGATGAGGCCTGTAATGAGCGGCGAAGCTAGACGGTTGGAGAGGCTCACAATTAGCGCTGGAGGTGCTCATCGCGAGGCCCGCAAGTTGGAGGTGGGAGAGCCTTGCATTGTGTGGCAAACAGCATTGCCAGCCTTCAAATTTTTTTTACGTCATTTTTAACAGGCAAGCAAGTCGTTAGTACCTTAATAACTTATGTTTACTAATAGCCTAAAGTATCAAATATTCCATATATAGGTATAACATTTGTCACTGAATTCACTAAGATTTCATGTTAAACTAACCTGAGTTAACCTTCTCAGCTCATTGTGTGATCTACTATAGCCCCTTCTCCCTACCCTCTAGCTCATCCTAGACGGTAACAGGCTAATGTAGTGTAGTAACGTTAGATGCATATTTTATTAATATGTAGTGCAACTGACAATGCATGTTGTTACTTTGCTGGGTTTGTTGTTGTTATTTCCAATCATTGCAGGTTTGCCAATCAATACAGAGCCTGCACCCATGGACAGCGCTGACCTCTATAACATGCATGCACTATTCTAATAGTGACGTATAAAGGAGTGAACTAGGTGTTGATACACAGTGCTACATCAGGCATTACCGCGTCTAATCAAGGACCTAATTATGATACCAGCTATTTCATAAATCGCATAGAGAATTGAGTAGCACTTATGCACTATTGGCCCTATTAAATTCGCCAATTTGTACTTCCTGAAGCCCATAAAAGTTACGGCTATTAAATTGGCCACTTTTATCTACCTGCAAATGATCTGCGGGTTACAGGCTGAAAAATACAGTGTGTGCCAAAATCGGAACTCCGACCCAGCTAAGCCTTTCAAGCCCGTAAATGTTACAATCGCAAATCGCTATTTAATTGCTCAAGCCCGCAATTGTTTTCACTCCCGTAAATGTAGCCAAAAATCCTACGGGTTCTAGAGAGGACCCACAAGGGGGTTAAACTCCTGTCGGTAGCACTGTAAAATCAAACATAAACACACTACTGTATTTTAAATTACAAGAAAAGCGATTGAAGGTATAACAATTATCAGCACAACATTCTCAAGCTTGCAAATCTGCAATAAAACTGTAAATTAATGTTTGATTTCCGTGTTATATCGATCCCGACAATCAATGTGTTAATGCATATAATAGAACTTGCATGGACTAGAATATCATATTTATAGATTTTTTTTATATTGCATTATTTCTGCAATGCGGGCCCATGCTTTAGTGACGTAATGATGACGTTCTCTTTTACTAATGACCGCTTTTTAAACCCATAACTACGGGTTTGAATAATTAATTATGTTCACGCCCGTCATTTGCCGCCTTTTCTAATTTAATCGCTCTGTAACTCCTGCTAATTTTAAGCCTGCAGACTTAAGGAATTAAATAGGGCCCTATATATTGTTAGTAATTTCTGCCCCATGTCAGATATTGAGTTCTATATTATAACATTAAAACTATAAACACAGATCATTATAATTGATAACTGTATTGTTTTTTTTAAGATAATAGGTATTTCAATGTATTTAGTGTAATTGCACATTAACTAACAAATACTATTATGTAAAATATATTCACATATAATAGTTGTGGATCTTCCGAATGTTGGTCACACAATGCTAAAAGGACTTAGGCTGCAATGAGCGCCAAAGGTGCTCATTGCACGGCTCGCGAGGAGCACGGCAGGCGCTCATCGCGTGGCCCGTAGGACTTAGGCTCACAGCAATTTTCCGAAGGCGCTCATTGCAGCTCTCGCAATAGTGCCTTTTCAGGGTCCCTCTAAGGGTCCTCTGTCCCGTCAGAGATGTCAAAAAAGATAAGAAAAATAATGTACAAAAAGAAATTAAAAACTTCACACACAGCTCAGGGGGGACAGCCTGGGAGCCTGGGAGTGTGGTTGCAAGCTAATTTGAGCCCTAATTGGCATTTTCTGGCCAAAAAAACATAATTTTTCTCACACAGGATCAAAACGAGGTTGAGGAGAGTAACACTTAGCCAAAGCTAATAACACTAAACACAAGCCACTAACACTTAACCCAAGTCAGTAACACTTAACCCAAGCCAGTAACACTTAATCCAAGCCAGTAACACTTAATCCAAGCCAGTAACACTTCAAACAACTCCAGGCACGTGGGGCCTCGCGATGAGTGCCAAAGGCATCGTGGTGGGTTGCACAATGTCTGCAATGAGCCTATAAACTAAACGGGGAGGAGAGGCTCACAATGAGCGCTGAAAGTGAGAGAGGGCAGAGCCTCGCATTGTGTGACAAACAGCATAGCCAGCCTTAAAATGTTCTTACCGTCATTTTTTACGGGCATGTCACTAGTATAATATAATATGTATAATAAGACTTGGCAGCAGAATAGCACTCACATGTATGCAAGCTATGATATCGGAAGGCCTGTGTCTAATGTTACAAGCATTATAATAAGTTTTTATGTTTTACAGTGGTTATGATCTTGTTACTTGTAAATATAATGAGCAGCATACATGCAAATAGGCCAGATTTACATCTGAAGGTTTCCTAGTCAATGATTCCTAACTCCCATTTCATATACATTTATTACATTTATTAATGTTTTATACATGATCACTATTCTGGGCCTGAAATTACTCAGTATTTCATTTATGGAGCATAGTGTAAAAACAAGAGATTCTAGCTTTACTCTAATACATTTCATTATGCAAAACACTGTGTTTTTGCTGGCAGGTGCCTCTGGACACCTGCCTCCTCTGCCTTATGTAAAATCTGACTCTGTAGGTTAATACCGGTATTATTTTAAAATAAACAGCAGTTCATTATCATGGAAAAGTCAGAAAATGGATAGGTTACAATACAGCAGTTAAGTAACAGAAATGTAAGTTAATCATGTCAAACAAAATGTTATGTTTTTGTTGGTATATTGATAAAATATAAAATATTAATAGATCATTTTATGTCTCTCTTTGACACTATTTATTTCACTTTTCCTGCTTTTCCCTATATTTCAACTTTGTTTTTTCTCTCTATCCTGCTCTGCCTTTTAGCTTCAGTTTTCCTCTCTTCATTCCCCTAAAGAAATGATCTAGTTTTGTTTTTAGAAAGTAAATCACACAACTTTATTATCTGTTAAATGCCGTTATGTTTCAGGGTGCATCCATTTTGGTTTCTGACAATCTGCTTCTACAGATTTGGAGGAGGCCTTGAATGTACAAATGATTTAGTCTTCTACAGTGGATATTCAAAGTGTCAGCCCTTCAGCAGGAATGATGAAAATCTCATTTGTTTACAAGAACATACTCTGATGTAAAACAGCTTAAACAAGTATTTCAGTCAAGCAAATTACAGTTTACAGTAAAACATAATTGCATATAATTGGTAATAAGTCCAAAACATCCCAAATCAACAATTCTATATCAATTCTATATCTTTAAACAACAAGGCCATTTTCATTCAATAGTTAATTTCTTTGATAACAAAAGTTTCCAAATTTCAGAGTTTCTCAATATTCAATATGCCAAGTAAAGTGTGAAAACTCTTAGAGTTCTCTTAATCAGATCATATCCCCAGGCTCTGCTTTTGGCTCTCAGTACTCATAACTGCTTAAGATTTCCCAGAAGGGTAAGCCATGTTTTATAAGCTTTCAGTCTCAAAGGTTGGCTTGTGAGAAAAGTCATATAGGGGGGATGACTTCAGATGCTGTAAATTACATCTTTAAGAAATATGTTTTATCTAGTTGTAACTTGATTTTGAAGAGTGCAAAGGAGGTGAAGCGGAAACGCAAGGCCACGTGATATTAAATGAAGATGCTTTCCTAGTTCCTTTCCATTAAGTTCTCCAGCCTTTTTAGAAGCAATAGTAAAATACTGTGTTCTGTTCTCTCTCTAAAAATCACTTATTTCTGTTACTTCATTTAAATTGTCATTAGATTGTAGAGTCTTTGAGGACAGCATAACAAAGAAGTGAATTGAATATTCTCCCATAAAATAGCCTTGATTTTACCAAATTGCTTTGATTAACATTATTTTTAAAATGTTGACTGGTTATTGCAGAAATATTTTTTAAGAATTAGATTTTTAAATATAGAGCAAACTATTCATTATTTTTAATTTTTTTGTACAAAATGCAAACCAAGCACAGTGGAGTTTTTATCACAACCTGTTATAGATTCAATATTTCAAAAACTATTATGCTTGAACCTTGTGTCTTAATCATACATTTTGTGTCAACAATAATATTAAATAAGCATACTTTGGGTGGTGTTACTATCTTTATAATTTTTATTGTTAAAGTCAAAAACAAAAAGATAAAAAAGAAAAAAGGGAAACAAGGGCCACTGTATATTAGCAGAATTCCCCAGAGTGCTCCTGAATTATATGGTTATGAATCCAGCAGAATAAATGGAGTAGCCATCCTAGTTAATCAAAGAATGGCCAAAGCAGTGCTTGTAGATGGTGACTGTAGCCATGAAATAAAAAAATTTGATGTGAGAGCTGGACCATCAAGAAATATGAGCACCGTAGCACCAATTGTGGTGTTGGAGAAGACTGCTTAGAGTCCCTTGGACTGCAAGAAGATCCAATAAATCAATACTTCAGGAAATCAAGACAAAATGTTCACCAGAAGGTATGATTATGAGGCTGAAGCTCAAATATTGTGGCCATATTATGAGACTGAGGATTCCCTCGAAAAGACTCTGATGCTGGGAAAGATTGAAGGCACAAGAAGAAGGGGACCACAGATGCGGAGATGGATAGATGAAGTCACTGAAGCAATTAACATGAACTTGATGGAGCTCAGAGGGGCAGTGACTGAGAGAAAAGGATCACAGACATGGGTAAAGTATCCCTACCAACTAAAGTGGAGTTCCCTATCTGAAGCAGCAGGCTATCTTGGAGGAACCACTATTTATCCTCTACATTCCTAGCCATAGATAAACTGACTACAATACATACAGTCCTGTCGTCAGTGATCCATAATACAAGAGAGTATATATCTCATGCACCTATGTGTATAACCACAGAAACATACAAATAATTGAGTAACTCAGGATTATCTCCCCTATATCTACAGAAGGACGCTAATTAGGCCACCAGATCTATGATAAAAAATAGAGCAAGCAAAAAATGGCAAGGAGAGATCTGGGTATAAGGAATATGGAAAAGCAGAATACTATATACATATATATATATATATATATATATATATATATATATATATATAAAAAACTCTGGTCCATCAAATGAACCTATACAATCCAGCCTGGGATAAATCCCTGCAGTAAAATCACAGACACAAAAAGTCTAAGTCCATATTATATATAGAGGAGTATCCTACTCTATCTTAGAGGACCCACTATTTATCCTCTATAATAGGCAACAAATAAAGTGATTAATCTACACTGTACAGTGTGATCCTAGTGTCTGTGATTCATAAACCATGGAACCCGAATTTGCTCTGTAAATAGTCCATAACAATGCTAAGTTACACTGAATCCATGTCCCAGGTAATATCAGGACGCCAATTAGGTCATCCGACGCTCGTTTCAGTTGGTTCCTTCTACGTAGGCTTGCTGGCAACCCTTTTTGGGCTGCCATATGTATTGGGATAGTTTTAATGAATTATAATAAAAGTTACATTTTATTGTATATAATTTTTGACATTTAATCTTATACTTCAGGAGCACTTGTTTCCCTTTTCTCTTTTCTACTGTTTCAGCCATTTAGCAGGTCTGCTTCTTCTGATATTTGGACATTTAGTCCTTTTACAAATAAGTAGACTGGTCCTAATATAAAAAAATATTTTTTGCTGTGTGGAGTGAGGATCAATATATTTTTTTCTAAGTAAAAAAAAAAAATATTTCAAAAACAGAACATACCAACAATTACGATTTTTAAAAATTTAGATTACATATTTTTTCCATTAAAGAGCTGCCATAAATTAATAAATAATAGTATTAAAACTTGTATATGTATGCAACATCATCATATATACAGTGTTTGCAAAAGTATTCACCCCCCTTGGCATTTTTCGTGTTTTCTTGCCTCACAACCTGGAATTATCATGGATTGTTTGAGGATTTGCATCATTTAATTTACAGAGCCTGCCCACAATTTTGAAGGTGTTTTTATTATTATTGTGAAGCAAACAACAAATAGGACAAAATAACAGAAAAATTCAATGTGCATAACTATTTACCCCCCTAAAGTCAATACTTTGTAGAGCCACCTTTTGCGGCAATCACAGCTCCAAGTCATTTTGGATAAGTCTCTGTGAGCTTGCCTCATTTTACCACTGGGATTTTTGCCCATTCCTCCTTGCAAAACTGCTCCAGGTCCTTCAAGTTGGATGGTTTGTGCTTGTGAACAGCAATCTTTAAGTCTGACCACAGATTTTCTGCTGGATTGAGGTCTGGGCTTTGACTAGGCCATTCCAACACATTCACATGTTTCCCCTTAAACCACTCAAGTGTTGCTTTAGCAGTGTGTTTGGGGTCATTGTCCTGCTGGAAGGTGAAACTCCGTCCTAGCATCAAATCACGCACAAAGTGCTACAGGATTTGCTCAAGAATATCCCTGTCTTTTGCACTATTCATCTTTCCCTCAACTCTGACCAGTTTCCCAGTCCTGGCTGCTGAAAAACATCCCCACAGCATGATGCTGCCACCACCATGTTTCACTGTGGGGATGGTGTTCTTTGGGTGATGTGATGTGTTGGGTTTGCAGCAGACATAGCATTTTCTTTGATGGCCGAAAAGTTAAAATTTTGTCTCATTAGACCAGAGCACCTTCCTCCATACATTTTGGGAGTCTCCCATATGCCTTTTCGCAAACTCAAAACGTGCCATTTTGTTTTTTGCTGAACGTAATGGCTTTCTTCTGGCCACTCTGCCATAAAGCCCAACTCTATGGAGCGTATGGCTTATTGTCGTGCTATGTACAGATACTCCAGTCTCTTCTGTGGAACTCTGCAGCTCCTCCAGGGTTACCTTAGATCTATGTGCTGCCTCTATGATTAATGCCCTCCTTGCCCGGTCCATGAGTTTTGGTGGGCGGCCGTCTCTTGGCAGGTTTGCTGTTGGGCCATGTTCTTTCCATCTGGTTATGATAGATTTGATGGTGCTCCTGGGGATCATCAAAGATTTGGATATTTTTTTATAACCTAACCCTGACTTGTACTTCTCAACAACATTGTCCCTTACTTGTTTGGATAGTTCCTTGGTCTTCGTGGCAGTGTTTGGTTAGTGGTGCCTCTTGCTTAGGTGTTGCAGCCTCTTGGGTCTTTCAAAAAAGGTGTGTATATGTAATGACAGATCATGTGACACTTAGATTGCACACATGTGGACATCATTTCCCTAATTATGTGACTTCTGAAGGTAATTGGTTGCACCAGAGCTTTTTATGGGCTTCATAACAAAGGGGGTGAATACATACGCACATGCCAATTTTCTGTTTTCTATTTCTAAAAAAAATAGTTTTATGTATATATTTTTCTCATTTAACTTCACCAACTTAGACTATTGTGTTTTGATCTATCACATAAAATTCAGATTAACAAAACATTGAACTTAAGGCTGTAATGTAACAAAATAGGTAAAAAGTCAAGGAAGTGAATACTTTTGCAAGGCACTATAAGTTACCATATGGTCATTAGGTGTTAAGTGTTCACTGGCACACATTTCATATCTATTGAACTTTCCTTTACGTCATCTAATTTATAATGTTTTTCGAAACTGAAAGAAAAAAGAGCATTTTGTCTTTAAGACAAAATATTGTAGCATTTATTTCTATATAAGAAGCAAGATACACACTTTATAATTTGATATAATATTATTTCACAGCTTGAAATCAATACTGTTAAGTTTACATCCTTTACAATAGCATTTTGTTTTTTCATCTTGTGCAATGCACGTAACACCCAGACCAATACTCTTCTGCTGGTGCTATGGCCCCAATTCATAAGCGATTAGAACCACATTTTTATTGTAATAGAAAGCACTAAAATTGTGTAAAAAATACTGGTACTGTAATGCTTCAACAATATTTCCATAGTTGAACAAACTGCAGATGCCACCCCATAAGGTTTGAGTGAACTTTAATTGGGAGCCTGAAAATAATCTGAAAATAATGTCAATCACACATCTAGTTTTGTGGGAATATGGAAAAAGAGGAGCAGAGGAAGCTGGAATAGTAAAATATGCAACTCAATCTTTAGTGCATGATCACAAATCTGCTGATGCCTTATAAATAAATTATACTAATAATAATAAAGGATAATAATAAATGATTTTTTGGACAGGGATGGTGAATGGGCTTGTTTACCTCCAAAAAGCTGTGAGCTATATCCTGTAGGTGCAGCCAAGATGGAAAAGGTCCTAACAGGGAGGTCAAATCATAGTTCACTGGAGTATGAACTGTCAACCCACTTCACTACAAGATGAGCCCTGGGGTTAGAAGTTGCCTACCATATTAATATAGTGAGGAAGAGCAGAGGGTGAATATGAGTAGCACCAGATCTAATGAAGTGGTGGGATCAAATTTGAGAGGATGCCCAGCTACAGATGTGCCTGGAGGGGAAATGAACATCTGTTGCTGTTGCAAAGAACAATTCAGCATAACCAAGGCAAACTGAATGTGGTCCAACACGAGATGTGAAGATTAAACATTGACATCCTGGGAATTAATGAATTCAGAAATGGAAAATTGACTGGAATGTGACATTTCATATCAGACACCACCAGATCTTCTACCGTGGCCAAGATTTCCACAGCAGAAATTAAGTAACCTTCATAATAACGCCTTTTACTGTGTGGATCACAACAACGTGTGGCAAGATCTTAAAAAAATAGAGTGCCAGACCATTTCATCCATCTCCTGAAGAATCTGTATGTAGATGGTCAGAACCAAACATGGAACAACTGAATGGTTCAAGATTAGTAAAAGAGTGGGACAAGTTTGTATATCGTCACCTTATTTATTCAACTTTAGGCCAGGCTAGACAAATCCAAGGTCATAATCAGCATTGTTGGGAGATATATTAACAACCTTAGATATGCAGATGATACTACTCTGATGGCTAAAAGACAGAAGAATTAAAGGGCTTATTGTTGAGGATGAAAGAAGAGAGTGCAAGAGCTGACCTGCTGCTCAACATTAATAAGATAAGTTCAAACATTTTATTTTAGTAGGCTCCAAGAACTCTGCAGTTAGTGACTGCAGCCATGAAATTAAAATATGTTTGCGTCTGGCATGTCTGAATAAGCAATTCAAAAGTAAAGATATTACACTATCAACAAAATTCAGCAAAGTTACAAGTATTCTCAGTAGATATGAGAGCTGGACCCTAAAGAAATCTTAGCATTTGTGAATTAACACCTTTGAATTATGGTGCTAGAGAAAACTGCTTAGAGCTCCATGGACTGCAAGAAGGTCCTATCAATCAATACAACTGCAAATCATGTCAAACTGTTCACTAGAATGTTTGATCCTGAGGTTAATATTTTAGACATATCATATTGCTGGGAAAGATTGAATACACTTGATTAAGGGGACGGCAGAGGTGGAGATGAATAGATGAAGACATTGAAGCAATGAACAGGAGCGGTAGGACAGATTTGCCTCAAATACTGTGGTCCATAGGGCCACGAAGAGTTGAGCATGATTGAACAACTAACCAAAAACAACAGGCAGCAGAAGGGAACCGACGCTTACTTTCAAGGTAAAACAAAATGCATTTTTTTAGGCCAGAATGTAGGGATGACACTTTGAATACTGGTGAAGCAATTAGTATTGAGCAGGTTTTGGAGTCTTAGAATGCCTTCCTCATTTACAAGCAGTGTTATTCTTAAATGCAGACATGTCTGTGGTTCATTAGCTTTGTTAACATAGAAATTAGCTCCCCCGTAAAAACAAGCGTAGCTATCCCTTCATATCTACTTTTCCATCTAGTGAGTTTATCCTAAGCACATTTTGATAGGTAACTTTTCATCCCATAGCAAAATAAATACTGCTTTTTATTGAATGTATTCTATCTTTATAGAGCACTATAAAGTACAATCAGTCTCAGTTTTTTTACAAGCATATTTAAAAAAAAGGAAATAACCCTTTAGTCATCCTACTGACCACTAATAAAATGATCCATTAAACTGAAGCACTTGAATCCATCGCAGCTGTAAAACTAACTTAAGAAGTGTGGTAGGCCAGATACATTCTGTGATATATCAATAATTTTTAATGTAAACTGCTCTGGGAACATATTCTATTCCAATCCATTAGCGGGAGAAATAGATTAACTGCAGGAGCTAATGGCACAGTGCAGTATAAATATTTACATTAGTGTATGACTACATCTTTTTATTAGTAGGTCATACATTCTCTTCCTTGCTGTATGTCTTTCACTTTATTATTAGATATTAATGTGAATTTATTCCCCAGGTAGTAATAGAGTTTAGCTGCAATGCAGATCAGCAAGGCAGCAGCCTGTGTTTAACTACTTGTGAGTTAAATTGAAAATTTTAACCTGATATACATGTATTAGTCATTGGAAAACCTATGACATTCTGCCATTAGCATTGTAATAACTATAACTTTGAAACATAGATTTTTTTTTACATTTTCCAATAAACCCTAATATTAACTTGATATATTCTTTTATGGGTTTTTGTACATATAATATAACTAGGCATGGCATACATATGATATAGGTGACAACTTAGGGTTATAAAAGAAAAATAAAATAGGTAGGAGACATAGTAAATCACAATATTAAAGTGGGATGAAATTCAGATATTTATATAATGTGCATTTAAAAGGAGCATGTTTTATATAATATAAAAACATTTTAAAAAATAAAACATGATAATGCAAATGTTAAATAACTGAAGCTTTGAGCCCTCTGCAACTGTATTTGCAAAAAAATAATAATATTGCCTTCTGTGTGTGTCACTGAAGCAGTTATAAAGCTATCTGGAGAAATAGTCACTAGACTTGGCTGAAACTGACACTCCCAAATCAGAACTCGTCAGATTGCCACCTTGAAACCAAAGGATGTGATGAGATCACCAATAGAGAGAAATGGGACCACAAACAGAAAGACTGATGGGGGAGGAAGTTGTGATGTCCCAGATACCAGTACTGTGAAGAATGTGTAGCAGGTGAGTATGATCAACAGTGTCAAAAGACAGCACGTATGTGATGGGGAAATTGTGAAATGGAGAATTCAGAGAGAATTTGTGAGCTTCCTTTTGGGTACAGGCAGCAGTCCAGTGTCGCAATTCATGAAAAGGAGGTTAAGGAGAAGAAACAGGAGCCACAAGATATATAGGGATATAGGGATTATCAATGTGGTAACCCAAATCCCCTAATAATTGAAATGGGGTATTAGATGAAAGACAGTAAGAGAGCCAGGCATTAAAAAAAAGACAGAAATCTGGAATAGGTGAGAAAAGCTGGACTATGTGCATTTCAAATGATGGAAATGCAAGAGAGAATGCAACAGGAAGTCTGCCATAATGGCACTAGAAGGAAAAGAAGGCCCACATCTCAACATCTGTTATTAGGGAGAGGAAAGTGAGAGAAGAAATTTCCACCATAAGAAAAAAGGCTTAAAGCAGACTCTAAAGTAGAATCCGAAGAAGTGAGCCAGGGTTTTGTTTCTAGTCAGTTAACCATTAAAAACCATCTTTATACCACCTTTGTTATTTTTTATTGCAATGGTACTCTTATCTGTACTGCTGTCTAAAATACTAATTGCATTTCGGTATATAAAATGGTGATCGATAACCAACTCACAAGTTGAGCCATACTCCTGTGCTGATTTCGAGCTACATTCAATTCTGCGATTTAGAGATTTGGTAGCCCTATTCAATTGGCGTCTTTTTGCGGCTTCCGATCGGGTTACGGGTTACTGGCTTGAAAAAGTTGATAAAATAACAAATCGCTATTCAATTGCTCCAATTCCCCAAGCTTGCAAACGTATCCTCAATCGTTAACCGCAAATGGAGGATATAATTCTACATGTGTTAGAGAGCACCCACAAAGGGGTTAAACACCAATTCATAGCACTGTAAATGCTAATGAAAGATCAATCCTGCACTGTAAATAACGGGGAAAGTGTTGATAGACATTAGAATTAATTGCACAACAGTCTCAAGCCCGCACATCGGCAGGAAATAAATTGTATTTTTATGTGTCATTTCAGGGTTAAAACAATCTTGGGTATCAATGAATACATATCAGGCTACCCATATGGACTAGAACAGGATTGGCATTCATTTTCATGATTCTTTATTTTTCCATGTCTTGCAAGTCTGATCGAATTTCGGACCCCTACATCTAATTGAATGACAGGCAACCTCCACGTTTTGCTGCCGTAATTCAGATAGTCTAATTTCCTATTGGCCCTTTCGAAATGGGAGGTTACGGGCTTGCTTAATTGATCATGTTCCCGCCCTCATCTGCTCATAGTTTATGGTTTTGGCATCAAGGCCGCAACTTGCGATCTTGAGCAATTGAATAGCATCGCAAACGGAGGGGAACTGGAGCCTGCAACTTACTTGCAGACAAGTTACGGGCCTGGAATTGAATGTGGCCCTTGATTTGTATTTTTTTGGGATGCATCAACTAATAAAAATTAGAACTTTATTCAGTCTTATACTCATATTAACTGAAGAGGGCAGTTTCTTAAATTATGAAACAATGGGTTTGGACTATTATCGCTAGAAATTATTTCTAAAGCTGCAGTAATTTAGAGATGAAAATTACTTAAAATTCAATTTTAGACTTTACACTTTATGCTTTAAATTTAGTAGTTAACTTATTTATGTTTTCTTAAAGGCCCATTTACCTCACTATAAGTGCTCTTGACGGTGTGAAAGAGCACACAATTCTATGTTAAAATGATCTATTGCTTTTTTTAAATTACACTAATAACAGCTAACGGCCGTTAAAAGCTCCTTGAACAGAAAGAATTATGATAAAACTCTGCTTTCAGGAATGTAATTAGCCATCAGTTAACCCACAAGTAACATATTTAGGAGTTTCTTGCAGTTATTTCACTGCACAGATGAATTTGGGAAGGGATAACCCTCTTTATGCTCTGCTCTATGCACAGAGCTCTTGCTGTTGGTCTGCCTGTGAAAAAGGCACCTATTTAAAAAATTCAAAAAGTATTTCAACACATTTTTAGGAGTACATTACAGTGGTGTCCTCCAAGTTGTGCTGAATTCATTGGCCCTTTAATTTGTACCATATATCTGATGCATCTGTGTCAGGACTGATTTTGGGGCCATGATGGGTGAGGAGGTCACAAAAAGAATTCAGACCTACTCTAACAGAAGGAGTGTGTGTGAGATCTTTCTGTGTTTTATATATATCTGTAACAATAAAGAAGTAGTCTTCCATACACTAAATATAGGTGTGGTCTGATCTCTCTGCGGTCCCATGACTGATGTCCGGATCTAAACATCTGGTGTGCTGAAATGAGAACAAAGTCACAACCTATAAATGGTCCCTGTAAGCTAAAGCAGGAAAAGTAGGGGTGCATAGACCCCTCAGTTTTTGAGTCATGACATATTGGTTGGCAGTCTGTTACATCTCAATGCGGTAACAAGCAGAAGGCTGCTTACAAGGGCACGATGGAGGAACTAAGGCCAGAGTATGACCCCTGCAGAGGGGAGGACGAACTGGAGACAGGTGATAATGTTGTGCAGGTCACCCAAGAACCAATCCCTGGCCCCAGGTTATCTGCAGCTGAGGAAGACGAGGTGTCCAGGAGGTTCTTAGTGTGGAGGGCTGTTATGCTAGAGCTAAGTAAGAATCAACTGGTCACCCTCTGGACACAAATAGTGCAGGAGATCCAGTGGGAGAAGAGAAGTGGATGTGGAACTTGTATCACCAGTGGAGGCAAAATCTCCTGCAGGCTGGAAGGAGACAGAGAGGAGGAGAGCCAGGTGGCAAGGAAGCAAAGGACTGTTAGGGAATGGCTCTTCTAAAGCAATGGATGGTGTTCCTGGGATTGTGGCAGGGCCATGAGCTGTCAAGCTGCCTGGAGGAACTTGTAACTAAAGAGATTGCATTGGAGAAGCAATATGATGCCTGGATAGGGTCTGTTGGTGCCCTTGGAGAGGCTCCCTATTTTCGATTGGAGCTAATGGATAGGCTCTGGGAGGTTGTGTATGGTAATCCTGAGTGTGGTATGGGAACCGTAAAGAGGCAGAATAACTTGTTTCTGTAACTCTGTCAAGGTCTGGGACTAGAGCCATGGTCCCAGGAGGCTAATTTGCTGGAACCCCTGTTTCAGCAAGTGCTGCAGTTGGAGGCTGAGTATGTTGAATTGTTGGATGAGGCATCCATGGAGAGATTTTGGTCATCCAGTTGGGAGGAACCCTGCCAGGTGGACAGGGATGAAGAGGACTGGTTACCAGACCCTTACCAACCAGGAGGTATGCACAAGAGGAATTATTGCTACAGCGGTCTGGGGAGGGAATGTTATGGATTCTGTGTCAATATGGATGTACAAATGGGCCAGGCCAAGCTAATTTTTCTATGGCTGTGCCAGATTCGGACTGTACTATGCAGTTTGGATACATACAGGAATAAAAGGACTATGGGACTCACACTGTGATATCAGGCCAGGTGGAGGGCCTGGGAGGTAGCCTGTGTACCTACCGTGGGGCTCCAGCTGATGACAGCCACAGTTCAAGGGACAGACTCAGCAAGCAGCCCTGGAGGCACCACTGTTCATAACAAGGTTGTGGGGAAGACAGGGGGTGTCTATCAAATGAATGGCCCAAGGGGAAGTCTGGATCAGAACAGGGAAATCCTGCTGGATAAAAGACCAAGCTATTAAACTAGACTGGGACAACACTCTATATTGTGTGCCCAAGCAAGCAGAACTGGAACACAGTGCCAAGGAGAGGTCCAAGGAGAGGGAGAAATGGAGTCTCATGTCCAGACCATTGTTCCTGGTGAGCATGGTTACCATGCCCAGTTGTGATGCAGGGGAAAATGGAGACAGTGCTGAGCCCATGTTTCACCACGGGGGGATCGAGGCTATACTCAAGGCCCGGGTTTCTGATGCCAGCCAGCAGATCCAACAGGCAGGGTACCCACTGGGATCATGGTTTGCTTTTATTCCAAAGGAATATGATTATGCTCCTGGCCTAATAGCCAATGAGGGATACTTGGCCTGGACTGTGTGGTTGTTGCTGGGGTCACCACCAGAATTGTTTTCTCTTCCAGAAATTCTACAAGAAAATAATGACAAAAATCTGCCCTGAGCACCCAGAATCAGAGCCCGTGCAGGGGGAGGCCTGGGGAAATAGTTTTCCACCTATGCCCCAATGGAGTTGGGTGGCCCTCCCATTTCTGCAGGGCAGATTGAGATACTGTTCAGGATTGGGGGGCTTGTACAAAGAGGGGCCCCTTGGGATGCTATTTCCAGTACAACCCATTGCTTCTTTCTCCCTACGGCCACAGGAAAATGGTGAACCACAGAATGCTTCTCCTGGGATTTTATGTCTAAGCCTCAGAATGCCAACATCCATCTGATCAAAAGATGGACGCCGGGATTCAGCATTTAAAAATGGGGCCAGCTGTCATGACTGATGTTGGGGCCATGATGGGACCCCCACAAGTAATACTGTTATCTGGGACTCTTACACATCTCATTGATAACATAAAGGCTATCAAAATGGATATGGGATGTGGTCTAAGGACTGTGACAGGTGTTTTTTTATTATGTATAATGTATAATTTAAAAAAAATGTATGTTCTAAGCCATGCTTGATACACTGACTTCCATCCTAGGTGTTTCCCTCACCCCAATAGTACATATAAGCAAATAACTTGTGTAAAACCACATAGAGCAACTTGCCAGGCATCTGGCCTCTGACCTGAGGGTTGGAATGCCCTCTGCCCCCTTGCAGGCTTCAGGATGAACACAGATCTGGAATATTGGTGACATAGCCAGATGACCACAGCTCTTGTATATCTGGCGATGATTGGGGGCGTTATGGCTGGTGATGGGGTGAGGAGGTCACAAGAAGAATTCAGAGCTCCTTTAACATAAGGGGTGTGGGTGAGATCTCTCTGCGTTTTTTATATATATATATATGTAACAATAAACAAACATTTTAGTCTTTCATACACTAAATATGGGTGTGGTCTGATCTCGGTTTTATGACTGATGTCTGGATCTAAATAGCTGGTGTGCTGAGATGAGAGCAAAGTCGCAACCTATAAATGGTCCCTGTAAGCTAAAGCAGGAAAATTCGGAGTGCATGGACCCCTCAGTTTTTTGGTCGTGACAATCTGGTTTCTACAATATTATTATTATTAATATCTGTCTGTTTTGAAATACAGTTATGTTAGCCGATGACATAAAAGCAATTTTAATGAAAATATTAATTTTACTAGCCAGAGTGTTTACAGACTCACAGTAATAACAGTAATTCTTCCTGCCCAGTGAACCAGAAATCTGGGTTTGTGGTTTGAAGTGTCCTGGTCTGCTTCTGAGCATGTGCAAGGGAGTGGATAAGTTGTCCACTATTAAAAACTGATTTTAATCACCATCAAGATAATGTATTCTCTTTACCGTCCCTTCATCTCTCTTCTGCTGAATAGAAGAAATAATAGCACAACACAGCCCCTCAGACACCAGAACACTAACTCATGTTCTGTATCCATAATGGAGCCCTGTAGACAAAAAATACAGTTTCTACAAAAATAAATGTATTCTCATGGCTTACATAGCTGCTAACTTAATTTGTTATGTATAACGTTGTTTATTTTCCAAACTACAATGATCCTTTAACTGTTAAATTGTGGAGTTTGATGATACAAATACAGTCCTATGATGTTAGGTTACAACAGTGTAAACAAAAATAACAGTATAAACTATATAATAATATTCAGGCACACTTTCTTAATACTTAAAATATTCTCATTACAGCTTCAAATCCTATGAAAGATGGTCAGGCCTAATAGGGCTATATAAATAAGACATGCATAAGACTCTCTTTAATCCTTGTTCTGGCTGGTTGGTGATCTCCTAATCACCCAGCCTGAAGCACTGTATTGATTTCCTAGAAAGCTGATTTGGTATATTTAGTTTAATTCAAACTACAAAATGCAATTTCTGCTGAAACCACATGAAAGGTTACTCATCCTGCCTGACAGATTTATGATAACTTCCAAAGTATCAGTGGAAATCCTTTATGAAATATCAGAGGATAAAAGGGTCTAACACCTTTGTGCTTGGAAATTCTGTAGCATTATTGAGGTCAATAAAACTCCAAGGAGAAATGAATGAAATTGATGGTTTTGTGTAGTTCTAAGAAAATGCTTACATAAGTCAAAGGAGATTCAATGGCCAAGATTCTCTAAGGTGCAAGGTCAAGCAGAGGTGTTGCACTGCAGAGTGAGGCATCTGCAGCAACTTGCTATTATAATATTGCAAGGAGGAAGACATACAATGCATGTTTTATTAGAAATGCAAATAAGATGTAGGCCTCACCGTGCTACGGATTCTTAACAACCCTTGTAGATAAGCAAAAACTAAATGTTTGTAAATAATCATGTAAATAATAGTATTTTCAGAAAAACAATCTTCATTTTATCAGACGCTAATGCATTAAAGCTTTCATGAGGCTGTTAAAAAGCATGACATTTAGTCTTGATGCCAGTAGGAAGTATGGTAGACACAAACATAACCTCCTTAAGTCACAAGGATTGTCTACTAAAGATTTTAGCTGAAAATTATGTATGCCTACAATACATTTTACAAAGTGCTAATGTTAATTTGTTGCAAACTTCACAGACGTATGCCAGTTTTTCCAGTTTATAATGGTCCTTTAAATTAGTGCACTGTGTTTATTCCCAGTTTGTAGATACGGATGTGTTACACCTACCTCACCATCTTCCCACACGGCGAAGGTCTATTTATCTGGTATAATATTGGAATGAAACTGAAACACACATGAAATGGTAAGGGAAAAAAAAACACTTGCATGTTTGTGAATTATGTAGGAAACTAAAAACATTACCAGATTAATGAGCCTCGAACAGAAAGACATTTTGGAGAATGTCTAAAAGAGTCACTGCAATGACCTAACAACATAAGTTACATATTTTAATAAGGCACTGACTATTAATAAAATTCATATTCAATTTTTTTTAAATGCAATATTCAATGTTAAACCTACTTTCACAGTTCAACCTCATCTGCATTCTGATCATTATTAATGTATAATAGAGAAAGAGTGAATCAATAAGTGGTTATGGAGAGAGAGAGGGTTGTGATGGTTTATGGAAAGAGAGGTAGTAACAGTATGCAAAAAGTAGGTGTTGGTGAATTAGTATGGAAATAAGAGTGGCTGAGGAAAAGAGAGAGAGGAATTAAGACTGAAGAAGACAGAATGTTTTATGTGGATCCATATGATGCCTTTGCTTCTGGATTGCTACCTTGTTGTGGTAAAGGGGCTTGTGTACCTCAATAAAACTGTGACCTATACCATGTTGGGTCACCAAAGATGGGCAGGGCATAGCAATATGTGCCTGGTGGGCTGCAGTCCATAGGGTCATGGAGAGTCAGACTCAACTGAATGACTAAACAACATACAATGTCTAGTGTGGTCTAGAATAGGCACCTTCAGTAGCTGCACAAGTGTAATTTAGGAAACTGAGGGCTAGTCTCTTTACACACCCACTATGATCCGGAGTGATTCCAGGCGTTCTGAGGCAAGTATATTCAGTGCTTTCTAAAGGTAACACTTTTGCCTGGGCAACTGTTCAATTGCACATACATCTCCACTGTTGTGTCATAAAACAGGTAAATACATGGCCACAGTAGATATCAGGTTCTAGGTTCTTGAAGTTTTGCAACTAACATACCTTAGCTGTATTTAAAGGGCCATTTACCTCATTATAAGTGTGCTTCATGGTGTGAAAGAGCTACACCAATAACACCTAAAATACTATGGTATTAGGTCTGACTGCTCCATGATTAACAACATATGCCGACACTAGTCAGTGAAGCTCTGTGTGAAGACAAAGTTTTTAGTTTTTCAATGAAATTCATGAATGCAGCCGGACAAGTTAACCCCTGTCATTTTTAGCTTATTCTAGCAGTCATTTCCCTGCACAGATGAATTTATTCAGGGTTAACACTCTGTCTGCTTGTGCTCATGGCAAGGAGCAGTTGCTGTGAGTGTGTCTGTGGGGCATGTCAGAGTCTCCATGTAAACAGAGATTTCATTTGTAAATTTATTTTTGAATAAAGAAAGTGGTTAAAAAATTTAAAAAGTATTTCAAAATGTTTTTAAGATATCTTTTCTTTCATATGGTCCAAACTGTGCTGAATTAAGTGGCCCTTTAAGCATATGCTTGTTACTTAAGCAGGAGCCCAATACCCCAGCCCTTTTGTGACTTGCTCAGCATATAATTTTGACATCCATGTATGGAGTATTTCATAATTTATGGGTAGGGGTTAAAGTACCATGCTATGAAAAAAAAATAATTAACATGTCAAATTTTATAATAGTGTAAGGCTCACCAAATTTGGAGGAACTGGTATTATGTGTTACTCCAAAAACAAAGTGATAACATTACTATCCCGGATTGATCATCAGCACAGCAAATTAAGAGGTCACATAAACAAAACTCTGTTAACATGCAAAATAGTAAAAAACAAACAGTAAACTAATTGTATGATTATACCAATAAATAACTGTTAAGGATATATTTTTTTAAATAGCGACAGTATTAGAATGAATACTGAAATTATAAAAAAAAAAAAAAATTGTCTCACAAAAAAATACAACTTTAATAAATGGCTTTACACAAGCAGATATATAAACATTTTTTTAAACAATTTTAAAAAATGTTATTGCTTATTAAAACAAGGGTACAATTTTATATCATGATCATCAGGCATGGATCCACACAACTCATCTAATCAATCTGTTTCACTTCATCTATCTAATCTAACCAGAAATGTCTACACTCCCTTCTCTTTTTCGCAATAACATTATATTGGGTGAAATCATAAGATAATAACAATTATATATGCCTTTGTATGGTTGCAAAGAAAATATTATGATTTATGACGAATACAATTAAGAGAAGAAAAAAATAGGAAGAAAGACACATAATATTCTGATCAACTGTATGAACATAACAAAGATAGTCTTCTCTAAAGGTTCTGACCATAAATATCAAGAAGAATATGTATGCATCTTATCCATTATGTTCCCATCTTAAACGGTCCGGTGCTACCCTAAAGACTTTTATAGAGAGAGGGGTGTGTAAATTAGAAAAAGTTATCAAGAGGAAATGACCATATTTTCTGTGCCCCAAACTGTGAATTAATCCAGGGGTTCCTGATATTATAAAAAAAAAATCGATTGTATCTGACAAAATGTGTGACAATCATTCATGTAGAATACAAATAATTTTAGCAATGACTTTTTCTCATCTGTTTTTTTTTTTTATTCATAACATTTTTATTTTACATAAAGTTAGACTTTATCCAAACATAAGAAAATTTTAAAAAAAAAAGACAAGTTTAAACATTACTGAACATTTTACAAGTATACAGTTAATATCTCTGCTAAATTAAAGAGTTATAATTTTACCAAAACCATGGTAGGCTATAACAAAAATAAGTTGTTGATTCATAAATGGTTTCTATAAATTAACCATAGTTCATAACACTTTAAGCATACAGTAATGAAGTCTAAAAAAAAAAAGGGAGGAAAGGGAAAGGAAGGGGGTTTTTGCTTCCACACCTTAAACCGAACCCTCGGTCCGTTTCTAAACTTGATAGGCCAGACATGTCACACCTTTTCCTGAGGAGTTTTATAGGAAGCACAAAGATGAGAGGGACAAAATTAATAAGTAAATACATAGAAAAGTAAATAAATAATTATAGTAAAACTAAATAAACCTATTTCTTATATCTGTCCCAAAGCAACCAATAGTTGGTATGATTCAAAACTTTTAAATCTGGATTGGTTTCACTGCAGCACTTTTATCAATGTGGATAATAATACAGTTATCATTCTCTGTTTTCCATGGCATAATACAAAAAAATAGTCTTTGAAATTACTTCACTTGAATTTCAGTATTTTTTTCCTATGATCAAAAGTTGATTTCATTATTCATGCTTCTCTAAGTCACCTTTTAGATGTTAATAAGATTGCCTGCTATGTGTAATTTTATCATTTTTTCATTAACACTATAGGGTTTGCAGAATACATTGGCACACGCATACCAGGTCTATATCTGTGTCACAGCAAGGTCACACCTATCCAATCCAATTATCACAGCTATCTGAAAGTCAAGTGTAAATAATTTCAGCTTTACAATCTGGTCCACAGTGGATAGATATCCACAACATCAATTTAACATGCATTTTCTAGACACTATTCAGCTTGAAGAGGAGATAAGAAGAAATGCTATTTGATATATAAATATTTTGTATTATTTGAGCCATTTAATCAAACATAAAAGATGAGAAAAACTCTTTACTCATATATCCCGCTAAAGTTTGTTTTACCTAGGTTATTAAATATTATTTGCTAGATAACTCTCCCAGTAATGGCTTGCTTGTTTTATTAAGTTTACTAGCAGTTATAGTTGATCCTATTAAATGAAAATGTTCTGCTATATCTAAATAAACAATAGCAACAATAATAATTCATAGGTTTTCTGACCTTCTGCAACACTGCTACCCTGTATTACCAACCAGTGCTAACATGATCAAGTCTCTTTATGATCTGTTATTGTGTTTTACCTTTCTTAAATATTTTCATTGGTATTGTTGTACATTGCGCAAAACCTGCAGTAATGCTATATTCTTAATTAACAAAATAATTACACAACAATTTAAACACCTTATGATGCTGCAGTAAAAGCTAATGGCACATAACATGGATCTCACCAACACTGAAATCATGCACTACCTAATAATTACTAATTGCTAGTAGTCATTGAAAGGCTTGCATCCACATTTTTAAGATCCATTTAGGAGTGGATCAAATATGATGATAATGTTTCTAGATAATATGGCACACATTTACAGCATTATTAAATTGCGATTCGGCAAATTGAAAAGGGCTCTATTTAAGCACATAGCATATTTTTTTTACAGAATCTTTTAGTTAGTGAACTTCTATCCAAAAGCAAGTTCTTCACTAACTAAAAACGTCTGTAAATAAAATATGCTATGTGCTCAAAAAGAGCCCTTTTCAATTTGCAGAATTGCAATGTAATAAGGCTGTTAATTCTAAGCCCGTAATTACCTTCGCACTGCCCGTATGTCTGCAGGTTAGAAATTTGCTACAGTTGCGGATTTATTTAATTGACTCAAGTTCGCAAGTACAAGCTCACAGGCACCACACGCAAACAATGAACCTGTACGTAGCATTTCAGGGCATGTTCATGATCAATTAAGCAATCCCATAAGTTACAATTTATTAAATGAGACCGTCATCATGACGTCAGTTAAACATGGAGTTTAGACTACAATTAATTAGTGTTTAGAAGTCTGATTTGCGATCGTACTCACAATCCAGAAATTTAAAAATCAATAAAAAATAATAAATCAATTGTTCTAGTCCATGTGAGTGGTCTGATATGTATTAACTCTGAGATTTCTGGGAATAATATAACACAGGAACAAAACGTAACAAAAATATTTTTTATTGCAGATTTGAGAGCTTTGGACTGTTGTGCAATAATTTCTTTCATTGCTCTCCCAGTATTTTAAAGTACAGTAGTGTGTTTATTTTTGCTTTTACAGTGTTACGAACAGGTGTTTAACCCACCTGCGAGTCCTATGTAGTACTTGTATAATTTTTTAATACATTTGCCATTTATGGTTTGAAGGCATTTGTGGGCTTGTTGAATTGTTGCAATTGAATATGATTTTTCATCCTTATCACTGGTAACATTTGCAGGCTTGAAACTTCAAAGGAGGAGATTATTATTATTATCTTTTGTTTGTAACGCAGCATATTCCGTAAATCGAGTTACGTTTTTGACAACCTCAGTGATTTTGAGCCTGTAACTCGCAAATAGATTGTGAGTAGCAAAATGTAGCCAATTAAATATCTGTAACTTTTACAGGCTTCTGTAATTGTAATTTGGACACTTGAATAGGGGCCTATATATGTAATTTAATGGGGATGTAAAACATCAACAACATTATTATTATTATTATTATAGTTCATTTATAACGCACCAACATATTCCATAGCGTTGTGCATAAGTTAAGTTCAGACAAAGACAAATACAAATTAACATATAGCAAAGCAAGGAGGGCCCTGTCTTTGAGCTAGGAATCCAATGTCCATGGTGCATTCCCAAAGTACTTAGGATAGAAACTCGCAGACTTACAATCTAAGGTAACATCAACAGCTTCATACATATTTTTTTTTTTTTTTAATATAATAAGATGAATTTCAGTAGCTACTTTGCTCAGAAACCCCATATATTGCACCATATGGGCCCTATTTTATTAGCCGGGTCATAATGTTACAAACACACTTCAAGTCAATCTTAAAATTGCTACACATTCTATTAGCTACTCGCATTCCGGGTCCGAGTTACCCACCCACAATCACTACTGACAAGCGAAAGATGCAACTTAGGGCTACCTACTCCAAGTTACACACTATCAATACTCTATTAAAACTTTAGGACTGGCTCGCAAATTAGGTCAGACCCTGTCACGATCTGCTTCTTCAAGGGGGCTTGATTTGAACCTAGTTTAAACCTACCCCAGCAGAATCGTGTAGTTCCTGTTCTCTGTGGCACAAAAGATGGCTTCTGAAGAGGGCAAGGTACAGGCAGAGAATAATGCATACAGGTTACTAGTGGCCCATGGCAAGACCACTCCCCAAGTCAGGATACAACACACAGAAATAGTCTCACACTGTAGATATGTGAAACCAGAGCTGAACCTTTCTTCAATGATGGAGTCAACATATTTATATTCTCCAATACCCCACCCTTTTGTACATTTGTGTATGTGTGTGATGCCAGCCCATCTCACTTGCAACCTTGGGCTATCAAAGCTCTTGAGATCAAATTCACCAAATATCTATAGCTGGCTAGTGAAAAACCCTTGATGTTAAACTCAAGTGTTGCTTCGGACTACTTGAAGGCCATACAGCTGTCTTGACCCAAGGTCTGTATGTGTTAGTGTGCAATGATCTGCAGCTAACTTCCATGCAGAGCATTTTTACCAATTCCACATATGTTCTATATAACATTTTCCCTCTTATAATATATTATAACTAGGATACATAATAACCATGAACAGGCATCATATAATCACACAATAACACATAATCCCAATGCAACAGTGTCATGCGCCCTTGGCCATATTCATATTTACTGGCAATATGAGTCCTTAAACAATTAAATCATGACAGACCCGCAACCAGAAAAGGTACAGATTTTTTAAACAAAATTTACGAGTAGTAAATAGGACTTGCAAAGTATTGTAATGCCAGTTCTGTAGTTGTAGCAGCAATTAAACACACACTACTGTACTTCAAAAACATGGGAAAGCATGGAAATACAATATAATTAATTGCAGAACATTCTCAAACTCACATATATTTGCAATAAAAAATACTATTTGAACTGTTATTTATGTGTTATAACTCAAGGGGTTAATACATATCAAAAAACTCACATGGACTAAACCTGATTCTCTAATGCATCATCTAGAGTACTAGCCGGATGGGCAAACATTACTTATTGTCTCTCGTTAATGCTAAGTCTCCAATTGCAAATGAAGTCTACATTCTTTCATTTACTGACATCATGTTGACGTTCTCATTTTCTATTGGCTGTGTCCAAGAAGTAAATTGTGTGCTAAGTTTAATATTGCCAGCTCATATAATCAAGCCTCCTGAAATCTTACTTACGAAGGCATCGTTTTCGTATAGAGGCTGGGACACTTAAGTTAGGAGTTAGAGATAATAGAAAACATCTAGAAGTTTAAAAAACACCTGCAGCCAAATTTACAGTGGCAATATTTGTGTCAAATAACAACTGGGCTCAATTTATAGGCCCTCTATGCTAAACATTGTTATAAACAATTTTTACATTCACTGTAGATAAAAGCATTGTATGGAAACAACACTCCATTTCCAACAACTTCAATCTGCTGAATAGCTGAAATAGATAAAATTACTCTGGACTAATTGAAGATGTTTATTATCTTTCAACACTACTAATGGAATGTTGACAAATAATTTTAAAACAGAGACAATGGAAAAATTTAGTGTGAGCACCACATTAATACAGTTTTAAAATTAGTGACTTTCTATAAAATCATTTATATTATATTTAATAGTTAGCTATTTATACTGATATTTAGTACTGCAATTGTCATATTTCTGCAGCACAGCTCTCTTACAAAAATGGTTGGAAAACCTAGGCACTAGGCATATATGTTTTTTGTAATCTCTTTAATTTAATTAGGTACATACTTTAATGCTGTATATTCAGTTTTCATATAGTTTAATACATTTTGTACCCACTTTTTATGAATCATGAACAGTGCTACATATTCATTCATTTTTAAGATACTACAAAAAGTTAATATAGTATTGCATTTGTCTGCTAAACAATCTGGGTCGATTTCCCCTGCACAGAAACGATCATCGGTTTCTTAAGAGGTGGGAAGAAGCCAGCAGCACTCAAAAAGGTGAGCCTGGCGTGGACTATTACTGTACAGATTGTGCCAAGCAATTAACCTTGAGACAAGTCAGAGCCATTTCCATAGGACAATAGCTTGTTTCTGTGTAGGGATGATTAAGAGCTATCAGAGTCCTTAAGGAGATCCAGAAATTGATTTTATACCTATTTTAGAGATGTTATTCAGAGGAAACAGAGCAATTTTGGACAGCCATTGAACATTCATCACGGGTGGCTACCTGTTCTACGTTATATTCACTTAAGAAGGCTCAATTCAGAAAAAATGCTTGTCAAATCTGAAATAAATTATTAATGTGTGTGAAACTATTTAAGCATTTTGGGAATGTCATGTCTACAACTTACATTTTATATGGACTACTAGCGACTTGCCCATCAAAAATGACGGGGCAATAAAATTTGAAGCCATGGGAATGCTGTTTGACACACAATGTAAAGCTTTTTGTACTCAGAGGACCTTCGGCGCTCATTGCGAGCCTGTCCTCTTGTGTATTTTTGCTCCTCTGAGCAGCTTCATCACTCATCAGAGAAGAGAGATATATATTTATCTATATTTAGTTAACTAATAATGAATGAATTGGTTCTTGAATAAATTAATATACTTTACATGTTTGTAATATAATATATCCAGCAATCAATAGCCTGAAGAGCTAACAATCTGTTTGTATTTTCCGGCAGCATCCAATGTACTGTTTGAGTGTCGGTGCCCTGATAAAGTGTAATGAATGTCCCAACTGTGCATTGGAAATAAGATGCATGCGCGAGGGCAAACCGTTGGTTTAGTTGTGTAAAGCGTCATTGTAGATTCATAATGTTATTAATGTGTTACGAGGCTCGCAAACATTTTCCGTCATTTGCAATAGTGTATTTTGTATTTCGAAGGTTCCTGTGTGAAAATGCTACGTGTTTGTCAGTGTTTTGCGCGGCCCTTGGTCGTGTTGCCTCGTTTTCATTTTTTTTTGTGACCATTTTTTTTCTGGCTTAGGCGATTTTCGAGTGCCGAAAGTCGTCCAAATCGACTCAAATTTGTGTTCCACCTCCCTCCTAGACGTGTGTGTGATGTTTCTTTTTGTATTTTTAAAATTGTATTTGTTGTTTTGTGTTTTTTGGTTTTCGCGGTTCAGCAATTAATTTTGTATTTTTCATATCTCGTAATTTTTTTTTACTGTGTTATAGTGTATTTTGTACCTCGTACGTTCGTGTGTGAATGTGATATGCAGTTGGCAGTGTTTTGCGCGGTCCGGAGTCGTTTAGCCTCATTTACATTTTTGGGAGCGGCCATTTTTTTTTCTCGCGTAGGCAATTTTGGAATGCCTAAACTCGTCCAAATAGACTTAAATTTGCGTTCCATCTCACTCCCGGACGTCCTGGCTGTTCCCCTATGCTGTGTGTGATGTTTTTGTATTATTTTTTGTGTATTAATTGTATTTTTATTGTTTTTTGGTTTTTGAAGGTTCGGCCGTTAACATCATTTTTTTCCTATCTAGTATTTTTTTCTTTCAAAGTCCTGCATCTAGTAATTTTTTTTTTCTAAGTCCCGTGTTTGTCAACTGCTTCCACGTTGGCGATCCTGCGTTTACTAACTGTTTGGTAACTAAGTCCTGTGTGTTTCATTGCCTTCAGTGCTCGCCTCGAGCAGGCAATGAGCTCCTTCGGCGCTTATCGCCTTTATGCTGCAATTTTTAGTGCCTTAACGGCTCACTTCGCTAAGCGAGGCTCGAAGGTGATGAGCACCTATGGCGCTCATCGTCTAAGTGGTCTGCGTTAAGGGCTCGCCTCGCTTTGCGAGGCTCGCAGCAGTCATCATCTAAGTGTTCCGTTTTAACGGCTCACCTCGCTTTGCAAAAAGTTACAAAAAGTTAATATAGTATTGCATTTGTCTGCTAAACAATCTGGGTCGATTTCCCCTGCACAGAAACGATCATCGGTTTCTTAAGAGGTGGGAAGAAGCCAGCAGCACTCAAAAAGGTGAGCCTGGCGTGGACTATTACTGTACAGATTGTGCCAAGCAATTAACCTTGAGACAAGGTCAGAGCCATTTCCATAGGACAATAGCTTGTTTCTGTGTAGGGATGATTAAGAGCTATCAGAGTCCTTAAGGAGATCCAGAAATTGATTTTATACCTATTTTAGAGATGTTATTCAGAGGAAACAGAGCAATTTTGGACAGCCATTGAACATTCATCACGGGTGGCTACCTGTTCTACGTTATATTCACTTAAGAAGGCTCAATTCAGAAAAAATGCTTGTCAAATCTGAAATAAATTATTAATGTGTGTGAAACTATTTAAGCATTTTGGGAATGTCATGTCTACAACTTACATTTTATATGGACTACTAGCGACTTGCCCATCAAAAATGACGGGGCAATAAAATTTGAAGCCATGGGAATGCTGTTTGACACACAATGTAAAGCTTTTTGTACTCAGAGGACCTTCGGCGCTCATTGCGAGCCTGTCCTCTTGTGTATTTTTGCTCCTCTGAGCACCTTCATCACTCATCAGAGAAGAGAGATATATATTTATCTATATTTAGTTAACTAATAATGAATGAATTGGTTCTTGAATAAATTAATATACTTTACATGTTTGTAATTTAATATATCCAGCAATCAATAGCCTGAAGAGCTAACAATCTGTTTGTATTTTCCGGCAGCATCCAATGTACTGTTTGAGTGTCGGTGCCCTGATAAAGTGTAATGAATGTCCCAACTGTGCATTGGAAATAAGATGCATGCGCGAGGGCAAACCGTTGGTTTAGTTGTGTAAAGCGTCATTGTAGATTCATAATGTTATTAATGTGTTACGAGGCTCGCAAACATTTTCCGTCATTTGTAATAGTGTATTTTGTATTTCGAAGGTTCCTGTGTGAAAATGCTATGTGTTTGTCAGTGTTTTGCGCGGCCCTTGGTCGTGTTGCCTCGTTTTCATTTTTTTTTGTGACCATTTTTTTTCTGGCTTAGGCGATTTTCGAGTGCCGAAAGTCGTCCAAATCGACTCAAATTTGTGTTCCACCTCCCTCCTAGACGTGTGTGTGATGTTTCTTTTTGTATTTTTAAAATTGTATTTGTTGTTTTGTGTTTTTTGGTTTTCGCGGTTCAGCAATTAATTTTGTATTTTTCGTATCTCGTAATTTTTTTTTACTGTGTTATAGTGTATTTTGTACCTCGTACGTTCGTGTGTGAATGTGATATGCAGTTGGCAGTGTTTTGCGCGGTCCGGAGTCGTTTAGCCTCATTTACATTTTTGGGAGCGGCCATTTTTTTTCTCGCGTAGGCAATTTTGGAATGCCTAAACTCGTCCAAATAGACTTCAATTTGCGTTCCATCTTACTCCCGGACGTCCTGGCTGTTCCCCTATGCTGTGTGTGATGTTTTTGTATTATTTTTTGTGTATTAATTGTATTTTTATTGTTTTTTGGTTTTTGAAGGTTCGGCCGTTAACATCATTTTTTTCCTATCTAGTATTTTTTTCTTTCAAAGTCCTGCATCTAGTAATTTTTTTTTTTCTAAGTCCCGTGTTTGTCAACTGCTTCCACGTTGGCGATCCTGCGTTTACTAACTGTTTGGTAACTAAGTCCTGTGTGTTTCATTGCCTTCAGTGCTCGCCTCGAGCAGGCAATGAGCTCCTTCGGCGCTTATCGCCTTTATGCTGCAATTTTTAGTGCCTTAACGGCTCACTTCGCTAAGCGAGGCTCGAAGGTGATGAGCACCTATGGCGCTCATCGTCTAAGTTGTCTGCGTTAAGGGCTCGCCTCGCTTTGCGAGGCTCGCAGCAGTCATCATCTAAGTGTTCCGTTTTAACGGCTCACCTCGCTTTGCAAAGCGTGACGATGTCTCGTAGCTTGACAACTATTATATGTAACTAGCGACTTGCCAGTCAAAAATGATGGGGAAATAAAAAAGTGTTGAAATGCTGTTTGTCACACAATGTGAGTGTACTGTGTGCCTCAACTATATAGACCCTTATAACACACTAATCAACCCATGTAATAACACTATAAGTGCCATGAGGGTCATCCAGGACCCTCATGACACAAAGTGTAAGCACTACACCATTTTAACCAGGTCTCTTATGGGTGTCTATACAGACCCTCATAAGCCTCTATTTAACCCCATTAGTCCCACAAGGGTATCTAAAGACCCTCATGGGACAGTTAGAAGTACAAACACCCCCCAATACACCATTAAATCTAAACTAAACCTTCTGTACACTAACCTATTAACACCTGCACTACCTACGGGCTAATAAACCCCCTCAGCCCACTAATTACAAAATAATAAAACTTAAGTCACAGAAAATAAAAAAGCCTAATCACAGAAAATAAAAAATCTACATTACAGAAAATAAAAACACCTATGTTACAAAAAAAAAAAAATCCACATTACAGAAAATTTAAAAAAATTACACACCTGAAAAGGAAATACCTACAAAATATATACATTACAATATAATACAAATCAAATTAAATACAATACCCCCTATCTAAAATACATTAAATACTTATTCTCTGCCGTTCTTATTCTCTTCTACAGCGGAGCCCCTGTAAAAAATAAACATTAGATTTTTACACATGAATACACACACACAAAATAAAATAAAATAAAATAAACATAATATATATTGAACTTACCTTTGCGTGATGTCCCTATGCTCCTCCTCTTCTGCCCCGGATGGGCCCTGGAAGAATCCTCGCTCCAACGCTAATGAGACCCCTGGAGACTTTTTCAGCAGAGAATTGACAATGGCGCCTTCTAATTGGTTGAAAACGCTGTCAATAAACTTTCAGCCAATCAGAAGGCACCAAGGTGTGAGTAAATCAGAATGGGATACACCCCCATATCCCATTCTGATTGCCAATGCACATGTTTAATACAAAAAGAAAGGCTATACTGCCTTCAGCCAATCACAATGGGATACAACTCCACGGGGTGATTAGCTGGAGGCATGTATGCAATCTGATTTGCCACAGTGACAACAGCCAATCAGAGGGTGCTATTCCCTTCAGCAAATCACAATGGAATACACCTCCTGGATGACCCTCATGGCACTTATAGTGTTATTACATGGGTTAATTAGTGTCCTATAGGGGTCTATATATAACCCCCATGAGTGACAAGGTTAATGAAGGGCTTATGGCGGTCTGTATTGACCCCTATGAGTGACAGGGTTAATAAATGGGATATGGGTGTCTGTATTGACCCCCATGAGTGACAGGGTTAATTAATGGCTGATGGGGGTCTGTATTGACCCCCATGAGTGACAGGGTTAATTAAGGGTTTATGGGGGTCTGTTTGAACCCCTAAGAGGGTCAGGACTAATAAATGGATTATGGGGGTCTGCATTGACCCCCATGAGTGACAGAGTTAATTAAGAGCTTATGGCGGTCTGTACTGACCCCCATGAGTGACAGGATTAATGAAGGCTTTATGGGTGTCTGTATTGACCCCCATGAGTGACAGAGTTAATTAAGGGATTATGTGGTCTGTATTGTCCCCATGAGTGACAGGGTTATTTAGGTGCTGATGGGCCTCTGTATAGAGCCCCATGAGTGATAGGGTTACATTTTTTTATTGCGGGTCCTTTAAGGACCTGCAAGGCAGGAAATTAGAATTTTGATTGCAGCGGGAGTCCCCGATCGCATGTGATCGGGGACCCCCACTGTGAGGGTTAATATGGGGCTAATGTGGGGATTATGGGGGTCTGTATTGGGGGGTTAATTTTAGGTGCCGGTACTTAAAGTACCCCACTGCCGGCCTTAACCGTTTGTGTGCCGCGGGCCCTTTAAGGACCCGTGGCAGGGACTTAACACGTTTTCAGTGCAGTGGGGGACATGATTGCAAGGGTTAATGTTGGGAAAATGCCATGGGCTTAATGTTGGCACAAATCGAGGGGTCCGATCCGACCCCTGTAGCAAGGGGTTAATACGGGGTTCTGAGCTTATCTTGGATCTCTGCAAGGGGTTAATGTGGACTTCCGAGCTTATCTCAGGTCTCTTGGCTAAGTTGTACGTGGCTGGCAGTGTTTTGCGTTGTCCAGGGTCGTGGAACCTTGTTTAATTTTTTCCGTACAACATTTTATTTCTTGCTTAGCCGATTTTTGAGTGCCGAAACTGGGGATTTTCTGGTTAAATTTGATCGTATCCTCACTTCCAGAAGTCCTGGCTGTCCCCCAGTGCTGTGGGGGAGTGTTTTCTTTATTATTGTGTTTATCAGTGTGTTTTTCGTGTTTTTGTGTTTGCACTTTTCGGGTGATTAGAACGTTGTTTTGCGATTTCAGGTATATTTCTTTTCTAAGTCCTGCGGCTTCGCAGGCAATGAGGGAGAGGAGGAAGGGAAGAGAGACACAGGGGAGGGAGAGGAGGAGGGGAAGCGAGACACAGGATAAGGAGAGGAGGAGGGGAAGAGAAAGACTGGGTAAGGAGAGGAGAAAGGGAAGAGAGACACAGGGGAAGGAGAGGAGGATGGGAAGAGAGACACAGGGGAAGGAGTGGACTAAGTGCTGCGAGTTAACTTTTTTTGGGGTGGTTTTGTTACAATTTTTTTTCTTGGTATCTTGGTTTTCAGGCCTGTTCTTGGGCTTATTTGGTGCGCTGATTCAGAAAACCACATCAGCTCTAGTTTCTTAGATATAGATATGGGATAGTAGAGCCAAACATGAAGGTTGGGCAAGAAAAGATTGGCCTCAGAGGGAATATACATTGTTTTGAGAACAAAATTTAATCAATGAACAGTGCCTTGCAAAAGTATTCACCCCCTTGGCATTTTTCGTGTTTTGTTGCCTCACAACCTGGAATTAGCATGGATTGTTTTCAGATTTGCATAATTTAAATTTACAGAATAGGCCCACAACTTTGAAGATTTTTTTTGGTTTATTGTGAAGCAAACGACAAATAGGACAAAATAACAGAAAAAGTCATTGTGCATAACTAGTCACTCGCCTAAAGTCAATACTTTTACCTTTTGCGGCAATCACAGCTCCAAGTTGCTTTGGAAAAGTCTCTATGAGCTTGCCAAATCTTACCACTGGGATTTTTGCAAATTCCTTTTTACAAAACTGCTCAAGCTCCTTAAATTTGGATGGTTTGCTCTTATGAACAGCAATCTTTAAGTCTGACCGTAGATTTTCTATTGGATTGAGGTCTGGGCTTTGACTAGGCCATTCCAACACACTTACATGTTACCTCTTAAACCACTCAAGTGTTGCTTTAGCAGTGTGTTTGTCCTCCTGGAAGGTGAACCTCCATCCTAGCCTCAAATCACGCACAGAGTGGTACAGGTTTTGCTCAAGAATATCCCTGTATTTAGCACCATCCCTCTTTCCCTCAACTCTGACCAGTTTCCCAGTCCCGGCTGCTGAAAAATAGTGTTCTTTGGGTGATATGTGTTGGGTTTGCGTCAGACATAGCGTTTTCTTTGATGGCTGAAAAGTAACATTTTAATATCATCAAACCAGAGCACCTTCTTCCATATATTTTGGGAGTCTCAAAAATGTGCCATTTTGTTTTTTTCTTCTGCTATAAAGCCCAAATCTGTGGAGCATACGGCTTATTGTCGTCCTATGTACAGATACTCATGTGTCTGCTGTGGAACTCTGCAGCTCCTACAGGGTTACCTTAGGTCTCTGTGCGGCCTCTCTGATTAATGCCCTCCTTGCCCAGTCCGTGACTTTTGGTGGGTGGCCGTCTCTTGACAGGTTTGCTGTTGTGCCATGTTCTTTCCATTTGGTTATGATAGATTTGATCCTGGGGATCATCAAAGATTTGGATATTTGTTTATAACCTAAACCTGACTAGTACTTCTCAACAACATTGTCCCTTACTTGTTTGGAGAGTTCCTTGATCTTCATGGCAGTGTTTGGTTAGTGGTGCTTCTTGCTTAGGTGTTGCAGCCTCTGGGGCCTTTCAAAAAAGGTGTGTATATGTAATGACAGATCATGTGACACTTAGATTGCACACAGGTGGACATCATTTCACTAGTTTTGTGACTTCTGAAGGTTGCACCTTTTTATGGGCTTCATAACAAAGTCGGTGAACACATGCTAATTTTCTGTTTTCTATTTCTAAACAATAGTTTTATGTATATATTTTTCTCATTTCACTTCACCAACTTAGACTATTGTGTTCTGATCCATCACAAAAAAATTCAGATCAACAAAACATTGAAGTTAAGGCTGTAATGTAACAAAGTAGGTAAAAAGTCATGAAGGGTGAATAATTTTGCAAAGCACTGTAAAGCTAGGCCTGAGAAAACAATTTGTAAAGGCTTTGAATAAAGACGGTTTGTGCATTGAATACATAGCGCATATATTACCTGGACTTACCATGGAAAAGGGGAAGGTAGGAATTTTCGATGGTCAACCAATCAGACAACTTATAAAATACCCACATTTTATAGCATCAATGAATGAAATCGAATCATGTGCCTGGTCTTTATTTGTTCTCTTTGTGAAACACTTTTTTGGCAACAAAAAGGCAGATTACTACAAACAATTAGTAGAGTGTATGCTCTTTCATTTCAACAGGCTTGGCTGTAACATGAGTGTTAAAGTCCATTATCTGCACAGTCACTAGCAGCCACATTAAATTCCCCTAACGTGTAAAACCATAGCTTGTAACATAGCCCGCAAGACTTATGGCTATTAAATTGGCCTCGGAAATAAACCCACTGACTACTTGCAGGGTAGGGGCGAGAAAAACCTACGGGACGTGAGAATTCGACTTGCGCTTACAAATCCTTTGATCTGTCAAGCCCGTAACTGTTGCGTTTTCAATCATGCTATTAAATTGCAACAAATTCCCTACCGTTCAATCCCGTAACCCGCAAATGGAGCCAAGAAGCCAATGAGTGCTAGAGAAGCCCCTGAAGGGGGGAAAAGTCCAATCTTTAGCACTTTAAATGCAGATATACCCACAATACTGTGAATATAATAAAAGGGAAAGTGTTGTTAGGTATTAGAATTAATAGCACAATATTCTCAAGCTTGCAAATTGGCAATATCAAATACTTTATTTCATGTTTAATTTCCATGTTATATCGATCCCGGGAATCAATGTTTTCATACATATAATGGAACTTGCATGTAATAGAATATCATATTTACTGCTTTATCAATTTTGCATTATATCTGGAATGTGGGTCCGATCGTGACTCGTAATTGAAACTTTGAAATATCACCTCCATTTTTCAGTGATGTAATTCTGACGATCTCTGTTGCCATTGGCTCCATCTAAACCCGTAACTACGGATTTGACTAACTGATCACATCCACTGCCGTACGTCCAACCTTCAACAAATGGTTTACGGGTTTGCGTCTCAAACCCGTAACTTACAGTATGTTCTAATTTAATATCTCTGTAACGCGGCAGCATTTCAAGCCTGCAGCAGTTGCGGGTCTCACGTTGCACTTACTGGCTTGGAATTGAATGTGGCTCTTAGATCGCTTTCCATAGAACCTTGTTGACTTCAGCAGAGAGCAATATGAAATATTTCAGCAAGACATAAAAACAATGGAAGCCAGATACCAAGGAAGATGGGATGCACACATGATGGCAGACTATTGCTGGAATCTTATGCAGGATTATCCCGGCAGTTCCCACTCTGCTTCTTGTGTATCGAATTACTGTTTGTATCATAAACCATAAAGTGGTATTTGGCATAAGTTCTCAAAAGCTAAAGCTGATAGGGGAAAACTGGTGTTATTTTTTGGAATCAACATGTCAAATATACACAGAAACAGGTATAACATTTGAGTCACCAAAATGTGTGTTAGCCTGTGTAATAGTAATAATGTTTTATGTTTTCTCTCTCTCTTTGTTACTGAGGGTCAGTAAAAAAGGTCTCAGTGACTTACACTGGTTCTAAGACCAGCTGTTTAAAGTATACCTGTAGTTATGTGGGCTCCTGGTGTCATCTACTGATTCCTGGCTATCCTGCCTGGTTTTCCTGGTACTTTTCTGGCTCACTGGTACCTTCCTAATTATCCTGGTTCTTACTAGTAGCCTGAAACCTGTCTACCTATCCTGGTTCCTGTTTGTTTCTTCTGGTACCTACCTGGTCTTCAGGTGGAATTTCTTCAAAGGCTCCTGCTGTTAGCCCCTACCTGCTTGTGACACCTGTCCATGTCTGTCACCTGTCTTGAGCCCTGGCTAACTTGCTGCTAAGCTGTTGCCTGCTTATGCTTTACTACATTGATTCAATGGAACTCCTACAAAGCATCCTCCTCTCACCTGTTGGAGAAACCAGTCCATTGTCTGACATATGTACTAAGGCCTAGCTGTCATTTTGTAGAGCTGATGCCTGATTTTTGCTTTACTATCCTGTCTCCAGTAGAACTCCTGCATCCTTATCTCATCTGTTGAGACACCTGTTCACTGTCTGACACTGGTTAAGAGGCATGGCTATCTTGCTGCCTGCTAGTAACACTTGTCCTAAGGTTATTCTGCATCAGAGTTGCTACCTAATTTTGACATGTATCCATTGTATGACCATATTCGTCACCTCTTCTTCCAGCTTCTACTCTCCAGGGACATTTGTTGTGCCTTACATGACTGCCAGTAGACTGCCACTGTGGAATATAAACAGGTATGTCTCTTCTTCATGCTTCTGGATTGCCAAAACTTACTGTACAAAACCTTAACCCCTATATTATTATTACTATGAGGACTTATCAGTACTATTCCCAGTCAAGGAGTGGAGTCTTAGAATTGCCTGTTAATTTTTCTTCCAAGCATTATTTATTATGTATTTATTATTATTTACTCTACTATGATACAATTTGCCTAAATCCAGCTTTCATAGTTTTTCTACTCTTGGATTTTTTAACTGGAACTCTAACCTGCATGCAGGTCTCTGACCTCATCCTTATTTCAATCCAGGAGGGGTTTCCTATCTTTTCTATTTTTAACTTAAAGATCTGTATATATCAGGACTTGAATCCATCCTCTATTTAAAGTTAAATTGATATTTGCATCATAAATATTGGGAATGTTTAAACCAGTTTAAAGAATATTAACTGGAGATATCTTAACTAAGAAGCAAGAATCTTCCCTTTTTAGTGAATAAAGCCGATGAGAGTTTTCAGTCATTGGATATCTATTCAATTAAATGCTTAACATCTGCTCTCTTACAATTAATTATAATACACAATATTTTGATTCTATCATTTTAGCTCCATGTAATGAACATATTTTGGCAATTACAATTTTCAAGTTGGTTTCCAATAATGGTTATTGCTCCTTGTGGGTTAGCTCATAAAGCTGTTTTTTTTTCTAAAAGTAGTTCTCCCATTTTTAATTTAGATGGGGGGTGCACTAAAGATCTTGAAAACATTTTGTGAATTTTTCCCACTCTAGCATTGAAACACTACCTGAATCCAAATCTACAGTGTCTTGCAAAAGTATTCACCCACTTGACTTTTTACCTATTTTGTTACATTACAGCCTTAAGTTCAATGTTCTGGTAATCTGAATTGTATGTGATGGATCAGAACACAATAGTCTAAGTTGGTGGAGTGAAATTAGAAAAATATATACATAAAACTATTTTTTAGAAATAGAAAACAGAAAATTGGCATGTGCGTATGTATTCAGTGCTCTCAGAAGTCACATAATTAGTGAAATGATGTCCACCTGTGTGCAATCTAAGTGCCACATGATCTGTCATTACATATACACACCTTTTTTTAAAGGCCCCAGAGACTGCAACACCTAAGCAAGAGGCACCACTAACCAAACACTGCCATGAAGACCAATGAACTCTCCAAACAAATAAGGGACAATGTTGTTGAGAAGTACAAGTCAGGGTTAGGTTATAAAAAAATATCCAAATATTTGATGATCCCCAGGAGCACCGTCAAATCTATCATAACCAAATGGAAAGAACATGGCCCAACAGCAAACCTGCCAAGAGACGGCCGCCCACCAAAACTCACGGACCGGGCAAGGAGGGCATTAATCAGAGAGGCTGCACAGAGACCTAAGGTAACCCTGGAGGAGCTGCGGAAGTCCACAGCAGAGACTGGAGTATCTGTACATAGGACTACAATAAGCCGTACGCTCCATAGAGTTGGGCTTTATGGCAGAGTGGCCAGAAGAAAGCCATTACTTTCAGCAAAAAACAAAATGGCACGTTTTGAGTTTGTGAAAAGGCATGTGGGAGACTCCCAAAATGTATGGAGGAAGGTGCTCTCGTCTGATGAGACTAAAATGTAACTTTTCGGCCATCAAAGAAAACACAAAACATCAAATCAACCAAAGAACACTATCAGCAGCCGGGCCTTGGAAACTGGTCAGAGTTGAGGGAAAGATGGATGGTGCTAAATACAGGGATATTCTTGAGCAAAACCTGTACCATGCTGTGCTTGATTTGAGGCTAGGACAGAGGTTCACCTTCCAACAGGACATTGACCCCAAACACAATGCTAAAGCAACACTTGAGTGGTTTAAGGGGAAACATGTAAATGTGTTGGAATAGCCTAGCCAAAGCCCAGACCTCAATCCAATAGAAAATCTGTGTTCAGACTTAAAGATTGCTGATCACAAGCGCAAACCATCCAACTTAAAGGAGCTGGAGCAGTTTTGCAAGGAGGATTGGGCAAAAATCCCAATGGTAAGATGTGGCAAGCTCATAGAGACTTATCCAAAGTGACTTGGAGCTGTGATTGCCACAAAGAGTGGCTCTATAACGTATTGACTTTAGGGGGGTGAATAGGTATGCACTTTTTCTGTTATTTTCTCCTATTTGTTGTTTGCTTCATAATAAAAAATAAAAAAAAATACATCTTCAAAGTTGTGGGCATGTTCTGTAAATTAAATGATGCAAATCCTCAAACAATCCATGTTAATACCAGGCTGTGAGGCAACAAAACACAGAAAATGCAAAGAGGGGTTAATACTTTTGCAAGGCACTGTACATCTCCTAAACGGAACTGCATATCTATAGAATTTCCATTCTTCATGACATATATTTCCCAACACAATTAGGAATCACAGTGCCAATGACAAAGTCACCAAGACAAAACAGACTTGTGCCACTAGGATTCCATATTTCACATTGGTATGGTTCCAAACAGCATAAAATACCAAACCAATTAATGCCTTTCAAACATTACATAATTGCCAAAATGTTTCTATTATAATAACATTGCTAACTAATTACAATATCCAGATGATATGTCTTCTCACAATGCTCAGAACAGTTTTGAGTATGTACAATGTTCATTTGACATCATATAGTTAAAGGACCACTGTAGTGCATTTACAAGTAAAGCTCATTTGAACTAATAAAAAGTATGCAGTTTAAATAAATACAGGTTAATATTTTACTTACTATTTAAATGTTATGTTGTCTCCTCAAGCTGAGCTGGCTTTTTTCCAGGGGATGCGGTCAGCTCTACCAGGGACTGAATCAACTTGGAGAATGGAAGCAGGCTGCATGATGTTGTCATAGGTTCTTAACTGTGATTTAATTATCTCCATTCCAATGGTCTACACAGACGTAACAGTAATACAGTAGGCCCCACCCAGTGACAGTCCATAGGCCCTCATGCTTAAGTCTAACTGGTCAGCCTCAATCACATGAGCTTTAGTTGTAAACACACTACAGTGGTCCTTTAAAATAGTAAATGACTTAGGCCCTCATTCAATTGCGATTTGGTCAATTGAATAGGGCTCTAAATAAGCACATAGCATATTTTTTTAAAGCAGTTTTTAGTTAGTAAAAACCTTGCTTTTGGATAGATGCTTACTAACTAAAAACTTCTTTAAAAAAAATATGTTATGTGCTTATTTAGAGCCCTATTCAATTGGCCAAATTGCAATTGAATGAGGGCCTTAGATATTATCAGCAATTATACAGTAAAACTGTCCCAAAGCAGGACACCTTCTTCTGTCTTTATCACATTAGCCCTTGTAAAACTCATACTAAAAATCAACATTTAATATCACTAAAACAGAAGGCTCATTTATGCTAAATAAAAAATAAAAAGTTAGAGAGAACTTCAATGTTTCCCAGCATCACAGTCTTCTCTAGGGAATTCTGCCTTCTTGTGATATGGCCCAAATATTTGAGCCTTATCCTCATGATCAAACCTCTCAGTGGGCATTTAGACTTGAGTTTCTGTAGTTTGCTTGATTGGATCTTCTTGCAGTACAATGCACTCTAAACAGTTTTCTCTAAAACCAAATCAAAGGCGTCAATTCTATGGCACTCAGCCATCTTTATGGTCAAGATCTTATATCCATATGTTTCTACTGGTTTAAATTATACAGACCTTTGATGTTAGTGTAATATCTTTACATTCTAATAGCTTGTTGAGACTTGCCAAAGCTTTACTTGCAGAAGCAAACATCTTTTAATTACATGGCTGCAGTCACCATCTGCAGAGATCTTGAAACCCAGGAAAATAAAACTGAGATTGCGGTTTTCTTTGATCCTTGTCTTTTTAACATTGAGCAACAGGCTAACTTTGCACACAATTCTTTCAACCTGATCAAGATGCCTTTTAGTTCCTCCTCATTTTCAGCCATCAGAGTATTATCCGCATATCCGAGGTTGTGGATATTTCTCACAGTATTTGGCTTTGCCCAGCCCAGTCTTGCACTAGATGTATTCCTCACATGATGCACTCCTCCTATAAGGTAACAATATACAACCTTGTTGCACTCCTTTCTGGATCCTGAACCTTTATATTGTTCCATGTTTGGTTCATACTGTGGCTTCTTGGTCCACTCACAGATTCCTTAGGGGGCAAATGAGATGGTCTGGTACCCTCATCTCTCTATGAACTTCACACATTTTGTTGTGTCCATATAGTCAAAGACTTTAGACTAGTCTATAAAGCTCAGGTAAATATTTTTCTGCAACTCTCTTGCGTTCTCTATTATCCAGTGGACATTGGTAATTTGATCTTTGTGTCTCTTCCTCTGTGAAAGCCGGATTGAAGATGTGGTAGTTCTCAGTCCATATATTGTTGGAGCTAAGCTTGTAGAATCTTAAGCATTACCTTGCTGGCATGTAGAATGAATGCAATTGTTTGATAACTGCAGCACTCTTTAGCATTGCCTTTTTGGGGTTTGGAGTGCAGACTGACCTTTTTGAATCTACTGGCCATTGTTGAGTTCTCTAAATGTGTTAGGATAATGCAAGCAACACTTTCACAGCATCATTTTCTAGGGTTTTTAAAAGTTCCGATGGGATTCCATGAAAATCCTGCCACATTGCTATCAGCAAGGCTTCTTACGGCCCATTTAACCTCACTTTTTAAAATGTCTGTCTTCAGCTCATTGGACAAACCTCCTGAGGTTATCAATGCTATTAAAATCCTTCCTGTATATATCTTCTGTGTGTTCCTGACAACATTTATTTATCTGATCTGCTTCTGTTAAGTCCCAAGTCCTATTGTTGTCATTTATCACACCCACTTTGACATGAAAAGTTCCCTTGGGATCATCAATATTCTTTAAGTGAACTCATGACTTTCTTATTCAGTTATGGTTTTCTATCTCTTCACATTGCTCATTATAGAATGTCTCTTCTTGCTATACTCTGGAATTCTGCATTTGAACAAATATTTTCATATCTCCACTACCTTTTGTTTTCCTTCTATCCTGGGCCACTTTTGAAGCCTCATCAGGCAGTCATTCTGCCTTCTTAGTTTTCTTTTTTGTTGTTGTTTTTTTTTAACAATGTCACACACTTCTGTCCTAAGTTCTTCAGGCATTCTATTTACATGTATAGCCCCTAAAATCTATTTTCACAGTGCATATTATTTATTTTGTATCTGCTTGGTCTGCTTAACTGCTTTTGATTTTTTCCACTTTTCCTCAATTTAATTCTGAACTTTGCAATAAGGAGCTCATGATCTGAGCCACAGTCAGCTCCAGGATTTGTTTTTGCTCACTGTATACAGCTCCTCCATCTTTGTCTACAAAGTGAGCAGTCAATCTGATTAATAAATTGTCTATCTGGAGGGTGTTTACAATGCCCAGAGAATTATCCTGACATCATTCTACTAATCTCTGACCTGCTTTATTTTATACTCCAAGGACAAACTTGCACATTATTCCATGTATCCTTTGGATCCCTACTTTAGCATTCAGTCATCTATGATGAGAGTAACATCTTTTTTGGTGTTATATCTAGGAGTTGTTGAATATCCTCATAGAATTGGACAACTTCTGCCCCTGTGATACACTGTGATGTTAAATTATTTACCTTGAATTTAAATTAAAATCATTATGTAATTTATTGGGTTGTAACTGAGCATGGCTTTGGTCATCATTCAATTGATTATGAGGGCTGCTCCATTTCTTCTGCAGGATTCTTGCAAAGTTGAAGATCTGTGTCCCATTCCAGTCCACCCATAGTTCACTAAATCCCAGAATATCAAGTTTAATCTTGACATCTCCTATCATCACTTTGGGGATGTATGGCTCCATTAAGTTCTCTCTTAAAAATTACTCTACTCAATTCTCTCTAAATCCATTGTATTGTAAGATCATAAAACACCACTATGATTCTAGTAATGATAACAAATTGTATTATAATATACCCATATTTTTCACATAACTGGTGTGAGTAGTGGTATGATTTCCAGTTCATGTTTCTTTAGATTTTCCTTCCAAAATATTAATAAATAGTCAAAGGTGAAAAAAATTGGAATTTTTATTGACATGGAGCCCAATTTAATTGAGCTTTCGCATGTTACTGGAGCCCGTAAGTGAGATTGCAAGTTAATTTGCTATTCAATTGGTTGTATTTTTGCAGGCTGCAAAAAGGTTACGAGTTACGGCCTTGAAAAGTTGCAGTGGTTAAACCCATGACTTACAGCCTCCCGTATCTCACTTTTGCAAGAGTTACGATGGCTAAAATCGCAAATCGCAATTCAATTGCTCAATTTCCCCAAGCCCGCAAATGTTTTTAGTAAATGGCAAAAGAAGGGGAAAGTCCTACGAGTGCTAGAGAGGACCCGCAAGGGGTTTAAACACCTAATTGTAGCACTAAATGCAAATAAAAAATCAATACTAGAATTATTGCACAACAGTTTCAAGCTCGCAAATCGGCAGGAAATTGATTTTATTTTTATGTTTCATTTCTGGGTTAAATCGACCTCGGGTATCAATGAGTTAATACATATCAGGCCACCTATATGGACTAGAACAGTATTGGCATTCATTTTCATAATTCTTTATTTTGTGGGTTGGCAAGTCTGATCGCATATTGGACCCCCAAACCTAATTGATTGACATGCAATCTCCATGTTTTACTGCCGTAATGATGGCGGTCTCATTTTCTATTGGCTGATTCAGGCTTGCTTAATTGATCACGTTCCCCACTGAACTGCTATGAACCAGTGCATGGTATACGGCGTTTGGCTTTGGGACAGTAACTTGCGGCCTTGAGCAATTGAATAGCATCGTAATCAGAGACGAACGGGAACCTGTGACACACCAGCTTGCAATTGAATCGGGCTCATGTACGTTTGTACATAGGTTTTATTTTGCGGTCAAATTCTACACTTCTATTTATGTGAATAGGTTAAACAATACTCCCCCATTCAATAGGAAGCAGGCTTTCTTTAAACATCTTTATATCTTTCTAAATCTATTGTGCCTACATCCAGAAATATCTATAAAGCGTTTATGATTTGTCATATATACAGTAGTACTATGCTTGAACAAGATATATTGTCAAGGATAACCTTCAAGTTTTAACCCTTTTGAACCTGTGAAAGATAGATAAAGTTTAAAAAAGATCAGTGTATCAAAATACAAAAAAGATTGTTGCATGTGCCATTGTACAAATCAAGAGACTATGTAACTAAAGATATAACCTTCTCTTTTACAGAAAACATATTTTTAAGTTTCAAATACATCCAAATACATCCTGCATTGGAAAGCTATTGCTTTATGTTTGTATATATATCTCATACACACACATACACTTGAGTATGCAGAAATGTATTAAGCACACATACTTATTATATATCACATACCGTATTTTTCGCCCTATAAGATGCACCTGCAGATAAGACGCACCTAGTTTTTAGAGGAGGAAAACAAGAAAAAAAAAATTCTGAATCAAACATAAATACACTTCACACACAGATACACACCTACATTACACACAAATATATATATATATATATATATATATATATATATACACACATACATACATACATACATATACACATATATACACATACATATACACATACATACACACATACACACATACATACACACATACACACATACATACACACACACATACATACACACACACATACATACACACATACACATACATACACACATACACATACACACATACACACATACACATACACACATACATACACATACATACACACATACACACATACATACACACATACATACATACATACACACACACACACACATACACATACATACATACACATATACACACATACACACACATATACACACATATACTGCAGCATTTGGGAGCCCTTGACTCTCCCTGACCCTCCTGATCCTCACCTTTCTTCTGATCTCAGCCCATCTTGATCTCACCCCAGCGCTTCCTACCAGCACTCCTCGTGTACTGCAGCGTCGCGTGTGTGACGTCACTAGGATGCACCGGCCGACGCGATGCATGCAGCTGGTGCTGTAGGAAGCGCCAATCAGGAGTGGGAAGAGATCAAGAGGACAGAGAGGCAGTTTTAAAAGGTATATTTGCCGTATAAGACGCACCAACTTTCCCCCCCCCCCAGTTTTGGGGAAGAAAAAGTGCGTCTTATACGGCGAAAAATAAGGTATATAGTTGTGAGCATTGCGGGTTGTTGCAAAGCGAGGGCCGCAGTTGCCGGCAAGGAGCGCCAAACACTGCTGGAGATGAGCGTCATAGGCTCTCATCCCTACGACCGCATATGACTTAGGCAGTGAGCGCAAAAGGTGCTCACTGCGCTGGTGGAGATGAGCGCTATAGGCGCTCATCCCTACGACCCGCGGGACTACAGATGAACAGAAATCTCAATGACACAATTCACAACATGAGACCCATAGCAGTTTAAAAAAATCCAGTGGAAAAATTACGGCCCGTAACACATTGCAAAAAGGAAAGCGGGACTTTGAAAAAAAAATACGAGGTAAAAAAAATATGAAGCTAACGACCGAACCGCTCACATACTAAAACATCAAAAACACAAAGAAAATAACGGGGGGACAGGCAGGACGTCTGGGAGAGAGGTTGCTCGACAATTTAAACACAATTTGAAGAGTTTCGGCTCTTGAAAATTGCCTAAGCAACAAGAAAAATGTTGGCCAAAAAAAACGAAAATGAGGCTACACAACCCCTAACCACGCAAAACACCGCCAGGCACATAAGACTGAAAAGCGGGACTTAGAAAAAAAAACAAAAACAAATATGAGCCATGGGACTATACTATAACCACACTTATACTAGAACTCTTTGCAAGCTCCCTGGTTAGCTCCTTTTTCTGTATAAATTAAATTCAGACTACTAATCTGGGGACTATGCCCTTTCACCTCAAGCAAGTAAATCACAGACCAGAAGCAACACAATTCAATCACTAATTTCCTTTTTATATGTAGCTGATGAAATAACTGCCATGTCTTCTAGACTTGAACCTTATAAAACCATAGCAACTTGGAGCCTTCTCTCTGTTATAAGTTCCTGTGATTTAATTTTCTATGTGCTCTTAGCAATTACTGAACTACTATAACACTCTTAAACTCCTTTTCTTCTTTTTTTGACAAGACTTTTATGAGACCATATGTTTCAATGCATAAAGAATAATACTGTATTACGAAGCTGTGTCCTTTAATATAACATAAAAAACATGTATATCCCATCCAAGTTTATATTTCAATGTGATTTCATACAAAAGTTCCTTTTCACTGTTCACGAACATCTTAGACATAGTACCTGTGATACAGTTGTATTAATCTTTATCCCTCAAAAAACGTATTGTGATTCCTTTGCCTTACACATTTCTTCACCTAATTGCCTGTGCAAGTGTTGTTTATTTAATCTTATATATTTGTTCAGCTCTATACAGCATGTGCTTAGAACAACATGTACTAAAAACAAGAATTACAAATCATTTTAGCAGTAAAAAGAAAGATTATTTATCATCAACATTTCTTGGAGAACATTTTTTATAATTGTGTATAAAAGGTTCTATGGAGGTTATATTTTTTGCAGAAGTCACATATTTCACTCACATATATTGAAAAAGTTTACTCTACTTATTGAAGAAAAGCAATAAATGACTATAACTTTCATAATCATATTCAAAATCAGGAAATATATTTTTTTCCAAGTACATAACACCAATAGTTACAAACTTCAATAGACGTTTGAACAAACAATAAACTTTTATTACTTATTCTTAAGACAGCGGCATAATTAAAAACATTTAAAAAGAAAATGATTTAAAAACAATGAATATTAAATCCCTTGTAAGTTTCCACTGGGGATTATCAAGATAGGACACTTAATCAGAGAACTAAGTCTTTGCCAGTATCTTTATTTTATCTTATCCCTTTAATTGTGGATATTGAGGCAGATAGTGTTGATAATAATGTTTTACTATGTGATTTATTGAAGCCACATTATATTGACCTGTTCATGCTCATATCTTTTCAGTTTGCCATTTCCTATAGTTAGGAGGAATCTATATATGTGTCTATCTCTTTTTTTGCAATATTAGCTATTCAATAAAGATTTTTTTCAAAGACAGTTGTGGTTTTATTTTCATTTAAATTAATAATCTTCCAGTGTATTTTTTATACATATTTTTGGTGTCCTATAGATGTAGTGATTTATTTAAAATTATTTCTTAACGCCAACGTTTTTCTACATTAGGTCTTAGATAGATTTTCTTTCTATAGTGGGGTATAATGTCTTCCTTTTCATTACACAGGATATACTTCTGATTCGATGAACCTTTAAAGTCCTATGATGTTATTTATACCATCTGTCTTTACTGTGTATTTTTCATTTAATACCCAAACTATTTTAATACAATCTTTTGCTGTTTAATAGGCAACCAACTATTGTTGTTATTTTCTTTAAAATAATAGCTTTTTGATAAATATTTGGGACATATTTCTAAGGGTCAAAAAATCCCCCATAAAGTCCAAAAACAATTCTGACATACTTTTGGGTATGATATCCTTTTTTTAAATCACTTCAGAGTGTACTTGTGATTCTATGAATCATCCAGATCTTATAGTGTTGATATATACCATCTGGCTTTACTATATGTTTCATCAATTACACTAAATTGGGCTGTATCTAGTTTGGACAAGTCTAAATTACTTGGTTAGTTTAGTCACTAGGGATTTTCCCATAGAGTTTTCCGTCTCCTTTAGTTTAGTTGTGGCACTGTATTATCAGTCTCATTGGCTGTATTTAATTCATTTAACCTGTACAGCTATATTGTTACCCTGTATGATAACATAAAAAGAAAAAAGAGAGTGCACTCCACTCCCTATTGCAATTTAATATGATTTTAATATAAAACACACAACAGTATAACAAATGGACACTCACATGTGACAACCTCCATGTAAAGAGGTATTTCACATGCATGTAGATCACATATTATAATTGTCTAACTGCGATTCGTCGTCACGCTTCAGACGAATCGCAGTTTGACAATTATAAACTGCTGCGGATGCGCGGCGCGAGCCGCGCTCTGCGCATGCGCGGCGCAAGCTGCACTCTGCGCATGCGCGGTGCAAGCCGCGCTTTGCGCATGCGCGGCTCGCGCCGCACATGCGCAGAGCGAGGCACAAGTCGCGCTTGCGCGCAGCGCGGCGCGAGCCGCGCATGCGCAGAGCGCGGCGCGGGCCAGGCAAGCGCAGAGCAGAAGAAAGAGTGGGGAAGAGTGGGGAAGAGGGGGGGGGGTAGAGGCGCAGAGGGAGAGTGGGGAAGAGGGGAGGGAGAGGCACAGAGGGAGAGTGGGGAAGAGGGAGAGGGGGGGGAGAGGCACGGCACAGAGGGAGAGTGGGGAAGAGGCACAGAGGGAGAGTGGGGAAGAGACACAGAGGGAGGGGGGAGAGACACAGAGGGATAGGTGGGAAGAGACACAGGGGAGGTTGATGAGGGGGAAAAGACACACGGGAGGGAGAACAGGGGGAAGATACACATGGGAGGGAAATGGGGGGGGGAAGAGGGGAACAGACACAGGGGGAAGGGGGAAAGAGACACAGGCCAGGGGGGAACAGGCACAGAGGGAGAGGGGGGAAGAGGCACAGAGGGAGAGGGGGAAGGAGACACAGGGGGGAGAGATACAGAGGGTGAGGGAGGAAGAGACACAGAGGGAAAGGGGGGAAGAGGTACAGAGAGAGGGGGAAAGAGGCACAGAGGGGGGGAACAGAGGAAGGGGTGAAGAGACACAGTGGCGAGACACACAGAGAGAGGCGGGGGAAGAGGCACAGAGGGAGAGGGTGGAAGACACAGAGTGGGGAGAGACAGAGAGGGTGAGGGGGAAGAGACAGGGAGGAAGAGGCACAGAAAGAGGAGGGGGAAGAGACACAGGGGAGTGAGAGGAGGGGGAAGAGACACAGGGGAGAGAGTGCAGGGGGGAAGATACACAAGGGAGGGAAATGGAGACACGAGGAAGGCCGTAACAGACACAGGGGGAGGGGGAAAGAGACACAGGCCAGGGGGGAACAGACACAGGGGAGGGTTGGGGGAGACACAGGGGGGGGGAAGAGATGCATGGGAGGGAGAAGGGGGAAAGAGACACAGGGGAGGGGTTTAGAGACACGGGAGGGAGAGGGAGGTAAAAACACAGGGGGGCAGGAGATACAAAGGAGGTAGACGAGGTGGAAGGAGACACAAGGGAGGGAGAGGAGGGGGGAAATAAGACACGAGGGAGGAAGTAGACAGAGGGAGAGACTCGCAATGAGCTCCAAAGGGGCTCATTGCAAGGCCTGTGATGAGCGCCAAAGGCGCTCATCACAAGGCCAGTAAAGTAGAGGGGGAGAGGCTTACATTGTGTGGCAAACAGCATTGCCAGGCTTTAGTTTTTATTGCCGTCATTTTTGACGGGCAAGTCGCTAGTATGTATATAAACAGATCTTCCACGTCCACGTAACCACACAGATTACAAGTAGATCCTTATTGTAGATGAACAAAATATAATCCAGTTGCAATAGATATCTATATCTAGTTTCCCAATATGCTCTATTAGAGGATAATGGTCAACCTTATAAGTCTTATAGAACTCCTATCTCCAGTTTAGCTCACACAGGGGTACTCAGCCCCAATGTGTAAAACACAGAGTAGGTCTAGACTAATAATGCTGAGCTAGAAGTTTCTTTGTGGGTAAAACTAGTACAAATACTTGTAAATGTCCATCACACATATAGAATATGAATAGATGAAATAAAACAGCTAGCTTTTTAAGACATAAAATAAAACATACATAAAAAAAATTATAATAATAAAAGACACAATAGTTTCTACCTATTCAAACCAGATGCGTTTTGCCCATTACTCTTTTAAATGAAAATAAAGACAATAGTTGGTTGACACATTGCTATAAATAACATCATAGGACTTTAAAGGTTCATAGCATCAGAAGTATATCCTGTGTAATGAAAATGAAGACATTATACCCCACTATCTAAGACCTAATGGTGAAAAACTTTGGCCTTAAGAAATGAATAATAAATAAATCACTACGTCTATAAAACACCAGAAATATGTTTAAGAAATACACTAGAAGGTTTTTCATTTAAATGAAAATAAAACCACAACTGTCTTTGAAAAAAAAAAACTATCTACCTCAATATCCACAATTAAAGGGATAAGATAAAAAAAATTATATTGGCAGAGACTTAGTTCTCTAATCAAGTGTCCTATGTTGATAATCCCCAGTGTAAACTTACAATGGATTTAATATTCATTGTTTTTAAGTAAGTTTCTTTTTAAATGTTTTTAAAAACGTCGCTGTCTCAAGTTATAAAAATGTATTGTTTTTCCAAACCTCTATTGAAGTTAGATTAATAATCAGCCTACTAAGGTTCCAAGGGTTAAGAAGAAAAGGACAGCATTTCAACCATGGAGACATTTTAGATATCTGAGATATTTTTATTTGTGTGTATAATAAAATGCACTAGTAATTAAATGCATTTTTAACTGCATGCTTGAAAGTTTAGGAGCTCTATGTAGCTTTAAAATAATCATTGACCTATAAAACACCAATGCAGAAAAACAATTAGTCCTCAAAATATTTGTGTTGTGAATTCATCTAAACTTACTGTTAATATGAAACTTTGCAAGTCATTACATGCATTCATTACTGAACTATATTACTGAAGTAACACATTTAATGCGACAAAAATGTTTTCGATCCCTAACCAGGTGCCCACTTTCTCTGGTTTCTACTGTACATTTTCTCAAAGTCTGGCAGGAAGATGGAAGTCTGGAGTGTCAGTTCTACAGAATGAATGTGTGTACAGCTTCCATAGAAAAATCCTATGGGCCTCATTCTATTAGCGGCCGCAGCCGTTGCGGGGCCGCAAGGACCGGCCGCAAGCTATTCTGCTATTCTATTCCCTTACGGCCGGAGGCTCCGGCAGGCTTGCGGCCGGTGCCTTGCTATCTCTTGCGGCCGCTCGCGCCAGAGGAAAGCCTTTGATCTAAAACGGCCGCAAGAGTTTTGCAATTCAATTCCTCCGGGAAACCTCTCTGCAAGGCTAAAAGCGAGCCGCAGCTTACTTGCAGGAAAGAGGTCTCGCTAGCACCAATTAAGCACATAAAATAGCTTAAATAAAGCCATCCTGCACTTTGCGAAGACTATAAAGGGATTTTAGGTGTTAGAAAAAATAGCACATAATTATCCTGTACTCAAATCCGTAAAATATTTTATTTTTAATATCCGTAAAATATCCATGTAAAAAGTCCAGAGTGCTTGGAGCACCTCAGACACACCCACGCCGCAGCCGGAAAATAAACAGTTAATTTGAACTCGGGTTTGGGCAGATGGGCAAGCTTGAGAGTGGGTTCCTTTTAATCCTCATGTCCCCCAATATGATCCCTAGCATTTACAGAGCTGTACAGTGCAGGCTTGAATTTATTTTTGAGTTTTTATTTTTCTGAGATTACGGCCGGTTCCAAGATATGCGGCCGGCCGTAAGATGAGATCCTTGCGGGGCCGTATAATAGAATCGCGAGTTAACTGAACCCCCGCAAGGAATCGCAGCCTTACGGCCGATTTACGGCCGCTAATAGAATGAGGCCCTATGTAAGCACTTGGTGTTAACTTTGTGCTATGCCCAGCTCTCCACAAAGGTTGCATCTCATTTGATTGCATGAGGTGCCTGTGAGGCCAAACCCACCACAGAGAGAGCATTTAAGAGCGTCACATGTAACTGAAAAATACCTTAGTAAACCACAAGTAAAAAAAAAAGATATACACCATCAGCATCCGCTAGGGCCACGAACACCTCAGAAAGGACCTCAGTGGCTCCCGATTTGTCTATCAAAGACATTACAATACCAAGAGCCACCAGTGACGCAGGCAGCACAGAAGATTTTACCACAGGGTACTTCTTCCTGTAGCAAGACTGATAGTGCCATCCTTTTCACAGTAACAGGGGACTCAAATGTGGCTAGCATCTTTGAAACATGCACTGTGGAGGGCACCTCTGCAACACTACCTGCTTGCACTAGGACTTCTGTGACCTTGTGTCCCTGAGACACCATCTTTCGTGTGGGCAAATTAACACCAGATATTAACCATACATAGTGACTCTTCCTAAATCACTACTGGGGCATTTGAACAAACAGAAACTGGAATAGACTCACCAGACTTCTTCCCATGACTGACTTTCAGTTAAATTTTAGCAAAGAAAGGTGAATTAACTGGGACTCTCATGTCCACATAGGCAGTTTTTAATGTTAAGCTTTTCTAATTATTTTTGTAGGTTTTTTTCTAGTCTCTGCAACAGCAGGGGGGAAAATAATTCAGTCTGGGGTGGTTGCACTGACCATCAGAGGAAGAAGAGGAAAACATGTTCACTAAAAGATGTACTGTAAGTACTTCAGCCTGAGAAGCTCTTTTCTTCTCAGACTGCTTCCCCTTCTTTCTCTTGCACTGTATCTTCAGTTTGGTTAGCTGCATAGCACATTCCTTCATTGTGTTCTCTGCAGAAGCAGGTTAATCTTGCTCCCTCTGTAACCTTTCTCTCAAAGGCCCTCTTTGCACATTATTTGTGTTGTCGATAGCTTTTCTCAGTGAATCTTTTTCAGCTTTTAAAAAGCCCAGCCACAACATTGGTATTGGAGAAACCTGCTTATTCACTGTCTTCTACAGCATCTTCCTCCATAGATGAGGCATCTTCCTTCTGCTCTTGGAGTAGAGGCCAAAATATGTCTCTCCAGGCATTGTCTAATTAAAAACTAGTATGGCCTTTTTCCTGCGTCCTATGCTCTGGGTCAGCTAAAGTTTTCAAAGAAATATGTTATTTTCATTGTGCAGTGGTAATTTAATTAAGTATTGGTGCAATTATGTATAGTGAGCATGTTATGGTTATTGTTGCATTGCATATTGATAGATATTGTGTGATTATTGTGATGTCCTTTTTATAAACCACAAAAACAACATATTGTGTGAAAATGAACCCTGAAGATCCCCGAAAAGCATATCAAGAGCCATACATGTGGAAATGCATTTATTGTGATATTCAAATGTCAATGCCTTTTCTTTGATTAATGGCAACAACCCTGACTCGGCTTTAAATTGTTCTGATATCTGTTAAAAAATGTAAAAATGATCCGTATGTTTCCTGCGTAGAGTCAGCAAACTTGGGAACTATGATACTCTGCACTGAGTCAACAACTATCTACTGAATAGTGCCCCTGTTGTCCTCTATTCCCTCTCTGTTATTTGGCCTCTCTGGAATCATGTTTCGCACTCACCTTTTGATCCCCAATTCGGGTGCTAATGCGTGACCCTTCCTGTTTGTGCTCTGGATCTCATACCTATTTTGTATTGTGACCTACATGACTTGTTATACCTGTACCCTCATTTATTCCAATTTTGATATATATTCATCAACTATGACCATGTAGTAGTTTCTCATGTTGAATGTATTCTTGCAACTAATATAACCAACCTGTATCCATAACAATATGATGCGTTTGTATTGTGACGTACTTGAACTTTCCTATGTGTAACCACAATTACTTTCATTTTGCTGTGTATTCTTCAACTACGACTAATATTTCCTGATTTTGACTATTGCATTGTAACTAATGCCGCCACTCTGCACCCATATCAATCTGATCCGCCTTGTCAGTATAGGTCATATCTCCCTCCCTGTTCAGCAAACACTCTTTCTCTTTCCTCCATCTACAATGTATTAGCCAGCGCTGCATATTCATCGGCATATGTGGAAATGTATTAGTAAACAATTTAATTGAACTATTTGGTGTGTGTAATGATGTTTTACAATTTCATTAAGCATATAACTATTTTGTATATTGTAAATATAAGTCTGTTAAACAAACAGTGATGCTTTGAGATATTAATCTAGAGAATAGTATTTGCTCTAAACAAATTTTTGTCTTGGATGTGTATTGCCTAGGACATCCTGTAAAAAGATATGGACATCAGAGATCGAAAAATAATTTAATTCTCACAATAAAGTATCAAACAATTTATCACTGATACATTGGTATCATTTTTGTGCGTTTATTTCATGACTTCCTGTCACGTTTTTGGGAGTGAACCACATTAAAATTGTTAAGAAATGTGACAGGACTATATCATGCAGATATTTTGTTGCAGTGTCAACCATAGGAGGCTATGACATGAGATTTGCATCACTATGGCTCTTACACATACCATATGCTCCACTTGTCAACCTTGATGTAATATGGCACTTAAAACCTTTACTGAAAATGTTTTTTATTGGGTTTTTTTTGTTGAAAAACTAGTACTAAGAAATGTAATTACAATATAGTTTGGAAATTCCTAAACAGTGATCTATGAATTGAATTCAGGTGATCCACTGACAACTAGGATTACCAACAAATGTAATTCAGCACTAATACAATTAACAAAAACAGGATGTAATACAGAAATGCAGATTTTATTGTTCACAGTCCATTCTCCAGTAGAGCATAGTGTACTGCAGTTGTTAAAAGTCACAAAAAATCATGAAGTGACCCAGATAAAGCCGCATGTACATTAAAGTGGTTTTCCAAAACCATTAGCTTTGTTTTGGAAGCTCTGACCTAGCACATTTATTTCTAAAATATACATTTATAAAGATATTGCCTCTTAATGGGGAGCTCTGACAGACAAAAGGAGCAAAGCTTTAAACTTAGTCCTTACTATAGATACATTCTAGTTGTGATATCATGTCTATATATGAGATCTGTGGGTGTTAATAATGAATCAAAAGAAGGAAAAGTGATATAATTTTACACTGGCATAGTTAATTTCAGAAAAATATGAATAAAATGTACTAGAATTTTGTGATACACAGTTCCAACAGCAATTCCCAAGTTCACTTAGCAACCTTTGGAATTATATCTAGTCCTAGTTATAGTGCACATGACATCTACATGTAAAATTTAATTGGTCACACTTTCTCTCTAGGGAAAAGCCTCACTTGCAAATACCTGTTCCCAAAGAGAAATGAAAATAGGACAGCTCAGAGCTCCTTTACCCTATCCTCACACTGAGAAAATGACAAGTACCTCTGTGAATAGATAAGACACTGTTGAAAACTGGTCCTACACAAACCCTCTGAGAAAACAAGTAAGACTTGATTGTATTGTTCATTAAAACTACTGTGTTACATTTTAATACTGTGCATAAACATTGATGAGGTCCTCTATAGAGCACAGTGCACAATAAGTACTGTGTAAAAAAGAATTACCATTATTTCATCTAGCAATCTATTTATTGTTTGATATGTCTGCAAGGGCACCCTGCCACAATATATATAATTAGCCACATATTTAATAATATCAAAGAATATGCTTATGAGACAGATACTGCAATAGCATACCCAGAAGTCACATAAATGTTTTTTTATGCGTCAAATATAGAAATTGTGCTATGGGCGTTCTAGACAGTGAATGATACACACTGTTTAAATATCCGCTATTCAGGCTAATTTAAATGGGACAAATTATACTTTTTCTACATATTTATAGTATATATAGTCTATGTTCATTTTGCATACCCACAATTTTATCAAATCATTGATGGATGCAATATATATATATATATATATATATATATATATGTGTGTGTAAAGAATAACGTTTATAAGTGTGGTTTATTAAACAGTAATATTATTTTTGGTAACTTGTTTCCTTCTTAATTTACTAAATGTATCTCATTATTCATTAGCACATTTAAGTATACATGTTAAGTGGTCATAGTTTAATGAATATAATAAATATCTAATAGCAGTTCTAGCACTCACTTTTAGTAATAGGAATTTGCAGAATACAAACACTGGAGGGTCAAAAAGAGTATTATAACTTAATAGAAATCGCTTTGGTCATCACTTCCTCTTATCCAAATTTTATATGGGTTGCTTGAATCTTTAATGTTGTAAACAGGATGGTCATATCAGTCAATACTATATTTCCACTATGTCGAGTTACACTGCTTAGAAGATTTACAAAACCCATCCATTTTATTTATATCCTGCTTATCTGAACACACAACTACTTATTCAGCTAGTGTCGAAATGCTGAATACATAAAACAAATATATCCCCCAAGGACTTCTTTATACCTTGGGTTGTGTAAGTTTTAATAGACAGATACCTTTACTGACATATTTAGCTTTCTTCTACAGTCTTAACCCACAAATAAAACAACCGTGAAAAGATAAAATGCATCTATTCTAAATTCAAAGTCAGGACTACTCCATTTATTTTTTCTTTCTCTTCAGGGATTTATGAATCCATTTTTAGAGAAGAAATACTAAATCTTAGATAAAAGAATGCCTTTTCAGATGTAACATAAATCCAAAAGTCATCTACATCTTGTCTTTTCAATATTATAATAGCTTCCCATGGATTCCCATTTAAATGGCTTCAAGTGCACGTAGTGGTTCATTAACATACAGGGGACCACAGAAGAGGATCACTATGCTCCAAAATAATCCATTTTCTGTAAAAAAATAATTTTAACTGTACTCATTTCATTTTACTGTCCATTTCTCCTCTTTTCATTATAATAAATTGGAACTTTGGATCTCCATGTGGCTAGGAATCATGGGTTTCCTTTCCATAACCCTATTTTTTCCAATTTTTTTCATTAAACTTTCTCCATTCCCCCTTCTCCTTCTCTTTCTGTCCTTTATTAAGTTGTTGTTTGTCCTGGTTCTAGTACACAGCTACATGTTTATTAGCTGTATTTGTGTATTATTTATCTTAAGCTACATTTCTAAGTTTTATTTGTTGAATGCTTAAAATTGAAAATAGGGCAAGAACCCTGAGTATTAGACACATCTTTATCTACAAACCTGTGAAAATTCAGGTTCCTAGTGCTATTTATGTTTTATTTTATTTTTAATATTCCTTTTATTTACTTTTGTCACTCAGTTGGAGTCCTTTGTAACATTTGGAAACTGTTTGTGGTTAAATTGCTTAAAAAATGAATGATGAAAAAAATATTTCATTAATTGGCTTCACCATGTGGAAGTTACATGAGAATCATATTGTATCTGCCTCATGAAAATATACAAGACTGATTACAAATTGTAGAACAAAGGATGTTGAGTGCAATATCTCTGAATACAAATTAAATATTCCATTTATATAGAGAGAATAAACTATTTCTTTGACACTTTGTTTTTGTAATGTAATTTTGAAGAAGGCCCACATTTGAAGTTTCTATATTTTAGAAGAGATTCAATTTTGAAGTGTTTTATTTCATGGGTCTCTATAAAACTATTTAAGGTGGAGGATGAAGACTTTGACAGTGCACAATTGGTTTGTACAGCTACAAAGCACAAAGGACCAGTCACACTGACATTTATATCAGCAATGTATAATGTTTAAATGTATGAAGAGGAGGCAGTGACAGATTATATTTTCTTGAAGTCCAAGATCTCTGCAGATTGTGAATGCAGACATGAAATTAAAACATGTTTGCATCTGGGGAGGAAAGCTAAGGAAAGTCTGGACAAGCATTAAAAAGTAAATATATGAAATTATCAACAAAGGTCATATTGTGACATTCCCAGTAGTAATATACAGCTGTGAGAGGTGGACCATAAAGAAGCCTGAGCGCATTCAAATTGACATCTTTGAATTGTGGTGTTGGAGAAAACTGCTTATAGTTTCCGAGAATGCAAAAAGAGCAAATCAATTAATACTACAGGAAATCAAGCCAAACGGTTCACTGGAAGGTTTGATCATGAGGCCAAAGTTGAAATATTTTGGCCATATCATGGGAATACAGGATTCCCTATAGAGGACTCTGATGCTTGGAAAGATTGAAGGCACACAAAAAAGGGAAAGGCAGAGGTGGAGATGGAAAATTAGGTAATGTAAGCAAAGGGTATGAACTTGATGGAGCTCAGAGGGGCAGTGGCTGACAGATATGTCTGGCACACTCAAAGATAAAAGGAAGTCTTTTTAGACTTTTGTTCTTCATTATATACAGTATCTCACAAAAGTGAGTACACCCCTCACAGTTTTGTAAATATTTTATTATATCTTTTCATGTGACAACACTGAAGAAATGACACTCTGCTACAATGTAAAGTAGTAAGTGTACAACCTGTATAACAGTGTAAATTTGCTGTCCCCTCAAAATAACTCAATACACAGCCATTAATGTCTAAACCATTTCCAACAAAAGTGAGTACACCCCTAAATGGAAATGTCCAAATTGTGCCCAAAGTGTTAATATTTTGTGTGGCCACAACCCTATTGAGCATCTGTGGGGCATCCTCAAATGGAAGATGGGGGAGTGCAAGGTCTCTAGCATCCTGATGTCACCATGGAGGAGAGGAAGAGGACTCCAGTGGAATCCTGTGAAGCCCTGGTGAACTCCATGCCCATGAGGGTTAAGGCAGTGCTGGAAAAAAATGGTGGCCACACAAAATATTGACACTTTGGGTTATACAGTAATTGTAAAGTTATACAGTAGTTGTAAAGTGCCTCTATAAACCCTATAGGACATTAACAGCCTTATTAAATTGCGATTCGGCAAATTGAATAGGGCTCTATATAAGCACATAGCATACGTTTTTTACTGAAGGTTTTAGTTAGTGAACTTTTATCCAAAAGCAAGGTCTTCACTAACTAAAAACTTCTGTAAAAAATTATGCTCTGTGCTTATATAGAGCCCTATTCAATTGGCCAAATTGCAATTTAATAAGGCTGCTAATCTCCAGGCTCTGACGAAATAAGTAACCCAAACACATGGAAAGAGAGCTTTAATCCTAAGACATGCTGAACAATATTTTTTCTTATTTTTTTGTAAACATAACTTTAGCAGTTCTTTTTTTTATTACTCTTGCATAATTTATATGATAATATTTTACTAATGGAACAGATTTTTAGAACCACTGTTTCACATTTTAGTGAGTGAAAAATGACTGTTCACCAACAGTCCCCATCCAACCAGACAGAGCTTGATTGTGTGTCTATGTGTTTGTCTCTGTGTGTGTCTCTGTGAGTGTGTCTCTGTGTGTGCCTCTGTGTGAGTGTGTGTGCCTCTGTGTGAGTGTGTGTCTCTGTGAGTGTGTTCTTCTGTGTGTGTGTGAGTGTCTCTGTGTGAGTGTGTGTGTTTTTGTGTGAGTGTGTGTCTCTGTGTGAGTGTTTGCGACTGTGTGTGTGTCTCTGTGTGTATGTGAGTGTCTCTGTGAGTGCATGTGTGTGCCTATGTGAGTGTGTGTGCTTGTCTGCGAGTGTGCATGTCTGTGTGTGCTTGTCTCTGTGAGTGTGTCTCTGTGTGTGTATGTGAGTGAGTGTGTGAGTCTGTGTGTGTGAGTCTGAGTGCGAGTTTGCATGTGTATTTCTGCGTGTGCGTGAGTCCGTCTATGTGCGTGAGTCTCTGTGTGCGAGAGTCTCTGTGTGCGAGAGTCTCTGTGTGCGTGAGTCTCTGTGTGCGTGAGAGTCTCTCTCTGTGAGTCTGGGGGTGCAAGGGGGGAGTAAGGGAGAGAGAAGGGGGAGAGAGAGAAGGTAGAAAGAAGGGGAGAGAGAGGGCTGGGACTGAGAGAGGGTCAGCGAGGGTGGCAGGGGGCAAACTCAGGAGTAGACTTGGGTGGCAAAAGCTCTAGCTAAGCCACTGGATTAATTTTATTATTGATATCAACCTATACTAGTAAACCCTTATGGGTAGAGGCATCCCCGGTGCTTTGAGTGGTGACAGCAAAGGGTTAACCTCCAGTCCCTACAACTGTATATGACCATTTGGCTATCCAGGTTTGCTGTCTCTGTCCATGCTATGGCTAATCAACCCCTACTGAGTTCATAGAAAGGGAACTTCCTAATAGAAGCCTGGGTCTGACCATATGGTTTGAAGTGTTTACCCCTTTCCAGTGATGGTAATGTTTTACTCTGCCTATAAATATGTTGTGTTACCAATAAATAATGCTCAGTGTTTATCATACATAATTACATATGTGTTCATTTTTGAGGGAAGGGTTAATCCTGATTATAGGGGTCAATAATTCTATATCTGCCTAAAAGAAAAGTTACAGCCAGTAACTTTGCTGCTCTCACTGTGAAATCCTGTGTTCCTGTGATCGTCTGGAGGGTCCAATACTGGTCTGGTTCCATCTCAGCTAGTAGGGATAACAATAAGAGTCATTATGTACCGCTGGATAGGTCAAAACCAGTTCTGGGGAGCCAAATTGAAGTAGTAGACACATACATTTCCCTTCTTATTGCATATGATGATTTCAGTGAATACTATGAGTGAATGCAAATATTCTGTAAGCTTAATAAGCAAATATAAGGCCTTATTAAATTGTCAAAATCGAAATTACCGAAGCCATTAAGGTAGTCCGCAAAAGTTACTGATATTTAATTGGCCTTCTCTAGTTACCCGAGCTACAGTCTCAAAATTCCTACAGCTTGTAAAAAACACCACTCCGACCCATCTAAGCCTTTTGTTCTTTCAAGCCAGAAAATGTTACAATCTCTAAAATCGCAAATCACGATTTAATTGCAACAATTCCACAAGCCCGCAATTGCCTTTAAACCCGTAAATGGCAAATGTAGCAAAAAATCCTATGAGTACTAGAGAGGACTTGCAAGTGGGTTAAACACCTGTTCGTAACACTGCAAAAGCCAATAATATTACAATACGGAACTTTAAAATATGGGGAAAGCAATGAAAGACATTAAAATTAATTGCACAAGATTCTTAAGCTTTCAAATCTGCAATATATATATTCTTTTAATGTGTTATATCAGTCTCGGGAATCAAGGAGTTAATAATACATATCTGGCCACCCACATGGACTAAAAGAGTTTGGCCATTCATTTTTATTGATTGCTGATATTGCTGGATTGCAAGCCCGATCGGACATCTAAACACTAATTAATTGACATCTAAAACACATGTTTTACTGACGTCATTATGACGCAGGGCTCGTGATGAGTGCCGCAGCTGCTCATCACGAGGCCTGTAAGACTTAGGCCAAAAGCCCGTAGATGCAACTGCGGGCCTCGCAAACCGAGACCCGCAGTTGCGGGGCTGTATTAAATTACGAATTTAACAGCCGAAACACGGCAAGACCAGCAAAAAAAAACAAATATACCTCAAATTATCTTACATACTAACACACAGCACAGGGGGACAGCCAGGGAGCCTGTGAGTGAGGTTTCCTCCTGCAAGTTTAGTGCTTGGGAATGCCATGTGTCTCTTTCCAGCATCTCTCCCTTGTCCCTTCCCTGTGTATTTCTCCTCTGTGTGTCTGCTGAATCTTTCTGTAGTTTTTTTTTTTCAAAAGTCCCGTGTATTTTTCGGTGTTCTGTATTTTTCCCAGGTCGGAATGTACTTAACCTTGTTTTCATTATGTTTTCAGTTTTTTTTATGTTTTTTGGCCGCAATTTTTATTCTTGCTTATCCGATTTCTGAGTGACGAAACACGGCATATTGGGCTTAAATTTGCTTGCAAGATCACTCCCAGGCATCCTGGCTCTCCCCCTGTGCTGTGTATGAGTGTGTTGTAATTTAATTAAATTTATTTTTTTTGTTTCTTTTTGTGTTTTTCGATTTCCGTGGTTCGGCCGTTACATTTGTATTTTTGCGAGGTCGGATCTTGTTTCTGCAAGTGTTACTGTCTTTGGCGTTGTGTATTTTCCAAGGTCTGCACGCTTGGCATTGCAGATCCTCGTTTTCATCCAGTTTCATATTTTTTTTGCGTTTTTCGTCCGCCATATTCTTTCTTGCTTAGCCGTTGTTCAAGTGACAAAACACGGGAAATTCGGCTTAAATTCTCTTGCAACCCCACTCCCAGGTGTCCTGGCTCTCCCCCTGTGCTGTGTGTGAGTGTAGTTTAATTAATTAATTTATTTTTTTGTTGTTTTTCGTGTTTTTCGATTTCTGCGGTGCGGCCGTTACATTCATATTTTTCTGAGTTTGTTTTTCTATTTTCTAAGTCCCGCGTTCCTCAAGTGCTTGCGGCATAAGTAAGTCCCACATTCCTCAACTTCTTGCAGCCTAAGTCCCGCGTGCTTCAATGCCTCAACTACTCGCCTTGCTTTGCGAGGCTCGCAGGAGCGCCTTTGGTGCTCATTTCAGCCTAAGTCCCGCATGTTTCCATGTCTCAACTGCTCACCTCGTTCCCCAAGTCCCCAGAGCTCGGAAGGCTTCTATGGGCCGCAAACGGCTCGCAAGCGTGATGACAAATCGCAGTTTGACAACTATTATATGTGATAAGCAAAGCTTAGACAGAGAATGTGAAACAAATTCACTCATTTTTCTAGCATAAAGCAAATTGTAAATAACCAATATAAGCTTGAAGCTGTGGGTACAGTAAAACCAAGAAAGCAATTTGCCTTGTTCTTTGGCTACCAGCATGGTACTATTAGTTACTAAAGAGTTAATAGTTGCTATTTCTGTAAAATATTTTTAAGAGAAAAAAACATTACTGTAAATTAGAAATTCCAATTCTGATGAGTTCTAAATGAGGGTATAGAATGATAGAAAGAAAGAAATTTAGAAATAGAAGAAGGAATATTGTAGCGTACCACTGAAATAGAAGGAGCAATACTGTAGTATTCCTCTGAAGACGAAGAACCCATGAACTCATGTTATTTTTAATCTAAGCAAAAATAACATACAGTAACAGTCCATAACAAACATGGCAGTTTCATCTCTGACCATTTATCATGTTATAAATGCAATGCTGTTCTGATTAGATTTATTTTTTAGAAGACAGGGCAGCCCTCTATATCACATGCCGGTTGGCTTAAATAAGACAGCATGTGGTCTATTGAAAAAAACACATAACAGTATTGGCAGACATCAGTTGCACACAACTTTACATATAGAGATACTTGATGAACAAATAAAATGATACTAAAAAGGGTTTCAAATGATGACAATATGACAATGTGTCAAGAGAGCTTAAAAAGTCAAGAGAGCGTACAAAGAAGCCCCCTTGAAGTTGATTGCAGTGATTCTTCATTGAGATGCTAAGCTAAGCTGAACCTAGCAAATTGAGTGCAATAAACAAACATTATTATAGAAATTGTATTTTTACAGTGTAGAGCTTAAATGCTAATACATTATCACACAGCAACATAACTAGCTTATATGTCAAGTTCACATTTTTTTTATAAAAAGGATTTAAGAGGAGAAAAAAAGCAGTGTTGTATCAGACAACAATAAATCCATAGTACCACACATTCATAGTACCTTCCAAAGGTCCACATCTATTATAGATATGGTTATTTATCAAGGTGCAGAAAAAATGTTTACTCCACTATTATGTAAATGTGTATGAATAGGCTACATAAAAACATGGTCTGAACAACACCATACCAGGGTATCTTTTTATGTTGATCTTTATCCCCTCATTATGGGGGATTGCAAATTTCTGCTTTTTATTTCATATACACCCACTCTGTTCTCATGTCCTACATTTCTAAAGAGTGCTTTTTTTTAAATTTCACTCTTTCTATAGCCATTCTACCCTCTTCTCTATTCCCATCCTTAACGCTTGCCAATGTTTTAGGGTCATTTTTAAACTGGTCTAGGGCAGCATATTGGTCAACCTGGCCCTGGCACTACATCCAACATACATATTCTTTAGGCTATCAGCCCTATTAAATTCCCTCCTTATGTAAAACCGTAGTCCGTAATGAAGTCCGCATGACTTGCAGTTATTAAATTGTCCCCGTAAAGCAACACTCCAACGACTTGCGGTGTAAGGGCGAGAAAAGGCTACGGGACGCGCCCTCAAATCCTTTGATCTGTCATGCCTGTAACTGTCCCAATTACACTTTTAAATTGCAACAAATCCACTGGCGTTCAAGCCCGTAATCCGCAAATGGAGCCAAAAGGCCAACGGGTACTAAAGAGTCCCGCTCGGGGGTTAAAGTCCTATCCGTAGCACTGTAAATGCAAATATACACACACTACTGTATTTATAGGTAAAGGGAAAGTGATGTTAGGTATTATAATTAATAGCACAACATTCTCAGGCCCTCAAATCTGCAATATAAAATATTTTATTTTCAGTATAATTTCCGTGTTATATTGATCCCAGCAATCATTGTGTTAATACATATAATGGAATGCGCATGGACTAGAATATCATATTTACCGATTTATCAATATTGCATCATTTCTGTGATGTTGGTGAGTTGAAACTCGTAGTTGAGGCCCATAAGGCTTTGAAATCTAACTTCAATTTTCCAGTGACGTGATAATGACGATCTCTGTTGCCATTGGCTTCATCTAAACCCGTAACTACGGGTTTGACTAATAGATCATGTTCACAGCCACACATCCAACGTGCGAAAAATAGTTTACGGGTTTGTGCCTCAAACCCATAACTTGCGGCATCATTGGTCTTATTTAATAGCTCTGTAACGCAGTCGAATTTCAAGCACGCAGCCCTTCAGGCTTGCTGATGCAATGCTATGGGCTTCGAATTTAATAGGGTGGTATGACTGCTATAAACTGAATTCTAAATTCCGAGAAAAATATTTTTTGTAAACAGCAACCTCCCACTGCTTCTCAAAACATAACCAATGCTTCACAACCAACCAATATTAATTCTTCAAATCAATACAAAGGAGATTTTTACTATACACATTTCCTTATTTAACATCCTTCATAATTCTAGCAAAAAGAATAGCTGATAAGAGAAAGTAGAGGAAGCCTGATGGAACAAACATACATAAATGGTTTATAGAGAGATATAGGGATGTTGTTGATATCACACAAAGGCCCAGATTCCAGAGTGAGATTGTGGTTATGCTGAGTCAACCTAGGTGGGGAAAATATGACAAATTGCTGAGGTATATGGGCTAGTAGAGGGTTCAAAGGGAAGCATTTTTTTAGTAAGATGAAGAGAGAGAGGACTTTGCATGTTTAATATGTAGTGGTGTAAGGTCCAGTCAGGAGTATAGGAAGGAGAATAGATAGAAGTAAAGTTGGATGCACCATATCCAGTAATTCTAAAGGATTTCTGGTAATATACTGGCAGCACAGTGATGTTATCAGTGTGTAAGCAATTTGCTAATGTTCAGGGTCTACAGTAGATGGCAAAATGTAGGTGAGCTTGGCTTTAGGTGCTGGTCTTTATTGATTATTTAGTGAGTCTTACAAGGATGTAGCTGCTTTAGGAGAACATCTCCAGCATTGTGCTTCTGCTAAAAGCCAGCCGGAGTAATATATCTAATTGACGATTTTACCTAGTACCCTCAGCAAAGCATAGATGCTAGAAAGGATTATGTGGACATTTACTTTATTTGCATTATAAGACCTCTGATATTTGAGCCTCATTTGTTACTTTCCTACTGTTTAAAATTATACTCTACTCCCAATATTGCAAAAAGAGCTTTAGTTATGAGAATAAAAATGGCATTATTAGCATTATGTTGGTGATATCAGGCTAATTCTTATTTTTCTGATTATTAGCTGCGAAGTGGCTTCCTTTTACAGTAGTTGAAATAGTTGTGTGAGATGAAGAGCGCTAGATACTGACATAAAGTAGCATATGTTAAAATGCAATACTAAATATATACTAGTGTGTACATACACTGGTTGCCAGAGAGGGTGTTAATGTATTGTAATGTAATAACACATTTTTCCAGCAGAGACGGATTTTAAACACCTGACAAAAGAGAAAACAGAACTCCACAGTAGAAGATGCCAACAGTCATGTAAGGCCACCATATGTTTTAATTGTAGATTCTGAGTCTGTCTAAAGGGAATTTAATTTTTGGATTTTTTTTCTAAACAGAACCTCTTCTCACAGTCTTCCAACAAACGGCTGTTCTCATCAATAAAAGATTTGGTTTGCTAGCTATGGAAAGCAGAGAAATGGAAAAACAGGTGCAGCTGGATAATATTTCTTTATAATTACCCTTCATAAAAAAGACAAGAGCCCTCAGAAATTAATTATTCTGCATTTCAATACGGAACAGGAATTTTAGAATTTCTAATTATAACTATATAAATTAATGGTTACAGTGATTTTTTTCATAGCTTGAGCCAAACAAACTTTATGGTGATTGGGGAAAATGCTTTATATTTAGGCTATTTTGTGCATTTTTGCAACAGTTTAGTTTAGAGTAAACATTCCTGCTCTTTAAATAAAGCTGTGACATAAGCTCATCAGTTCCTGCGTAGTGTGAAATTATTTCTGGGCATTGGAAATGCTGGAATTTCAGTTTTCTTGAACTGTAAAGATGCCATAAATAAATAAAATAAATATCATGCTTTTACATGTTGGAATTGCATAAAGTTATTTAATTTGCATACCTACATCAAACTGGCAAATTATGTAAACTTGGTAACTGTCTTTCAGCTGAACATTATAGATTCTTCACTATTTTCTGTAGAAAGAAATAACCCAGTTTCTGCCTAAAGGACAGAGTTACATAGAGATAGACTACTTTAAAAAGTAAGGTAATATCTAAAAAATCTGAAAATCACCACCTTCAAATTGATTCTCATTTTGTTCTATGGCTAACACATGACCCTGGCAAGATCCAATGGGCTTTAGAATAAATAAACACACTGAAACAGCGTTTCTTGGGAAAAATATGGGCCACAGCTTTATTAAAGCAACCATAAACCAATAACCAATTAACATAATTAACACTGTTAAATTACAGCTCAAATAACATCCCGGAGGAGGAGCCCGGCCCGGTCAGTAACCTCACGCCCTGGGCCCCCATGAGGCAGGGCAACGCCTACTTAAGCCCGTGGGCCGGGTGCCTCACCTCCCGCCAACCAAAGACATTCCTATTTGCATCCTAACTTAGAATTCACAGAATCCTAACCCATCAACTCATTTCCCTCCCCCTTTTTTTTTTTAAACCTAGCTTAAGCTTTCTGAACTTTGCTCAACCAGCCTTGCCCTCTAGACATAACTTACTTCCTTATCTGCTACTTTCCTATCTGACCACCATTTAAGGGGAGGGAGGGAATCAGCTCAATGGCCGGCGCAGAGTGAGGAGGAAGCCCTCAAAACGGCCTTAAGTCCCTCCTCCTCCTCCCAGCCAATCAGCATCGCCCAGGCTCCGCAGCGCTGCGTCAGACCCGGAGTGCGTTGCAACGTAGCTCTGACGTCATTCCTGCATCCCCATGCTGCAGACAGGAAGCGCTAGCAGGGGTGGGACTCTACTAAACCACCACTGAAACTGCAGGTAAAGGGGGACAGAGGGAGCATCTGGGGGCACAGAGACAAAAGTTAATCAGTGATATAATTAGTTATATTATATGTGACATTATAAATGATGTCATCAGAGAAACCTTTGCATGGGAGGGAGGAAGGATGTTAAGATTATGTACAGCCTTCAAGAGACTAAATCATATAATTTAAAACATGAGGTAAATCATGAAAGAAATATTGCATAAAAAACATATTTTGTATAGAAAGTATGTTAAAAAAATGCAAAGATGTACCTCAAATTAGTTTCTTAAGCTTTCTCATAGTCACCATCTTACCCAGTGGGTTGGTTCATCCACCCTGTATGACATGTCTTAAGGGGAAGAACATTTACATAAGGAAGTTGCTAGCCCATCAGGTCCTTCAGGAACTGCTTGCACTGTAACACACACACATTGTATAATATGTAGAGGGTAAACGTTTGCTTTAGCGTAATTATTACAGAATGTACGTCTCTCAACTGTCCAGTGTAACCCTTTCTGGGCCAGTGAAAGGCTTAAGGGTCAGGTAAACAGCAGGTTACACTGGCCAGTTGAGAGACATACATCCTGCTGACATACATCCTTCTGGCCAGCGAAAGGGTTAATGCTGCACTGAGATCCCAATGAGTAAATCCTGCAGGGCTGCTATGTGAGAATCTCCAAAACCAACCAGCCCTGGAATCTGTATAAATAATTAATTACGCTAAAGGGAACATTTACCTATGTAGAGAGACACTGCTTCAGTATTTGTACACACAAATACATACAGCACATGCAGAACAAAGGAGGATGGACTGGGAATGTTCATAGTATGAAGAGAGAGTTTTGTATTGCACAAAAGACCTGGCTCTTGGTAATAAGACTGTGTCTGATTGGAATCAGGTTGATGTTATGATCCCCCTGACCTCCAGCACCCTTGGACTCATATGATCCACCCAGGATGATTACTATTTTTAAAACAGGCCATGACCTAAGCAAGGCCCAGTTGGTATGTGCATATAAGAATGTATACCCCATCACCCATTGAATATAAAATTAGACACAGACCACTTCTTGGGAGATAACTGGCCACAGCGTTTATTGGTAAACACAAAATGATGTAATAACCATAACGATAAATAAACATAACCCGAGGGGAGGAGCCTGGACAGAGACAGTACACCCTACGCCCTGAAGCCTCATCCAGGGCCTACCGTGTTGGAACATCCGTACCACCGTAGGGTAGGATCTCCCCCATTTTCCACTGTCCCGGCAACTCCCCTCACCACCCGCCGCTGTGACAAAATAAACAAACTTTTGATACCATATAATAAATACTTAATGATACATCCACAACAATGAGTACTTCAGACAATAAATAACATAATCCACAACTTACTATTCATCTTTTTTATTTTTTATTTTTTTATTAACAGTACAACATATACATCACTTTAACAACAATACTTTAGGGATGGGTGGGTGGGCATCTGCTCCCATGGCTAGCTGGGGGCAAACTGGTGGAAATTGGCAGCAAAAGCCTATAATGGCTCCACCTCCCCCAGCTAGCCACCTCCTGCCCCTCCCAGGTCCTGCCAGGTCAGGTGGCCCCTCCTTCCAACCCCAGGCAAGCCTGAGGTGGCCTACGGGCCCTTCATGACCTAAGCAAGGCTCAGTTGGTATGTGCATATAAGAATGTATACCCCATCACCCATTGAATATAAAATTAGACACAGACCACTTCTTGGGAGATAACTGGCCACAGCGTTTATTGGTAAACACAACATGATGTAATAACCATAATGATAAATAAATAAACATAACCCGAGGGGAGGAGCCTGGACAGAGACAGTACACCCTACGCCCTGAAGCCTCATCCAGGGCCTACCGTGTTGGAACATCCGTACCACCGTAGGGTAGGATCTCCCCCATTTTCCACTGTCCCGGCAACTCCCCTCACCACCCGCCACAGAGAAGATCGCATAATATCTTTGCGGATTCGACTCCCCCCACCAAAAAAAAAAAACCATGGCCAGCCACATACCCTCCTAAAACAGCACTCCACTCTCGAGCTCTGGGCTAAGACCGACAACCAAGGCCACTCACCCGCATGGTCTGCTTTACTAATAGCCCATGCTATTTCCGCCCGATACCTTCCAATTCTCAAGACCTCCTTCTCCAAAAGCCCATAGGGCTGTTACTGTAGCTGCTTCTGCACCAAGCGAGTGGGCAGCAAGTTCCATGCGGAATATGCCCAAATGCTGCTGGCAATCTCCAACGTTGTAGAATCACACATAGAGAACCAGTCCCATTTCATCAAGGGAAGGTGCAAACCAACTTCGTGATTGGCTGAACCAAGAGAGCTGTAATCCAGGAAGGGGGAGCAGTCAGCGTGCCCAACACACTGTAACTACCTCGTTTCCCCGCCTGCTCAACTTGGCTGTCGCTGCCACATGGTAACATGATCACCCTGGATCGCCAGACCAGTCACCTGAGGTCGACATACCTTGTCTGTTTACCAACCAAACTCCTGCTACCATCCGACCAGCGGAAGGAGATGGCCGCACAGAACCGCAAGGATTTAGACTTGTCACAGACCTCTTTCCATAACCGCAGTAACCAGCCATATGGTCATATGATCACCCTTTGGATCCCTAGACCAGGCACCTAAGGTCGCCCCACCTTGCCTGTATATTAACCAAACTCTCACTACCGGCACACCAGCGCAAAGGAGAGATGGCTGCACAGCCCGCAAGGCTTCGCCCTTATCACAGACCTCCTTCCCGAACAGTGGTATCTCCTGCCCTTGGGAAAAGGCTACCAGTCGCCTGCTGTCCCTTTGCCATACCTCCTGTTCGCCTTTACGATCAGCCTTTGGATCCCAAGACTAGGCACCTGAGGTCGCCCTCCCTGCTGTATACTAACCAAACTCTCACTGCCGGCACACCAGTGGGAAGGAGAGATGGCTGCACAGCCCACAAGGCTTCGCCATTATCACAGACCTCCTTCACGAACAGTGGTATCTCCGGCCCTTGGGAAAAGGCTACCAGTCGCCTGCTGTCCCTTTGCCATACCTCCTGTTCGCCTTTACGATCACCCTTTGGATCCCAAGACCAGGCATCTGAGGTCGCCCTCCCTGCCTGTATACTAACCAAACTCTCACTACCGGCACACCAGCGGGAAGGAGAGATGGCTGCACAGCCCGCAAGGCTTTGCCCTTATCACAGACCTCCTTCCCGAACAGTGGTATCTCCGGCCCTTGGGAAAAGGCTACCCGTCGCCTGCTGTCCCTTTGCCATACCTCCTGTTCGCCTTTACCCCTTGCTTTCTCTATCCATTCCTACGTCAGGACCCATTAACCCAGCTTGATTTTCGATGGTCCACACTGCTACTTGCCCCCCCCCCCACCTTTGGGGGACTCCTCCTCTGAGCCTACGGATAGCGTACCCAGTGCCCAAACTGTCCAACCTCCCACCCTGGCCTGCAGTCTGAGGCTCGCACCTGAGAAGGAACCGTCCTACATCCTGTCTTTTTGACCTTGTATCTTCATAATACTATATGCTCCTCTATCCGTACTGAGCACAGGGTTTTCAACAACGTTGTCCTGAACAAGCAACTACATACTGAGAAACAGCCTGCACCACCACTGCAATCACTGCCTACTCTACTTACTGCCCTTCGATCCACTGCCAACCAGCCGTGTATAACTCTAGCAAGATCTACGAAGCCAAATACCTTACAGCACATACCTATCACAATAGCTTATGATACCACCTTGAATGATCAAAACAGGGTCCTCCATTTTTGGAATGTTGTTAATGCTGTATTTTCCCTTGTTTTTATCCCCTGTATTGCGCTACGGAATATGTTGGCGTGTTACAAATAAAAGTTAATAAAGTTAATAAATGATCAAAGCGTGATACAATCGCCGGGGACAACAGGAGTGACAGCCCTTGTTGCATAGAGACCAAAAAAAAACACCTCTGTAATAACCCATATATACTCCTCAGTCCGCACGTTGCCAATCCCAGTACAAAGAGTTAATAATATCCTGGAACTCACCTGGAAAAGCATATAATACCCTCTGCTTTATGACTATTACCGGATATCAAGCGTTAGCGCCCCGCCAGCACGACCCCTAAGACTTTTTTTTTTTTTTTTTTTATCCGAGACAAAATCTGACAATCCCTTATACCTATCTCCATTACCATACAAAATAAAAAAAAATATACATGTGATAGACCCACTGAACACGCACACCGCTACCCACCAAATGGCGCAATCATGATTTACAATCTTTCATCTCGCTGCATAACCTAAACTACCTCTAACCAGACAGACCAGGGGCCCGACGCAGGTCCCCAGATGCCGTTACAGCCAGATTTGAAAAGAGCTAGTATATGAAAAGAAAAACTGCTACCAGCGGATCTAATCCATCAGCTACCCTGCCAACACTATGGAAAAACGTGCCTGTGCCGAAAACAACTGAGACAAAAATTACATATAAAAAACACTTGTCCACCTTTAACATCGGTAGCCTAGAGCACCTATGTCTATATTATCAGACACAAACACCTCTACTATAACTAGGAATGTACCAAACACCTACCCTAGACCCACCTTCAGGAGTCAATATAACCACCCAAGACCATAGCGGATAAGGCATAAGAGTAAACCGTGGAGGAGTATACAACATACCCAAAAAGGGATAATTCTGCTGGAATGCCACCCGGCCTCCTTCCAAATCCCACTACAAACCGGAAACTAGTGGTATGAGAACTGTCTACCTGATCAATGGAACCCACGACGATAGAGATGATGAACGGGGAATGAGAACCTACGGCACAGAACGGTAATGCGATAAAATGGTAAAGCCTCCCAGCATACCGGGAGGCCTATACCCCTAACGTACCCTAGAACCACAAGCACAACCCTGCCAGGAACATGCAGGAATGACCCCGCAAGACAGCAGAGATGAAAATGATACCAAGGAGAACGAGTACAGGCAAATAGATTTACCCCATATAACTAACCTCCCGGTGGACCGCCTATGAAGGGAACTCAGTCCAGACACCGATCCCAAGCTGCGACCAACAGCACAATAACCTAACTATTATCAAACATACCTGGCAGGAACCTACACAACAAATACTTGCTATGCCCAAGCCATCAGACCCCAAACTCCCCACTATCCCTTGATATGGACCTCTATAAAGTAGACTGTTTATAAACAGCCCCAATACCCCGATGTCAAGGCGGTTAAGTATAATAAGCGCGCAATGTCACTAAACAACCTGGGCACCAACCCGTCTAAGGAGGACACTATGGGAAGGAATTGGCCCTATAACTTTCTAAGGCCTCTCTGCCCTGCTCCCCCCTTAAGACAGCCCCTTGTAACCTGATATATAGGCTTATGGCCCCAATATGCCAAGCAGTTCCATAAGGGTGGTCCACTGACAATCCTTAAGGCACAGCACTAAGCGCTGTACCCAGTGCAGTTGCAGCAAGAACAACCGCAAATCATATGATCGTTCCAGACCGCAACTGCTACAGTCCAATCTCACTATAAATCGCCTGGTGTTCAACCCCTTAGACTGCAATTGGAGAAGCCAACTGCCACCGCCAGAATTAAAAGTTCTATCTGTCCCCCGTACTCCAGTTATGAACACACTATTATACAAATAACGCAAGGGAAAATGATGTAAGTATTAAATAATCACACAACGTCCTCAGACTCGTAGATAATAATATGAAATAGATTTATAGCGGATGAAAACCGCAGTATACAGAATATGTCAATATATATAACAGCAGTCCCCTAGACTTGACTATCATATTGACAGAGAATGCTGCTATTAATGTGACCAAGTGCTGCTTACCTACACTGCAGCTCCCAGACAGCATGGCAGCCTGAGAGGGAAGGAAGGCCTGGTTACATCACCAGGAGTCCCAGCACACAGCAAAATGGTACACACAGCCTTCACTAATATGATAATGTGCACTCTGACCACCCCACATAATCTATACACAAACATATATACAATACACAAACATATGTACCCATACAACAAAACACAATACACATATGAAATACACACAACACAAATACACAATGCACAAGAACCAAACAAAGCCCATACATAACCAATATACATACAAAACAAATATACATACATATAAATATGTCCAAATACATACATATATAAATAGATCCACATATAGATACATACATCAACAAGCACATGTATATCCATATACATAAACACAGAACCAAAAGCACACATAAATCCAAATACACACACATATATATATATATATATATATATATATACATAACCACATGCACATATATATATATAAATATACACATACACACACATACATACATATACATATCCATACATAAATATAATACTCAACAACAAAAAAACATACCCAAACACATATAAACATACATATACACTCACACACATGTATACACACCTAAACATATATACATACATATATAAGTGTATAATATATAAGCCTACTACAGAGTTATATAATGCAGTTCATAATACATGCTGCCTTGATAGCAGGGACACAGCTTACCCTCCCCTGCACACCCAGAGACAACACAGCCCTCACAGCTGCATCAACCAGATCTGTGGCCTGAACCAGCTCAGCAGTGTTCACATCAGTGCCCCCCAGCACTCACATAGCCTATGACAAGGAGCACTAGCAGCTCCATCCTCTTCCATGGCTAGCTAGGGGCCAATCCCTCATAAGTGCCCCCAGCACTCCACCCTGTGCTCCCTAACACTCTGGAGGCCATAAACAGGGGCTGCACCAGCAGCACATCTGCTCCCATGGCTAGCTGGGGGCAAACTGGTGGAAATTGGCGGCAAAAGCCTATAATGGCTCCACCTCCCCCAGCTAGCCACCTCCTGCCCCTCCCAGGTCCTGCCAGGTCAGGTGGCCCCTCCTTCCAACCCCAGGCAAGCCTGAGGTGGCCTATGGGCCCTTCATTACTCGTACCACATAATGACTCCTATCAGAACTGCCTCCTGGGAATATGTGGTTGTGGGATGGGAAAATAAAAACCTTGTCTGGCCCACCTGAGTAGGGACTGGGCTCAGTAGTTGTATAGTTAATTAATATGTTTTTATGTTATGTTGCTTCTCTATGTATGCTTAACTTATGATGTTAGATTCTGTGTCCACTCTTCCTGATGGCAGTTTAAATTCAAACTGAAAGTTCCATTGCTAGTTAGTAACTGTTAAGTAATCTGTATTTGTTACGTAAGTCAGTTGATGCTCCTGACTGAAAAGAGTGAGGTAACAGTTATCACTGTCTGACTGGATTAATATACATATGGAATAAGATATCTAGAAGATATACAGTATATATCTATCTATCTATCTATATATATATATATATATATATATATAAATATATATATATATATATATATATATATATATATATATATATAGTAAAATCAGTTTCAGCATCACTTGTCCAGATGAAGTATCCTGTATGCTGAACCTGTGTACATCATTTTGAATGCTGTATTAATAAAGGGGATTTTAGAGACATCGGCTGTCATAGTGAGGTAAAATGAATATAGTCTTTGTTAAAAATAATATTCCATTATTCTGTTGCTGAAACCTCAATCTTTTTATTTTGTTTCAGTGGGAGGTGATCTTAAATGAAGTGAAGTAGTTAAACTGCTCCAGTTGAGATTTATGTTTATTACTTAAATTACAAATTACAAATCGTAAAAGGATTTTTAGCTCTTGATTCTGTGTATCATTATCATACATTTTACAGTTGCATTCTTAATACTATTGCAAATAAACATTGATACATATGTTATTTTTTTGAGTGCTATAATTGATCCTTGGACTCTCCTTCTGTACTTCATTGACAGCATTCCAACAAAACTCTTCGTAAATATACACTGGAGAACTCTCTTAAGACAGCCTCAGGGTCTGCCTTAGTTTAATGAATAAATATTCCCAGTCTTATTAAATTGCAAATCAGTAAATTTAAAAGGGCTCTATATAAGCACATAGCATATTTTTTTTACAGAAGTTTTTAGTTAGTGAAGACCTTGCTTTTGGATAGAAGTTCACTAACTAAACACTTCTATAAATAAAATATGCTCTGTGCTTATATAGAGCCCTTTTAAATTTACTGACTCACAATTTAATAAGGCTGGCTATCTTTATCGATTTACCATGTTTACTTAAACGAAAGATTGTGCAAAAGATTTCTGTAGCCTAGATTGGCTTTTGTTAAATTACCAAATATTGATTATATTGAATATATTTGAAAATTGAAATATTGATTATACAAATTAAATGCCAATATATCAGAATGTCTTCAAGCCATTTTTCATATGGTTTCCCGCTTGATAGCTTTAAGCTTAAATATGATGTTCAATACTAACAATAGAGGTGCTCAGGTAGGGAACAAATTATCCTTAATAAGTAGTTTTATGGATATGGTCATCCACTCTTAGAGCAGTCTCTTTTAGCTCACTTGTGCCCTTGACCGGGAGAAATATCCTATAGTATATCAGTCTGGTCTGACACAATAGAGTGATCCAGCCCTGTAATACCAGGCAGATCTACACTGAACAGGAGAAACAGTAAACCTTATACATACATTTCTGCCTTACTTGGGACTCATCAGAATGAAATGGAGTAACTCATGTATGCTGAAGCAGACAGAAACAAAACACAGAAATTGAAGTCCTGTCCTGTTTTTCAGCCCTCGTAGGACTGAGCTGCCCACAACTGGTCAATGGTGTCATACTTAAAGTAGTGAGCTCTGCATGTAAAATCTCACAGTCAGCAGGCTTACCAACTCCTGATAGCAGTCTTTACGTGGTCTATAAGCTGGAAAAACTATGTTGTTTTTTCAAAATACAAAGTAAATCATTCAGTACAAAACATGAACAGATAAGCAATGAAACTGTTAGTTGGCCTGATCATTTCTAAAAGTAACATTTGCTTTTGTAGGGAAAAGTTTAGTTCGGATATGTTTGATGTACCTGAATTAACTTTTAATAGCTGTTTGCATTTGTGTTTGACTCTTGACTCTATAGGTCAGTGGTTCACAATTTTTTCTATTGACCACTTAAAATTTGCCTGGGCTTTTGAGAGTCTCCTTACCACCAATGAGTAACTTAATTGAACATTGGTGATGTCGCGAACATCAAATTTTCGGTTCGCAAACTGCGGAAGGCGACTTCCATCAAATGTTCGCGAACAGACGAACATTGGCGAACCGCCATAGACTTCAATGGGCAGGCGAATTTCAAAACCCACAGGGACTCTTTCTGGCCACAATAGTGATGGGAAAGTTGTTTCAAGGGGACTAACACCTGGACTGTGACATGCCGGAGGGGGATCCATGGCAAAACTCCCACGGAAAATTACATAGTTGATGCAGAGTCTGGTTTTAAGCCATAAAGGGCATAAATCACCTAACATTCCTAAATTGTTTGGAATAACATGCTTTAAAACATCAGGTATGATGTTGTATCGATCAGGTAGTGTAAGGGTTACACCCGCTTCACAGTAACAGACCAATCTCCCCGTTTAATGCATCGCAAACAACCGCAAACAGTCCCTTTGCACAACCGCAAACTCCCTATTTGCACAAGGTTGAATACCAAGCTAGCCATGTCCCGTTCCTTGTCCTCACTGATGTCATTGAAGGTCTCTTCCTCCACCCAGCCACCAAGGATCCCCGAAAGGTGACAACAAACCCCCTGGAACTCCTGCTGTGTTTGGTCTTCCACCTCCTCAAAGCCACCTTCCTACTCTGACTCTTCTTCTTCAGACTCCCAGAGTCTGGGGGCTTCCACTGCCCAGCATGGAAGATAATACACAGGTCAGAGTCTGGGGGCTTCCACTGCCCAGCATGGAAGATAATACACAGGTCAGAGTCTGGGGGCTTCCACTGCCCAGCAAGGAATATTATACACAGGTCAGAGCCTGGGGGCTTCCACTGCCCAGCATGGAATATTATACACAGGTCAGAGTCTGGGGGCTTCCACTGCACAGCATGGAAGATTATACGCGTTGCCTCTGTCTGCGTTATTATAAGGTGTGTACTGTTAAGTAGTACTATTCCTATCGGTTTAATCCCTGTTACGTCCACTATTAGGGGACGTGTATATGGCATGGATTTTTGGAACAGGGAGATGGAAAAAGATGCTTGGTCGGACCTCCTACTTCGAATTTGGGGCACTGCACGTGCAATCTAAGTTGCCACCAGATAGGAGTGGTGTATTAAGTTGTACTACTCATTCCTATCAGTTTAATATCTGTTCCGTCACCTATCTTTCCTCCCAATAGCACATTCTATATGTCATCAACAGGCCTGTGTGTATTTAGAGAACCACACTTTAAGGCCCTTAACCTGGGACAAGGTGGCTTGGCTATCAGAATTGCCTCAGAGCCTTAAAAACTCGCCAAACCCCCTAATCAGACACTCACTATCATACTGGAAATGGGCCAAGAAACACACGGGTTTGTTCCCTGGATCCACCCAAATGACCCCAATTCTTGACCACCCTCAGGCCCCGAAACACATGAGCACAACATCACAACACTGGTGGAGGTCAAGGAATCTAGATAGACTGGGAGACTGGTTAGTAAAGGGGCAGATGCTCACCTATGAGGAAATGAGGGACAAGCATGAGCTACCGCTGTCAGAACATTACAATTACTGTAGGCTGAAGCATTTCACACACTCCCTGACCCAGAAAAAGGGGACACCTGTCTTAAATTGGTTCTCCAAAATTTGTAAAGGAACGCCTGAAATGGGCACACACCTTCCTGGCCTGCTTCAGGACGTCCTGTAAGTCTGGGTGCTTTTGCACAAAGCGTAGTACAATCAGATTACACACATGTGCCATGCACGGCACATGTGTCAACTTGCCCAAATTCAATGCCGCCAACAGATTTCTTCCGTTTTCACAAACCACTTTGCCAATCTCCAGTTGGTGCGGAGTCAGCCACTGATCCACCTGTGCGTTCAGGGCGGACAGGAGTGCTGGTCTGGTGTGACTCTCTGCTTTCAGGGAAGTCAACCCCAAGAAGGCGTGACACTGCCGTATCCATGTGGAATAGTACCTGTGGAGCTGGGGGGGTGCCGTTGATGTGGAGCAAGACATAGCAGCAGCAGAAGAGGACTCAGCCGAGGAGGTTATGGAAGAGGATGGAGTAGGAGGAGTAGAGGAGGTGGCAGCAGGCCTGCCTGCAAGTTGTGGCGGTGTCACCAACTCCTCTGCAGAGCCACGTATTCCATGCTTGGCAGCCGTCACCAGGTTTACCAAATGCGCAGTGTAGGTGATATACCTGCCCTGACCATGCTTTGCAGACCAGGTATCCGTGGTCAGATGGACCCTTGCCCCAACACTGTGTGCCAGAGATGCCATTACTTCCTTTTGCACAATCGAGTACAGGTTGGGGATTGCCTTTTGTGCAAAGAAATTTCGTCCGGGTACCTTCCACTGCGGTGTCCCAATAGCTACAAATCTTTTTAGCGCCTCAGACTACACCAGCTTGTATGGTAAAAGCTGGTGGGCTAAGAGTTCAGACAAGCCAGCTGTCAGTTGCCGGGCAAGGGGGTGACTTTGTGACATTGGCTTCTTACGCTCAAACATGTCCTTGACAGACACCTGACTGTGGGCAGATGAGCAGGGACTGCTCAGGGCGAGACACGGAGTGGCGGATGGTTGAGAGGGGGCAAGCAGGGCAGCAGTGGTTGACGTGGCTGAAGATGCTGGACCAGGAGGAGGATGGCGGCTTTGACTTTGTGTGCTGCTTGTATTCATGTGTTGATCCCATAGGCGTCTGTGATGTGACATCATGTGCCTTCGCAAAGAAGTTGTACCTAGGTGGGTGTTGGACTTCCCACGACTCTTTTTGCACAGGTTGGAAATGGCATCACTGTTGTCACAGGCAGACACACAAAAAAATTGCCACACGGCTGAGCTCTGCAATGACGGCATTCTGGTGGTGGCAAAAACCCTGCGTTGACTGGCGTGCTGTCTGGCTGACCACGGGTGCCGATGCATGCTGTCTGACTGTGCCACTAGCTACTTTCGACGACCTCCCGCTGCTTCCAACTCGTCTCCTCCTCCTCTCTGTCTCCCCATCTGAACTTTCCTCCTGCTCTTCATCTCTTATAGCGGGCACCCACGTGACATCCACGGACGCATCGTCATCATCAACTGCTTCACTTGTATCTGACAGCTCAACAAAGGAAGCAGCACCGGGTACAACATCATCATCATCATTATCAGACCGTACGTCCATGTGTGTAATGCTGCATGACTGGGACATATCCCTGTTATCTACATCCTCTGGCACTAATGTTTGTGCATCACTCATTTCTTCCAACGGATCTGTAAATAACTCTGCTGACAGGTCAAGTGAAGCGGCTGTGGTGCTAGTGTTGGTGGTGGCGGCAGGCGGGCGAGTGGTAACTGGAGAGGTGCCCGAAGCTAAGCTGGAGGAGGATGGTGCGTCTAGGTTCTGAGCGGAAGCTGTAGAAGATTGGGTGTCCTGTGTTAGCCAGTCAGCCATGTCCTCAGAACTGTTCAAATTCAGGGTACGTTGCCTCTGAAAACTGGGCATTATTCTAGGGCCAAAGGGAATCACAGCACCACGACGGCCCCTGCGGGGTGGCCTGCCTCTGCCTGTCATTTTTTTTACGATTAGTGGTACTATGCATGCAAGCTACTGTGACACCAGATATGAGTGTCACTGTGCACTGGATTACAGTAAAAAAAAGGGTTGTTTTATTTCACTGCACACTACGGTTGCACTAGATATGAGTGTCACTGTGCACTGGCAAAAGTTGGCAGACTAGATGCAATAGGCCTCACACACACGCCTGTAGGCAGGCTACTGATATTCAATCGATTACAGTAAAAAAAGGGTTGTTTTATTTCACTGCACACTACGGTGGCACTAGATATGAGTGTCACTGCGCACTGGCAAAAGTTGGCAGACTAGATGCAATAGGCCTCACACACACACCTGTAGGCTGGCTACTGATATTCAATCGATTACAGTAAAAAAAAGGGTTATTTTATTTCACTGCACACTACGGTGACACCAGATATGAGTGTCACTGTGCACTGGCAAAAGTTGGCAGACTAGATGCAATAGGCCTCACACACACGCTAGCAGGCAGGCATATGCAATTAGATTACACAGAAAAAAATAATAAAATAAAATAAAAAGGGCTTTTTGGGTTGCTGTCCTTGCAGCAGATATCAAAGGAGTCCTTCAGGTGTGTAGTTAAAGCTAAATACGCAGCCTGGCTATCTATTTCTCTATTAAATCAGCAGAAAAAAATAATAAAATAAAATAAATGATGTTCTAGCCCTAAAAAGGGCTTTTTGGGTTGCTGTCCTTGCAGCAGATATCAAAGGAGTCCTTCAGGTGTGTAGTTAAAGCTAAATACACAGCCTGGCTATCTATTTCCCTATTAAATCAACAGCAGGTAGAATATATCTCCTCTCTCAACGAATGCAGCTACAGAAGTATTCTAAAATGGAGCCTGTTATACAGATGGAAGGCTCTGGAAGGGAGTGTATGCTGGAATGTGTCTGCTGATTGTAAGGTGCAGGGTCAAAGTTTCCTCAATGATAAAGAATAGGGGGTGGACCGAAAAGCGCATATGATCACTGTTCGTTGCGGAAATGCGAAAATCGATGCAAATAGTTCTCCGGCGAACTGTTCGGGACATCACTATTGAACATCTCATGATTTTTTTGGCTGCTTCTTCGCAATTATAATTCAGTGTACTATAGAAGAGTATACCCTGTACACTTAAAACCATAAAAGCTAATTTCTAGGAATAGCTATACCAATTTTTAATTTTAATGAGGCCATCATTTTTTGTGATCCCAGTTGTACCGTGGACCACCTGAATTGAGCTAATGGACTACCGGTGGTTCACAGACTATAGTTTGAAAAACTTTACACTAGGGGCCATATTAAATTCCAGTCCCGTAAGTCCAATGTGAAGCACGTAATGGCTGCAGGCTTGAGTTACGTTGCTATTAAATTGTAAGGGGCTGCGAGCTATGGGTGTGAGATGAAAATCGGAGTTCGTTCGGAGAACATTGGATTTGTGGCCGTGCAAATGATAAATTAGTGTAGACCGTAGATACGGGTTTAGACGGAGCCAATGGAAAAAGAGATTGTTAGCGTTATGTCACTGAAAAAGGGAAGGGTAGATTTCAAAGTCCTACGCACTTCAATTATAGTTTGCGATCTGTCCCACATTCCAGATTAATGCAATATTGATAAAGCCGTAAATATGATATTCTATTACATGCGAGTTACAGTATATGTCTTAACACATTGATTGCGGGGATCGATAAAACACAAAATATAAAAATGAAATAAAGTATTTTTCAGGGCCGATTTGCAGGCTTGAGAATGTTGTGCTTTTAATTCTAAGACCTAACATCGCTTTCACTTTTAATAAATGTACAATAGTGTGTTTTTATTTGCATTACAAGTGCTACGTATTGGACTTTACTCCTCTTTCGGGTCTTCTCGAACACACGTTGGGCTTTGGGCTCCATTTGCGTGTTACGGGCTTGCTTGCGAGTGACTTTGTTGCAATTTAATAGCTGAATTGGAAACATAGTGGTTACGGGCTTGACAGAGCAAAGGATTTACTGCTGCGAAGTTCAACGTAGCTCATATTGTAGCCTATTCTCGGCCCTCCTCTTTCTTAACCTGCTGCTGGCTGCGTTACGGGGCTAATTTAATAGCCATAACCCATAACATTGGAGTTATGGGCTACGTTTTAAAACATATCCCGAATTTAATGGGGCTGTAGGTGTGTTGTCCCCAGAGGGAATACACTTTGTTTAGTGGAAACTGTTTATGAATACTGCAATCTACTGACTTTTTCTATCTATGTACATCTCCACAAGAGTGCTGCAGCCATTTTGGAGGAACAGCCTGGAGACAAGATACACGCCATCTAGCAATATAAGACCAACAGCCCTATTAAATTCCCTCAACGTGTAAAATAGTAGCCCATAAAGTAGCCCGCAAGACTTACGGCTGTTAAACTGGCCCCGTAAAGCCACCCACTAAATTGTGACTTGCGGGTTATGTGCGAAAAAACCCTATGGGGTGTCAAAATCAGAACTCTGTGGCCGCAAATCCTTTGATCCATCAAGCATGTAACTGTTACGTTCGAAAATCACTATTAAATTGCAACAAATCCACTGGCGTTCAATCCCGTAGCCCCGCAAATGGAGCCAAAAAGCCAACAGGTACTAGAGAGGACCCTCAAAGGGGTTAAAGTCCTATTAGTAGCATTGTAAATGCAAATATACACACGCTACTGTACTTATAATTAATGGGAAAGTGGTGTTAGTTATTAAAATTAATAGCACAACATTCTCAACCTCGTAATCTGCAATATAAAATACTTTTTTTTAATGTTTAATTTCCGTGTTATATCGATCCCAGCAATCAGTGTGTTAATACGTATAATGCAACTCACATGGACTTGAATATCATATTTACTGATTTATTAATATTGCATTATTTCTGGAATGCGGATCCGATCGAAAATCGTTATTGAAACCCAAAATTTTTCAGTGACATAATGATGACGATCTAATTTTACCATTGGCTCCGTCTAAAACCGTGACTACAGTTTGACTAATTGACCTTGTTCACGGCCGTTACTCTCCACCTCTGCTTCTCCCCCCTCTCCTTCTCTCTCCCCCTCTCCATCTCTCCCCCCCTCTTTCTCTCTCCCCCTCTCCTTCTCCCCCCCTCCCCCTCTCCTTCACTTTCATTCTCCCCTCCCCTTCTCTCTCATTCTCCCCTCCTCTTTCCTTCTCTCTCCCCCTCTTTCCTTCTCTCTCCCCCTCTTTCCTTCTCTCTCCCCCTCTTTCCTTATCTCTCCCCCTCTTTCCTTATCTCCCCCTCTCATTCTCCCCCTCACCACTCCTTCTCTCTCATTCTCCCCCTCCCCTCTCATTCTCTCCCCTCTTTTCTTCTCTCCCCTATTTCCTTCTCTTTCCCTCTTTCCTTCTCTCTCCCTCTCCTTCACTCATTCTCTCCTTCTATCTCCCCCTCTCCTTCTCTCTCCCCTTCTCCTTCTCTCTCATTCTCCCCTTCCCCTCTCGTTCTCTCTCTCCTTCTTTCCTTTCCCCCCTTTCTCTCTCCTTCTCTCTCCCCCTCTCTCATTCTCCCTTTTCTCCCCTGTCTCCTATCTGTCCCTTACCGGTTTCATGCATGCTTCACTCCCCCACGCCGGCAGCTGAGCCTTCCTTGGAGCCTGGCTCCTCCCCCAGGGGTCCTGTTTGCACTGTGGAAGACAGGCAACATTCAGGACGCCCTCAGGATGGAGGAGGAGGTCTAGAGCTGCCGTGATATGGCCTGGGTGGCAGTCAGAGGCTGAGGGTGAGCCCCTATACTACAGAAAATGTTTTTAAATAAATAAATGTATTTAAAAACAGCCTGCAATACAGCCTGCACTGGAACCCCCAGGAGATAAAGGGCCTAGGTGCATAGCACCGTCTGCACCGGCAGTAGCTTCGCCCGTGCTGCCTCTAAAGGAAAGCCCAAGGTTCAGAGGAGAGAACACACTGGGATCTGGAGACAGAACACTAGGTAATTTACAAGTATTTGAAGAGTAGAGAATGGCTCAGCTAATCTCTATTGGGCAAAACAGGTATGTCTAACTGTGGGAAATGTGCTCACAAGAAAAATAGTGTTGAGTTCTTTATCACATTTTAATAATTCAATTATCACTGCAGTGTCGTCTTCTCTAAATGCTTTTCTAAAACACTAGTTGATATGATACTATGCTCCTTCATTGGCATTTTAGATGACAATTTCTATTGTACTGTATCAGACAGAGGCTTCATCTGCATCTCCTGCCATCTGTGGAAGTAGTTCTGTAGAAACCACAATGGTAGATATCACTACATCATGTAAAAGGTAATAAATCATTCCTGTATTATTATTTTCTTTCTAAAAAAAGGTTTACCGTTTATCAAGTTCAGCTCTCCAAAGTGTACATGTTAAATATAGGATTATGGTGGTCCTTCATGACTAAGGAACCCATCTGGTTCAACCCTTAGATTGTAAGTTTGCGAGTTTTCAATTGTGTGTCCGTGCCTTGGAAACAAGCACTATGTACATTTAATTATAAGCTCAAAAACAGGGCCCTCCATTCTTTATAAGGTGTTAAGTTTGTTTTTTTTTGCCATGTACTAAACCCCTGTACAGCGCTACAGAATATGTTGGCGCGATATAAATAAAGATAATAATAATATTAATAAACACCCCTGTGAATCTACATATACTCCTTCCCATGGAAAGGAATGGTTTAAAATGTTGCCATCTAGCCTTAACATTGCAATTTAAGGGTTACAAACATTTTTAGCATGTATCAAATTACCTGGAACTCCTTTCTATATTCTGTTCTATATTTCATGAATATAATTTAAAGAAACCCTTTTTTTCAGTTGTCATTTTACAGTAAGTAAGCTGAGGAAAATATATAGATTGAATTCTGTAATATATATTGTTTCTATTAAAAACACATTGAATACCCAATAATGTTATTCTACATATTATATTTTATTTGCTATCCTGTTTTAGTAAGTGTTTTACATCATTTGATTAAAAGAAACACCAGATAATACAAAAACTTTTTTTTTAACTTTTTAACAATAACCTTTTTTAACCTATATTTTGATACCCTCAACATGTTCTAAAAATTACTCAGACAAATTCTCTTTGTCGGCCATTAGCCAATTGATGTATCTGGTTCAAAGCCAGCTACACAACCATATGATTAACTAACTGGAATTTGGAAAAATTACAAAATATATAACTCTGACTCTTAAAACTGTTTAACCATGTACATTTGAGAGCACTTAAGAAATGAAAATGGAAAGCTATTAGGGACTCATTCCAAATGAGTGGACAACGTGAAGACCCATTTTATTAGGTGCTGCAGTTTAGGTGCATCCTATGATTTTGCGTATTCCTCTTACAACAAAGCAAATGAAGAAGACATTTTTTGCAAGGAGAAAAAGTTAAGAATTGTTTGCAGGATAAAAAAGATATCTTAACCGAGGAGTGGTTCATAAGATTAATATATACAAGGTTGTATTGGATTGATTCACCTGAAAGAACATTAAAAATTACAGGAACAGAAGAAAATGTTTGGGAAAGTGTTTACCATGTAAAAGAACATATACTTATGTACCAAAATAATGATTTCTATGTTGCATTATTTTATCCATATTGTATCCTACTTCCCTTGGAATTGTATGTATAGCTTTTTTTAAAGCCTTCATGAAAAAAAACTATTTGTGGTGTGGCACAGTGCATATTTCCTGCAGGAACAAACATCTACTTCCTGACTTGGGCCACCAATCCATGGCTCCCATAAGAACTCCCAAAAGGCTGATGAGGGATGTTTTGAAAAGAAAACTTGCAGAGCTATCCTCTTATGCCTATGACTCGATAGCCCCTATACACTGGGTATCCTTAGGATCCGCCTTCAATACCCACTACCCGCTATGAGCATGGGCATCTGCCGGAGTTCCACCATCTAAAGTTTGACCACAGGTATCCATGCAACCTAAAATCAACCCAACCACCATAGGAGTCGGGTTTCCTGGTGGTCCAGTGGTTAGGAGTTGATGCTTGCACTCTATAACCCGGGTTTAATTCCAGTCAGGGAACCAAGAGGTCACACCTCCCTGAAGCCAAGCAGGGTTGGGCCTGGATTACTTGGAATGGAAACCATCTTGGAATAAGAGGAGCTGTATGCTGTGGCCCACTGGAGACGTAACTGGCAACCCACTCCAGTATGTCTGTGGTCCATGAGGTGTTGCGTTCCATGAATTCACAGAGAGTCAAACACAACTGTACAACACACCAACAACAACAATAGGGACCCATCAATCAAGCAAGACCCCCATGTTAATAGGGTTACTTTCAGGTGCCATGGGGTTCTGTAGGGACTTCCATGATATACCTAAAATTAGGTACCATGGGATCCATATGAACACCTATGGTATCGGGGTTAATATTAGATGCCATTGGATCCATAAGGACCACCATGGTTATAATTTATGATACAAGCAGGGCCAGTAGGATAACAGGGTTAATTTAAGGTTCATAAGGATCCTGATGTTTAGAATATAATGTCACATCGGTGTCCATAGGGAGCCCCATGGTGTAGGGTTTAATATTAGGTACTATGGGATCCATATGGAGCCCATTGTATAGGAATTAAAATTAGATGCCATGGGGGTCCAGTTGACTTTTCTCTGTATGCATTAGCCCTCACCTGTAGCGTAAGTAGAATTGTTCCAGTCTGAATGAAGTGCAGCCTAATTGTGATGTGTGAGAGCCTTTTAACTCCTGCAGGTCTGGACTGACTTTATTTAGCCTCAAACTCACATACATGCCCTCTAAGAATCTCCCATATCTCTGTTCAGCTGTGTCACAATCTCTCTATCATTCAGCTTATCGGGCACTGCACTCTAGGAAACTAGGCAGGGACGTGTAAATCCACTCTATGGTGGTATTTGATTAAAGAGTGAAAATGCATTGTTGATTTGTTTGCATGTATCTGCCCAGATTCCAAGGCCCTCATTCAATTGCGATTTGGCCAATTGAATAGTGCTCTAAATAAGCACATAACATATTTTTTTAAATAAGTTTTTAGTTAGTGAAAACCTTGTTTTTGGATAGATGTTTACTAACTAAAAACTTATTTAAAAAAATGTTATGTGCTTATTTAGACCCCTATTCAATTGGCCAAATTGCAATTGAATGAGGGCCTAAGAGTGCAGTGCAATAACTGTAGTTCTTGGAATTCTGAGCAGGAAATCATTTTTTACCTTTTTTAGATGTCCAAATGTGAAAACAAATGTACTATTTATTTACTATATATATATATATATATATATATATATATATATATATATATATATATCAATTCATAACTAATAAATAAACTGTTCTGCACAATTCTTTAGTTATTTAATATAACTACCGTACATTATCTCCCTAATCATTTTTGAATATAGTAAAATAAAAAATATGATATGAAAATATTATCATAGATTTTAAGTATTTTTCAGGACACCATAACTCAACTCAGCTGACCATGTTTGGTTACTTCCTAAATGGCATAGTTAAGATGCAGCAAGATATTTTTGAATTTGTCTACTGTTTTGTCCTTAACACTAATTTAGAAAGGACATTCAAATTAAGGCATATAGAACATTTCTGGATTTTACTAGAAATATAAAATATCTATTTATATATTTGTTTTTGTGTTCTTTACTTTTTTTAAGAAGTGCTTAAAAGCTCTGTTTTTTTCTGCCCCTTACAAATAGTTTCTAATTGGTTTCTCCCCTCTTCAGCTCATGAATATGATCTACTTCTAATTAATGGGGTTTCCCTGTTAGATTTGAAGGTTTCTGACTTAACACTTCTTATCCTTTTCTACTTTTAATGTCTCATTTCCTTAAATGTTTTGTTATTAAAACTGTAAACCATTGTTTAGTAGATTGGTCAAATAGATGTTTTTTTTTTTTATAAAAGTCAAATGCACACCTAAAAGATTATTAAGATAAAAAATGCTCAATACAAAGCTCCCAAGTGATCACAAGAAATAGGGAGACCATAAATGTCCACTGGATCACATTCTTGTCCATTTAGAGATAAATGGTTTTGATAGATGTAAAAACAGGTTTATACTAAACTATGGCCCCTATTCAATTGAGCAATCGTTGTTTACTGGAGCGTGTAATGTAGCCCATAATCTAATTTGCTATTCAATTAGCGTATTTTAGCGAGCTGCAAGCGATCTTCGGGTTACAAACTGAAAATCCCTGCGGTCATCAAAATCGTAACTTACAACCCATCTAAGCCTTTTATCTTTCAAGCCAGCAAAACTTAAAATTGCAAATTGCTATTCAATTGCTACAATTCCTCAAGCCTGCCACTATTTTCACAATACTGCACTTTTAAAGACGGGGAAAGCGATGAAAGACATTAGCATTAATTGCATAACAGTTTTAAGCTCGCAAATCTGCAATAGAAAATAATTTCTTATGTTTCATTTTGGTGTCATATCAATTCCAGGAATCAATGAGTTAATACATATCAGGCCACCCACATGGACTAAAACAGAATCGCCATACGTTTTTATTATTTTGTACATTGTCGAATTGACATGTAACCTCCTTTTTTTACTGACGTGATGATGTCTCATTTACTATTGGCTGTTTCTAAATTTGTAGTAACGGCCTTGCTTAATTGATCATGATCATGGCCTGAAATGCTACATACGATTGTATGGTTTTCAGTTTTGGCTTTTGGCCCTTAAATTGCGAGCTTGTTCAAATGGAGTGCTCGGACATTGTAGCAAATTTCAAATTTGCAATTGAATAGGGCCCTATGTGTTTCCTGCTGGTGACTTCTCCAGGGTACAAAATAATTTGAGAATAACTTCTTTTTGTCTAATCTGCTATACGATGAAACATCTTTACTCTTGCTTTTAGGTTGTTTTGCTTAATCTTTTCCCATGTAACAGAATCAAAAGCGTAATCAGAATGATTCAGAATCAGAATGATCAGGACTCTATGGCATCATTTAATTTTGATTTGGGATTTGAATAGGGCTCTATATAAGCACAGAGCATATTTTGTTACAGAAGTTTTTAGTTAGTGAACTTGTATCCAAAAGCAAGGTCTTCACTAACTAAAAACTTTGGTAAAAAAATATGCTCTGTGCTTATATAGAGCCCTATTCAATTGGCCAAATCACAATTGAATGAGGACCTATGGATAAGAGGGTAACTAAGAAAAGGTATAGAAGTATGCTTAATTGTATATTAGTGTATAATATTAAAGAATAGTTTTTTCTTTCAAACTAATAATACTGTGCCAGAAAAAAAAATATTTGTATTTCTCTTGTGATAAATGTTATACAAAAGGTGAATTTTTCTATAGATGTTTTAATATTATCATCCCAATATCAGGAAGGGTTATAGAAAAAATTAACTCTAAATCAGTGGTTCTATTTATTGGGTCTGCTAGTGCAAAAATAGTGGATAAGAAGGACTATGAACTTGGGATAGAGTACAATTGGCAGATATCTTGTTTTACCAAAAAACAAACATCTAAAAAAGAGTGAGTTTCCATTATCCAGATTAAGAATCCTCTAATCGAGAGAATTTTTCTCATGCAATTTGTCATAGCAGCACCGTAACTCCTGCTGTGCAACTGGCAAGATATTACCCCTTGGAAGTCTGACATCAAATGGTCTAAAAGAGAATCTTGGGCCCCCATTCAATTGGAGCCCGTAATGGAGCCCGTAAAATAATTTGCTATTCACTTTGATTCTTTTAGCTACCTGCAATCGGTTTGCAGGTTCAAAGCTCAAACTACCTGCGGTTGTCAAAATCATATCTCCGACCCATCTAAGCCTTTGATCTTTCTAGCCCGTAAATGTTACAATAGCAAATCACTATTCAACTGCTACAACTCCTCAAGCTCGCAATTGCCTTCAAACCCGTAAATGTAGAAGAAAATCCTAAGAGTACCAGAAAGGATTTTCAAGAGGCTTACACACCTGTTCGTAGCACTGTAAAAGGTAATAAAAAAATCAATACTGCAATTGAAAAGACAGGGAAAGCGATGACAGGCATAATAATTAATTGCACAACAGTCTCAAGCTCTCAAATCTGCAAAACAAAATTAATTATTTTACGTTTTATTTCCATGTTATATCAATCTCGGTAATCAAGGAGTTAATACATATCAGGCCACCCACATAGACTAGAACAGAACCATCATAAATTTTTATTATTTTGTACATTGCCGGATTGCGAGTCTGATCGCATATCGGACTTCTAAACACTAATTGACGTTTAAATGCCATATTTTGCTAATGTCATGATGGCGGTTCTTATTTACTGTTGGTTGTTTCTAAATTGGTAGTTATGGCCTTGCTTAATTGATCATGATCATCTCCTGACATGCTACTTATGGGTTCATGGTTTACTGTTTTGGCTTTCGACCATGTAGCTGCGGGCTTGTTCAATTGAATGGGTCTGTAACTGTTGCAATTTTAAAGCCTGCAGACGTACGACCTGTATGAAAGCAACTGCGTGCTTGCAATTGAATGAAGGCCTTGATCTCTATAATATAATAAATGTCTGTTAATACCCCTATGCTTTTATGCACTATTACAGCAAAGCTATGACTACTGCAAGGAACAGTGTTGCCCCTGTCTCCACTCACTTTTGCAACCACTCCCACATGAGTTCATTAAAAAGCCAGGGGCGTTGTATTGAACCAAAAACCGGAGGTAAAGATAAAACATATCAAACTATCATCACCTGCAAGGAAGGAGAATTTTGGTCCAGGGAGATCAAAGCTGTAGAAAAAAGACTTGTCTAAACCATCTACAAATTAATAAAAATAGTCCCAATCACAATTTGTGTACAGCTACACTTTACTGACAAGGCCCACAGAGGTAAAATATTGAGAGCAAACTGCTACTGGTCACGGCTACCAGTGAAATTCTCAACAACGCCGAAAAGGGAAGGCATAAATCTCTCATTGAGTTTTGCACTGACAGTAAATTAGGAGTTACTCCCTGACACTCTGACACCCAAACCTATGCTAATAATATTTTACAGATCACTCACAAATAAGGGCACTGCCATAACTGGATAAAGCAGAAGAAAGATTTATGGATACCAAAGACCATTCGCAACTGGTTTTAAAACCTTTGCCGAGTCCCCCAGAAGCATTTAAAGTGACAGTATAGCACAAAAAGCATTATTTGGCACTTAACAATATGATATCAACATATGTGTAATTAAAAAAATAAGATATGTTAATATTAAAGGGATACCTAAGTTTTCTGCATCATGAGTGCATCTGATAGAGGAGATTCAGTAGTGTATGAAAAAAGTGTGCATGAAAAAATACCAAAATAAACATTTACCTTAAAGTGAGCAAAAACTCTTGAAATTTCTGTCAGTCTAAAATTAGGTTTAACACGCTCTCCAAACCCAAGCTAAATTAGCATACAATTTGAAAAATAGTTTTGGCCAATCAAGAGGAAACAGAGGCTGAAACATTTTGTATCACAATCCTGGGTTGCTGTCTATGCTGCAAAGCAGCTTGGGATATGTAGTCTGGAACATGTTAGAATGTACTATATATTTTCATATGAGAGTCTCTGTGCAGCACGTTCACACTAGATTAGAACATTACAGTTTGTCTGTTTACTTTTTTTCTCTCTGTCTTTCTCTTTGTGGGGAACTTCAGCTGTGACCCCACCAACCATGTGACTGGCATAATTTCCTTTAGAGGTCACAAACTTTACCCAGATGCTGCACAGCAGGGTACACTTTATGTAAGCTTCCTAGGGGTGTGAAGTATCCAGCATAAAAATATGTAAGTACATTCAACTTTTCAATATAATACATATTTTACTAATCAATAGCTGTTTTTTAGGAAACATTTAAAAAACAAGAAAACGTTCATATCCCTTTAAGCCCATTTTATGATCCAAAATCTAGAGAAACACATAACCCAGTACTCACAAGGTTAATACACGTCACTAAATCAAGTTGCCTAGGAACAAACACTGTCTAACATTGTCTATAAATATATAATATTTTAACACAAAATAAACACATCTTTATTTATTTAAGCTTTGTCACCTCTTTTTAATATCAAATATATTAATACATAAAAACAATTACTTTCAATATATCTCTGTTTTATTGCCGTACCCAGTTACGGCAGTTGTTCTTGCACATCCCACTCATTTTAAGATTTATGACGATTTCATTTCCTATTGGCTCCTAGGGTCCTGTCTCATCCATAAAGCTTGTTTTGGCTACTCCCTGCAAAGAAATCTGTTGCGGCTAAGGCAAGATTTACGGCTATGCACCAAGTTCTCTAATCTGGGGGAGTGAAAGATTTATGTTAGTGTAAAAATTAGGGAAAAAAAACTCCTGCAGATGATTTATGGCAGTGCCCTAACTTACAGCCCTATTAACTTCCCTCAACGTTTAAAACCGGCCATAACGTAGCCTGCAAGACTTATGGCTATTAAATTGGCCCCGTAAAGCAACTCGCTAACGATCTGTGGGTTACAAGTGGAAAAACACTACAGGTCATCAAAATTTGACCTCAGTGGTCGCAAATCCTTTGATCTGTCAAGCCTGTAACTGTTGGGTTCGAAAACTGCTATTAAATTGCTACAAATCCACTGGTGTTCAAACCTGTAACCAAAAAATGGAGCCAAAAGGCCAATGGGTACTAGAGAGTACCCACAAGAGTGTTAAAGTCCCATCCATAGCACTGTAAATGCAAATAAACACACACTACTGTATTTTCAATTAAAGGGAAAGTGATGTTAGGGATTAAAATTACTAGCACAACATTCTCAAGCTCGGAAATCTGCGATATAAAATACTTTATTTCTTGTTTAATTTCCGTGTTGTATCGATCCCTGCAATCAATGTGTTAATACATATAATGGAACTCGCATGGACTAGAATATAATATTTACTGATTTATTAATATTGCATTATTTCTGGAATGCGGGTCCAATCGAAACTCATAATTGAAATCTGTAAGACTTTGAAATCTAACCTCCATTTTTCAGTGTCGTAATGATGACGATCTCATTTGCCATTGGTTCCATCTTAACCTGTAACGACGGGTTTGACTAATTGATCATGTTCACGACCGCACATCCAACATGCGCAAGAATAGTCTACGGGTTTGCGTCTATGGCCCGTAACTTGCAGCATAGTTCAATTAAATAGCTCTATTAACGCAGCCGAGATTCAAGCCCATTACATTTGAAGCCGCTAGGGGCTTCAAATTTAATGGGGCTGTTAGAGCACCTGATTTACATAGGGCTTTAAGTCCCTAAATTTAAAACCATGATTCATTGGGGTTTATGACAATCTATTTCTACACAAAAACTAAATCCAATGATAACATGTACATTTTCATTGGAGCAAAACATTATATAAATTATCAATATTGACAATATTCCAATGATAAAATGTACATTTTCATTGGAGTAAAACTTTATTAATATTAACAATATTCTTCAACATTAATAGAAAAGGGTTCATGGCTTTAATTTCTTTATAACAAGCTATTTACCCAACTTCTCACTTCAAGCTATTGCAGATGCTTAGTTATGGCATTATTGACTACAGTTTAATGCATATCCAGCTACGTGGATTAAAATGGTTGCAAGTTTAGACATGGAATATTCTGGTTTTGGTCATTTTGTAATGGACTGGCAATGAAAATGTAAAAATGAATGCTACAGAAAAGATAAGCAGAAAGGATGAATAAAGCAAGACAATACAGTTATGCATAGTTGAGAGATGGGGACGTGAACATACAGTTTACTATAACAAAGACATTAAAATTTGTTTCCTAAATACAATTATGTGATTCTTGTAAAACACAGTACCACTTATAAAGAAGCAATAATTTTATAACAACTAAACCGAGCACTTAACATTGTACTGTAATAATTAATCAGCATGAGGGGGATCAGTGACGCAGCAGGACAGAGATCAGTAGAGTATTTCCCTGTAGCTCTGCATAACAGCGGCTCTTTGACATATAAGATTTTACTTCTTGGGATTGTTTTTAAATCTGACAAGTATCTCTGTACAATAGCATTTAATACTCCTCCAAAATCTCAAAGATTTATTTGAAAATATGGTAAAGTGTGTTAGCTTGGCTAAGGAAGAGAGGTGATAACACTAAATATAAATCCTTCTTATGAAAATGAGAGTGGATAAGCAGGGATTATTCTCAGAACCTTATGTATCTGGGTTACACAATCCTCATTTATTATTTCTTCTTATTCAGAAATATAATATGTCCACTAACTTGCAATACATTAGATTACAGATTTATGGAACCTACTAAAAATATTGCTCCCATGCATTTAATAGACATCCTATAAACTTGTTTTAATGCCCTACAGAATACTTTAACACTCACTATAGACCTATTGATGAGGGTAAAAAGAAAAGAGTGCAAAAGCTGGTCTCCTGTTTAATGTTAAAGAGAAAAAAGATCATAGCAAACGGAAATCTCAGTTCTTGGCAAATAGATGGGGAAGAAGTGGAGGCAGTGACAGATTTTATTTTCCTGGGATCCAAGATCTCTGCAGATGGTGACTGTAGTCATGCAATTAAAAGTAATTTGCTTCTATGGAGGAAAGGTATGACAAGTTTGCACAAGCGTCTAAAAAGTAAAGATATTAAACTATCAGCAAAGGTCTGCATAATTAGAACTCTGGTATTCCCAGTAGTAACCTATGGATGTGAGAGCTGGACCATAAAGAAGTCTGAGCGCCGTAGAATTGACACCTTTGAATTGTGGTGTTGACAAAAACTACTTGGAGTCCTTTGGACTGCAAGAGGATCCAATAAACCAGTACTTTAGGAAATCAAGACAAACTGTTCACTAGAAGATATGATCATAAGGCTGAAGCTCAAATACTTTGGCCATATTCACAGGTCTTCCACCTGGTGGACAAAGGAAAAAACAGTGGCCAATCACAGTGGCTATAGCATAAGCACTCCCCTTACACATAAATCACTCCCTCTTTTCTATCCTGGAGATAATTAACTTAAGGTAGCACAGAAAGCCTTAATTCTCTCCAGGAAGAAAGAAACATGGCTTCTTTGTTTTAATAAAACAGAATAAAAATGTATAACTTTGTTTTGACACAATGTAAACTTGAAGTTCCACATATCCCCAGATAGCTGAGATCTGAGTGCATATTCTAGGCGAATAGCGCTCAGATCCCACGAACGCAGTTCTCAGAATCGTCGACTGAAGTTTGTCTTATTAGTTATTTCCACGAAAGCCCATTGTAAATCCTCAAATAACCGAACAGGTGTGTTCGTGAAGTCTGTAAAATAGGGAATTTCGTTACACAGCTTCCACTTAGTCCCATGGAACGGCATACCTGCTTAGATCGGCTAAGGGATGTCCGGTAATCCAGAAACCAACCAAAATTACGCCTTTTCCAGTACAGTTTGCCGGGAGAGGCCATCGGCATTGGCATTCTGTTTCCCAGGGCGGTACTGCATTGTGAAATTATAAGGTTGCAGCGCCAAGCTCCATCTGAGTAATCTGGGGTTATCGCCAGCCACTCTGGTGAGCCAAATTAAAGGGTTGTGGTCAGTCAGCACGGTGAAAGAGCGTCCATACAGGTAAGGCTGTAGCTTCTTAAGTGCCCAGACTAATGCCAGACACTCTTTCTCCACAGTGGCATAGCTGACTTCGCGGGGTAATAGTTTTCTGCTCAGGTACGCCACTGGGTGATCCATGCCATCGTCTCCCACCTGGCTCAATACTGCTCCCAGTCCAAACATTGAGGCATCTGTATGGACGAGAAACCTTTTAGTATGGTCCGGTGCCGCTAACACAGGAGATGCACGTGGCATTTCTCAGGCTTCAACGTGAGCCCTGTGTGCTGAATTCGGTTGAGCACTACTGAAATGTGTTCCAGGTGGGCTTCCCAAGTGCCACTGAAGATAGCTATATCGTCCAGGTAAGCACAAGCGAAGCCCTGAAATCCCTCTAGGAGCCGGTCCGCCATCCTTTGAAAAGTGGCTGGGGCATTCTTCATCCCAAATGGCCTAACCTTAAACTGGTATAGGCCAAATGGGGTGACAAATGCCGACTTCGGAATGGCCTCAGGCTCCAAGGGGATTTGCCAATATCCCTTGCACAGATCAATAGTGGTCAAGTAATTCCCCCCAGCCATACGGTCTAGCAGCTCATCTACTCTGGGCATGGGGTAGGCATCGGTAATGGTCCGATCATTTAGTTTACGGTAGTCCATGCAGAACCTGGTGGTACCGTCCTTTTTAGGAACCAGGACTACTGGGGAAGCCCAGGGGCTTTGGGACGGTTCTATGACCCCCAGTTCTAACATATCCTGGAGTTCCGTTAACATACTTTCCCGTACTGCCTCTGGAATTCGGTAAGGCTGCTGCCGCAGGGGTAACTGGCCTGGGGTCTCCACTCGGTGGACTGCCAGGGTCGTATACCCTAGGGCTGCAAAAAACATGCTCCCAAATTCCTTTAACAGTTGGGAAACCTGAGCTTTTTCCTCGGGACCTAATGCTGGCCCCAACTGTACTTGGTCTACTCCTGTGGGTTTCTGGGGAAGCATATCTGGTAGAGGGATACCCTTGCTATCCTCATATGCTGGAGCGCATACCGCGGAGACCTCCTCTGGCCTCTCGAGATATGGCTTAAGCATATTTACATGGAAGGACCTCCGGATCCTATTATCGGAACAGTCTGCCACAATGTACGTGGTATCACTGATCCGCTCTAGGACCGTTTAGGGGCCCTGCCAGGAGGCTTGCAACTTATCTGTTTTGATGGGTTTCTGAACTAGGACCTTTTGTCCCACTTCTAATATACGGTCCCTAGCTCCCTTGTCATACCAGTATTTTTGCCGCTTTTGGGCGGCTCGCAGGTTCTCCGGAACTGTTTCGGTCAGAGTCTGTAGCCGGTCTCTCAGCTCTAGTACAAATGAGACTATAGGGGTACCTGCTTGTTCCATATCACCTTCCCAATGTTCCCGCACGAGGTCCAGGGGTCCCCGGACCCGTCTCCCGTATAATAGCTCGAATGGAGAGAATCCGGTGGACTCCTGGGGAACCTCCCTATAGGCAAAAAGTAAATGAGGGAGGAATCTTTCCCAATTCCTGCAGGTCTCTGTGAACGTAATGAGCATTTGCTTAAGGGTGCCGTTAAATCGTTCACAGAGGCCATTGGTTTGGGGGTGATAGGGGGAACTTAATATGGGTTTTACCCCACAGCTCTGCCAGAGTTGTTGGGTAATCACCGCGGTGAATTGGGTTCCCTGATCGGACACTATCTCCCTAGGGAATCCCACCCTAGTGAACACCTGAACTAGTGCTTCCGCTACCGTCTCTGCATGTATATTCGACAGAGCTATAGCCTCGGGGTAGCGGGTAGCGTAGTCTACCATAGTAAGAATGTATTTCTTACCGGAGGGACTGGGTTTACTGAGTGGGCCAACTAAATCAACCGCCACTCGGAAAAATGGTTTCTCAATAATGGGTAGGGGGCGTAGCTTTGCCTTGGGGTGATCCCCTCTCTTCCCTACCTTTTGGCATACTTCGCAGGTCCTACAGTAATCTTGCAAATCTCCCGTGACCCCTGGCCAGAAAAAGGACTCGGTGAGTCTGTCCCTCGTCTTTTTAATGCCTAAGTGACCTGCTAGGGGAATATCGTGGCTAATCCGCAACAGTTCTACCCGATACTTACGGGGCACTATCAACTGTCTTTTTTCTACCTGGCCCGTTCCTGTCCCTGTCCACCCAGTCACTCGGTACAGTAAACCCTTTTCCCAGCTAAACCTTGCCTGATCTCTGTCTCCCTTGGGTTGTTCTACCTTCCTCCTATACCCTTTTAAGGTGGGATCCTCCCGTTGTGCTTGCCCGAAGTCTTGAGGGGTACCCCAGTAAGAAGTCTGGTCAGGGGGGATCGTCAGAGGGTTATCGCTTACCTGGTCATGAGTCGAGGAAGAGGCTTCCATAGCTCTGGATTGCTGCCGAGTGGTAACAGGTAGGGCTCCTTCGGTACTGCAGGCTGCCAATTGTGACGTCAGGCATCCTAGATCATTTCCCAGCAGTACTTCCGCGGGCAAATCTGGCATGATGCCCACTTCCACCGCCTTGGCCCCGGTACCCCAATCGATGTGGACTCGGGCCGTTGGTAACTTGTGAATTGCCCCTCCGGCTACCCTTACAGCAATGGTACGTCCTGTGTGCTGGGTCGAGGTGACTCGGTGTGGCTGGACCAAAGTAATAGTAGCCCCGCTGTCCCTCAGTCCTCGAGCCTCTTGCCCATTGAGTTTTACTGACTGGCGGTGATGTGCCCTGTTATCCCCAGCCGCTTGTACAGGGTTTACCTCATGTAAGGTGGCCCAATTTTCACTATTGCCACTGGGTGTCTCTTGAGGCAGATAATTGTAATCCTCTTGCACACAGTGTGTGGCGGCTTTTGTCTGTGGTATCGGTGCCCGTCCCCAGCGGTCTGTAGTGCGTTGTGGGCAGTTAGGTTTGATGTGCCCCACTTGTTTGCACCCATGACACATCGGAGTAGTCCTTTGGTACCCTCTGTTTGTGGTATTGCCCCCTGGTGGTAATACCCTCTGTGGCATAGTTGGTGGGCCAGAGGCAGGCCGCGGGCTCTGGACCCTTAGGTTTCCATCCATCCGTCTGCTCTCATGAAATTTGTCTGCCAGCCGCGCTGCCTCCTCTACCATTTTTGGCTTTCTGTCTCTGACCCAATCTCGCACCTCCGCTGGGGTATAATCCAAAAATTGTTCTAGCAACAACAACTGCACAGCATCCTCTAAAGTAGTTGCCTGATTCCCCTGCATCCAATTGCTGGCAGCGCGCTGCATACGAAATGCCCACTCCGTATAGGAATCTTTACCTTGTCTTCTGAGAGCCCTGAATTTCCTTGTATGGGCTTCAGGGGTTACAGCGTACCGGGCTAACAAAATCTCTTTTATCTTGTCATAGTTTTGTATATCCCCATCTGGCACAGCTCTCAATGCTTCGGCTGCTCTACCTGATAGTTTACTACTTACTACAGCAGCCCAGTTAGCTCTTTCCAAATCTTCTAACACACATTGTCTTTCAAAATCTTGCAAGTAATTGTCAATATCCATCTCACCTTCCACAAAGCTTTTAAATGCAGCGTAGTTAATTTTCCGCTGACGCCCCCTTGTAGATCCAGATAGCGACAATATATCCACTGGAGGTGATCTGTCTCTGGCTTCTCGTGCTTCCCTGGCATTCTGGGTCTCAGTAGCTTGGGCCAAGATCTGTACCACGATCTCTGGTGCAGGGTTAGGTATTACCAGGCTGAGTTTCCATCTCACGTCCCTCTGGAAGTCTGTTTCCTCTGTATTCGCCATTTGTGGTTCGCCGGTTTGATCGCTCTCCAGTAGTTCGGCTATTAGCGTGGCTTTCGTTTTGTTGCTTGCCACTAGGCCTCGAGCTTCCAGCAGTTCCTTTAGTGTGGTTCGTTTCAAGCGTTCGTATCTATGCGCCATTCACCAGTTTCAGTTCAGTATATCCGTTCGGGAGGAAATCCCTACCACTTGCCACCAGTGTAAAGGATCCTTGCGTTTTCCTCCGAACTCCAGCTGAAACAAAGTGATTATAGCTCCCAATCCCCCAAACATGAGTCAAAACTTCATGAAGGGGTAAACATGAACTCTTTTACTGTGGGCTACACGCCCGGTATTCAGAGGTCTTCCACCTGGTGGACAAAGGAAAAAACAGTAGCCAATCACAGTGGCTATAGCATAAGCACTCCCCTTACACATAAATCACTCCCTCTTTTCTATCCTGGAGATAATTAACTTAAGGTAGCACAGAGAGCCTTAATTCTCTCCAGGAAGAAAGAAACATGGCTTCTTTGTTTTAATAAAACAGAATAAAAATGTATAACTTTGTTTTGACACAATGTAAACTTGAAGTTCCACATATCCCCAGATAGCTGAGATCTGAGTGCATATTCTAGGCGAATAGCGCTCAGATCCCACGAACGCAGTCTTATTAGTTATTTCCACGAAAGCCCATTGTAAATCCTCAAATAACCGAACAGGTGTGTTCGTGAAGTCTGTAAAATAGGGAATTTCGTTACACCTTCTATCAATTACTACAGCTTCTTTATACAACAATACAAGCAGTTGTATATTATGTACACCATGGAAGCTGGGAAATGCCTTATAAAACAGCTACTGCTGTATATGAAAAAAGAAAACGTGATGACATGAAGATGTAGCAGCAACTTGATTGAAATTGAAATTAGTCATATTGTAAAGATATACATTTTAATCACAGAAATTTGTTTTGTCACTATACACATTAGAATCTTATGTTCTACAACTATCTTAAGTTTGTTTAACTCAGAAATATTGGAATAAAATGGAATTAGTGGTGCTAAGTATATACAGGGCATAAATATGCAACAGTCAACTACAATTTACTATATAGACTTATAGGAATTAACTCATGAATATTAAGAAACTACTACTACATTACCATTTTAGGAAAACATGTATAAGGATTATTACCTGTTCTAAAATACACTAGTAAATTGAAATGGAATCCATCAAATATGATATGTGCTGATATAAAACAATTTCAAGATTTCTTGCCCTACATTTGTCTATATAATATCTAAAATAAATCATTCTAATTTAGGTTATTAGGTGCTGTATGAAAAAAGTAGAATATAACATGATTATATTTTTGAAAAAATATATAGTGCATTTAGTTTACAAAAGATGTTTCACACAGATTAAATTGTTTATAGGCTTTTTATATGGTATTTTGCTTTGTATGCATAGGGCACATATCTTAGGATCAATACAACACACGTGTGCATACCGATTATGAAAAACAAGCTGTAAATCCCTGGTCCGAGCTGACAAGTTAAAATAGTGAAGACAGCTCTTTGTAGACTGTCCTGTATGAGCACAGATGCCTCTGACATCTTTGTAAAAAATACGTCTACCTCTCTCCATAACAAAACAATCCCTAGAGTTTAAAGATGAATGATGTACAATCTTATGTTTTTTGTCTCCCAAAGCAAAAGATAACCACACCATCTGGACTTTCCTAGAGCAGTGTATTACAAGTAAAACACATGCATTAAACATAATCATTCTGTCCTTCCCTAAGACAGCTCTGTGGCTTTGTCTCCTTTCATACATTTCACTTTGTGCTGAACTGCTTCTCTGCAATAGAAACCAATTACATAAGCCCCACATTTTTCCCACGTCTCGCTTGTATCAAAACTCAGCATCATTGCCCTCTTAGAAAGTGACACACCATTCAGCAGCAGTACGATAGAAATTAACTACATGTAGCTTTTTATTTGTGGACTCATAAACACAACTTCTGTATTTGACTACTTGAATAAATCAGAACTACATACGGTAATTTAGAAAATAAGACTAAAATAATCTCAATACATTTATATGTGAAAAGTTAGATATTTTAGATATAACATCAAAAAGACTTCCTCCACATGCCCGCCTCAACAGTTCCCTTCCTCTATGAGGGGTCTGATTCCTTAGTGTGACCTCCTCACACTGTTACCAGGGTTACCAACCCCTTCACTAGTTTCCAGATCTGACTTTACAGAGGGCAATAAACTAACTTCAAATGGTATGGCTATATTTGATCATACTGCAGATGTTAGGGTGTAACGTAACATCTGGGGCCATATGCACATTCAAATTCATGCAGAGTTGTAAAACTAACAAACATGGTAAAAAAGTGTATTTGTTAGTTACAGGTAAGATAACACTACTACAGTACACATAACACCTTAAAGCAACCACAATATTAATTATTATGACCCACACTTCACTACACACAAAAGCAACACATCACAGTCCCCACCACAAGTCTCATATCCATTGTAATAGCTTTTGATATTAGCAACCCATTGTGCCAAAGTTCCAAATAGCAGGGTTGCTTGTAGGGTTCAAGGGAGTCCCAAAATCAGTCATGACAGTTAGTCCCCCCTTTCAGATGCAGCATCCAGACTGATATCCACACGGATAACTAACTGAATGAGGCTCAATCTGTCCATGTGTCCTTGGTTTGGGTGTGGTACCAGCCCAGCATAAACCCCAGTAATCATGGCTACCAAACTCCATTGGGAAAATTGTGGAAAACAATTCCCCCTGGCCTCCCTCTGCACAGTGCCTGATCTTGGGTGTGCAGGGTGGATTTTAGTCATTATTCCCCTGTTATAATTTCAGGGGAGAAATCAATGCCAGGGGTAACCCCTGTGAATCCCCTGACAGCAGAAACCCCACCGGCCAGGGCATTGACCCATCCCCGGCTATTAGGCCATTAGCATAGTCATATTCCTTTAGAACAAAAGCAAACGATAATCCCAGATACCCTGCAAGCTGGATCTGCTGGCTGGCATCAGAGATCTGGGCCATGGTTTTAGCCTCCATCTGCCTGGGTTAAAACATGGGCAAGGCACTGTGCTCCATTCTCCCCTACACCACTGTCTGCGCACGGTACCCCTGCTCACCTGGAACAATGGTCTGGGCATGGGACTACATTTTTCCCTCTCCTTGCACCACGGTCTGTGTACTACATTCCACCTTTGCCTGGAACCACAGTGTAGGCATGGTACTCTCATTGGACCACAGTTAGGGCAATGTGCTCTAGCTCTGCTTGCTTGGGCACACTATATGGAGTCCTGTCCCAGTCTAGCTAATTGGCTTGGTCTCATCTGATCCAGACTTCCCCTTGGGCCATCAATTTGACAGACTTTCCCTGTATTCCCCACTACCTATCTTGTTGTTAGCAATGGTGCCCCAGCCAGCTGGGTATGGCTGGTCCCTTTGGTCTTGCACAGTTCCAGGGTTGTTCTTTGTTTTTGTCCCTGGTTCCATGGCTGGCTTCTGGATGGTAGTTATCCATCGGAGCCCCATGCTAGGTTCACAATTCATAACTGGGGCACAGTACATGTCCCCCTCCAAGGGTTGGTGGGTATCCCATCCAGATTCTCCCTTGCATCAGCAATCTGACATTCCTTTTCATTTTGCCCCACTTCCTTGTCCTTAGTAACTGGATAGGGCTGTGCCCCCTGGTCTGCCACAGTCCCAGGGATGCTCTTCTTGTCTGCCCCATGGTCTATGACGGGCTCCTGGACAGTGATTATCCATGGAAGTTCTAGGCTAGGATAACAGTCTCTACCAAGGGCATAGTACATTTCCAGGGCACACTTCATTACCTCCCCCTCCAAGGGCTGCTGACCCTGGCTTCTCCACCCCAGACTTTCATTGGTTTGCCATGCGCCTCCTGTCTCCTCCACCGCCTTGTTGTTGGCAATGCCACTCCAGTCCTTGGGGTGAGACTGGTCCTTCTTGTATGACAAATTCCCAGAGCTGCTTGCTGGGTCTGTCCCTTGAACTGTGGCTTGCTCCCTGACATTGGTTATTAGCAGAAGCCCCATGCTAGCTCCACAGTCCATTATAAGCACACAGCCCATACTTGGTTATTTCAAGAACCCAGGAGCATGGTGCCCCCCCCCCCCATGCATTTCCCTTGGCCTGATAATCCAATTTGTGTTCCCTTCTCCAGGGCCTCTGACTGGTCTAGGCTTAGCACACCAAGTATAGGGGTCGTCTCATTCTCCTCTAGATTGAACCACTGCGTCAGACTGGCCTTGCTCATTTTTAAAACCTTGTGGTCAGAGTTTTCCCTCCAGTCCATAATACCCCCCCTGGACCTTTGGACACTTTTATAGGGCCTTCTAAAGGGGACATTATCACTGATGTCCATACAACCCCCATCTGACCTATCCCTAGCACAACTTATCTGGGCACCCCTGGTCTTTGGCACATGATCTTCTCACCTGCCCAATTGGCAGTGTTTCCCCAACTTGGTGGCCAAAGAACATCTATGGCAGCCTCATCCAGAAGATCCATATACTCTGCCTCTTGTTGTAACTCCTGCTGGACCAGGGGCACTAGTACCAGAGCCTCATTGAGGCCTTATTCCCAGTAACTGGCAACGCATCTCTATCAGGTAAAGTTGCTGCTGGAAAGTCCCTTAGCCGCAGTCCGGATCACCATAAACAAGGTCTCCAGCCCCAATATTAAATAGGGCTGGCAGCCCTCCACCCCGAGGCACGATATTGGTATACCAAATCAATTTGTTGCCAGACCACTTCCGAAAGCCAGTAATTCAGTTCATGACCCAGTCACAATACCAGGGATGCCTTCCATAGAGCTAGCACTTTCCTGCATTGCTTGGCATCCATTTTGCTGGACATCGGTTGTTCCTCTGATTAGTGCACTCCTTTACCTCTGCCATGCTTGCAGACACTCTCCTGCCTCCTCTGGGATAGGGGATCCCCGTCCAGACTGCTGCTTGTTACTGGTGCTGAGATATCCACCACTACCAACCCCCTCACTAATTTCCAGATCTGATTTTACAGATGGCAATAAACTAACTTCAAACTCATAGTTATGACTATATTTGATCACACCACAGATGCTAGGGTGTAACGTAACATCTGGGGCATATACACATTCAAATTCCTGCAGAGCTAACTCTCAGCTGTCACACAAACAAACATGGTGAAAAAGTGTATCTGTTAGTTACAGGTAACATAACACTACTACAGTGCACATAACACCATATAGCAACCACAACATTAATTATTGTGGCCCACACTACACCCAAAAGCAACACATCAGCTTTTGATATTAGCAACCCAGTGTGTCAAAGTTCTAAATAGCAGGGTTGCTTGTGGTTTCAGGAGAGTCCCTAAATCAGCCGTGACACAGACTTTGTCCTTTCTGTCTATTTTCTAGCCTATGCTCTGAATCCTTTCTGATTTGAAACTCATGTGACCCAAACCCCCTCTCAACTATTACAGTTCCCAGTCCAGTTTCTACTTTTTCACCGTCATTGCTGTCCTTAACTGGAATGTACCTCCACTTTCACACTTCCTGCATTTGTAAGGAAGACCCAATAAACTACCTAAGTAATGGTTTGCATATTTGCTGTATACAAAATCATGAAAATGAATGCCAATACTATTCTAGTCCATATGCGTGGCGTGATATGTATTATTTCCTGATATCCTACTTCACTTGCCCCATAATTTACAATTTACAGTACAGTATTGTTTTTTTATTTGCAGTTACAGTGCTACAAATAGGTGTTTAATCCCCTTGCAGGTCCTCTCTAGCACTCATTGGATTTTCTCCTTCATTTGCCGTTTCCGGGTGTGAAAACATTTGCGGGCTTGGGGAAATTGAGCAATTGAATAGTGATTTATGATTTTAGCCTTTGCGAAAGTGAAAGATCAAAGGCTTCTGGAGGCTTTAATTTGTCAGGTTAACCATCGCCATTTTTTCAAGCCCATAACTCAGAAGCCATTCCGAGCCCGCAAAAAGACGCCAATTGAATAGCAAAGTAGCTTGCAACCTCACTTACGGGCCTCCGGATCTCCCAAAACCTCAATTGAATGGGGCCCATAGTCTCTTGGTAGTACATTCAGTTCCAAATTCATATTCCACTTGTAGATATCCAAATTTGATCATGCATATGTTTAAATGCGATGCTCCATAGTATGAAATAGATAAAAGAAATGGGAACAGAGATGTGCACTTTCCTTAGATAGTGCAGACCAATTGGTTTATTCGTTTATTCAAAATACCACATTACAGAAAGTGTCAAAGTAAAGAAATTGACCAAACATAAGATACAAATAAGATACCATCAAATAATTCAATAAAACCATATAACAAAGTTAAACAAGATAAAATAGTAAAAAGGTGCATTCACATATTCCTACTTCATAATATAATAAGGGTTCCCTGGTGGTCCAGTGGTTAGGATTCAGTGCTTTTACTGCTGTCAACCTGAGTTTGATTCTAGTTATTGAATAAAGAGGTCACACTACCCTGAAGCCATGCAGGGTTGGGCCTGGTCAGTTCTTACATGGGACACCCCTAGAAATACCTGGAGTTGTATGCTATAGCCCCCTGGAGAAGGAACTGGCAACCCACTCCACTATCTCTACCATGAATGCCAAGTGGATCAGCATGACCATGATCATAAAGATGTGCCTGGTGTGTTGCAATCCATGAGGTCACAGAGAGTTGGAAACGACTGAACGATGCAAAAAAACAAAAAACAACTCACAATAAGAAGTATTTAATCAGCAAAGAAGTGTTCCCACGCAGGGGTTCTGTGTTGGCAGGTAGTGTTTCAAATTTAGTGCATTTACCTTTAAAAACTATGCATTTGAGTAAAACTCCATCCCAGTATTTTGAGATAAAAACAGCATGGAGCCTTGCTGGGTTTCCTTTTTCCTTTCACTATCTATTTTAGGCTGCTAGATCCAAATTATACAAGTGTTATAGGTGATAATGCTGATATGACTAAAATATACTGGATGAGCAGAACTATTAAATAGAACAGTCAAACGTGTTTTGATGTATTATACAGATTTCTCAATGACTATAGATTTTAATACAAACATACAATGAATATTTCTGACTTTAATGAATGGCCAGCGCTATTCGGGCACTATTTATTGCTTTTTTTGGTACTGGGCAAGTTATGCAAAAAGAGTAGAGATGCTCATCTCAAACAAACAATACCTTTGTTCTATAGTTCTGTTTACCTACTCAGAGAGCAGCCTCTTTTAGCTCACTTGTGCCCTTCAAGTTATGGGGCAAGTTATACAGCTTTCCCAGTGTCTCCCAGGGCATCCTCCAATGCCCAGCAACCTATGGGCCAATCAGAAATACGATCTGTTGGCCAATCAGAGTTGCGTGACATCACTTGTCGTCACATGGGGCATGTAGGACATGCTGCACCATCGGGTTACTGTTTACCTCATTGCTATGGTGATGGTATAGAGGGGTAATATCTTTTAAAAAATCCCTCTAGACTATGGGGGACAAAGTGTGGTTTATATGATCAAAAGGGAATATACATATATACTGTACATCTATGTGGAGAAATACATGTAATAAAAATAATACTTTATTCTCTTAAATGACACAGGTGCTAGTAGATTTATGAAGGAAAGGATTAGTAAACTGAGCGGAATGAGAGGACTATGCATGTAAAGATTGGTTACATACATATATAAGTAAAAATATAAATGAAAATATAAATATTTATAATCATAAAAAAGCAGAGATGATACCTGTATATAAGAAGATAGCAAGAACTAATCTAGGGAATTAAATACCTGAAAGCCTCACATTTTAGAAGGGTTAATAAGGGATAGTATACACAAATATGTCTATTTGAACAAGATTATAAGTAGGCATCAACATGGATTTATGATGGATAGATCATGTCAAACAAATGTAATGATTTTCTATTAGGAGGTTAGTAGGAACTTGGATCAGAGAAACTAAGTGGATGTAGTCCTTTTGGATTTTACAAAGGCTTTTGATACAGTGCCACATGAAAGATTATTGTGTAAACTAAGGGATACAGGAATTGGAGTAAATATCTGCTCATGGATTGAGAGCTGGCTAAAAGACAGGAAGCAAAGAGTTGTGGTAAATGGAACATACTCAGATTGGGTAAATATGGTAGGTGGGGTTCCTCAGGGTTCAGTATTAGGTAGTCCCCTTTTTAACATATTTATTAATCAGTAATTAATAATTCTGTTAAAAAGTTATATTTTAATTATGGGAATTTTTTAATGACTTAATATTTTGGATCAGGAATGTACATAGAAGCCAAACAGTGTGCACTAAACCTACTCTTTTTCACTTGAGAAAGTTTAGGTGTACTGTCATATACAGTGCCTTGTAAAAGTATTCACCCCCCTTGACTTTTTACCTATTTTGTTACATTACAGCCTTAAGTTCAATGTTTTGTTAATCTGAATTGTATGTGATGGATCAGAACACAATAGTCTAAGTTAGTGAAGTGAAATGAGAAAAATATATACATAAAACTATTTTTAGAAATGGAAAACAGAAAATTGACATGTGCGTATGTATTCACCACCTTTGTTATGAAGCCCATAAAAAGCTCTGGCGCAACCAATTATCTTCAGAAGTCACATAATTAGGGAAATGGTGTCCACATGTGTGCAATCTAAGTGTCAAATGATCTGTCATTACATATACACACCTTTTTTGAGTCTGCAACACCTAAGCAAGATGCACCACTAACCAAACACTGGCATGAAGAACAAGGAACTCTCCAAACAAGTAAGGGACAATGTTGTTGAGAAGTAGGGTTAGGTTATAAACAAGTATCCAAATCTTTGATGATCCTCAGGAGCACCATCAAATCTATCATAACCAAATGGAAAGAACATGGCACAACAGCAAATCTGCCAAGAGACGGCCGTCCACCATAACTCATGGACCGGGCAAGGAGACCATTAATCAAAGAGGTAGCACAGAGACCTAAGGTAACCCTGGAGGAGCTGCAGAGTTCCACAGCAGAAACTGGAGTATCTGTACATAGGACGACAATAAGCCATACGCTCCATAGAGTTGGGCTTTATGGCACAGTGGCCAGAAGAAAGTCATTACTTTCAGCAAAAAAACAAAATGGCACGTTTTGAGTTTGCGAAAAGGCATGTGAGAGACTCCCAAAATGTATGGAGGATGGTGCACTGGTATGAAGAGACTAAAATTGAACTTTTTGTCCATCAAGGAAAACGCTATGTCTGGCACAAACCCAACATATCACATGACCCAAAGAACACCATCCCCATGCTGTGGGGATGTTTTTCAGCAGCTGGGACTGGGAAACTGGTCAGGGTTGAGGGAAAGATGGATGTTGCGAAATACAGGGATATTCTTGAGCAAAACCTGTACCACTTTGTGCGTGATTTGAGGCTAGGACAGAGGTTCACCTTCTAGCAGGACAATAACCCCAAACACACTGCTAAAGCAACACTTGAATGGTTTAAGGGGAAACATGTAAATGTGTTGGAATGGCCTAGTCAAAGCGCAGACCTCAATCCAATAGAAAATCTGTTCTTCAGACTTAAAGATTGCTGTTCACAAGGGCAAACCATCCAACTTGAAGGAGCTGGAGCAGTTTTGCAAGGAGGAATGGACAACAAATATCAGTGTTAAGATGTGGCAAGCTCACAGAGACTTATCCAAAGTGAGTTTGAGCTGTGATTGCCGCAAAAGATGGCTCTACAAAGTATTGACTTTGGGGGGGGGGGGGGGGGGGGGGAATAGTTATGCACATTGACTTTTTCTGTTATTTTGTCCTAATTGTTGTTTGTGTCACAATAAAAACATCTTCAAAGTTGTGGGCATGTTCTGTAAATTAAATGATGCAAATCCTCAAACAATCCATGTTAATTCCAGGTTGTGAGGCAACAAAATATAAAAAATGCCAAGGGGGGTGAATACTTTTGCACGGCACTGTATGTGCATGTCACACAAATGTTATTGTCCAATTCCAGTCCCTTAACATTATTTGACATACAGGTATTTGGGATTTATGAGCCAGTTAGAGGTAATAATGCTGCCACTGATACACATGTGCAGGTATTGGTTAAGATAAAAATAAAGATGGATACAAAGCATGATCAACTAAGAAAAGATCAGTAAGTAAAACACATTTTTCAGAGCCCTGATCTTGCCTCTACAATGTGTTTAAAATGCTATGTAGCCATTGAGTAGCAAGGTACTTCTCCTGAGACAGCGAACAACTGCAGTAGTGTATGGATAGTCTCCATACTGATGAAATATGTATTGATGAAAGTGAATTTTTAAGTTGTTACCATTCAATACACTTTGGTTTCCCTCTCTATAATTACTTTCATACAAAGTGTTAAGACAGTGTATCATCTTTTTATGTTGTGGCACTTTAATACAGATATTTAAAAAAAAGGCTAATATAGGAAATGCCAGGGCGTAAATGGAAGGTTTTGCTTCTTTTCACACAAGAAAAGTTATAAGAAACACCGAAAAAGGAGACTGACAGGAATTTAAGGTGACTACTGTAAATCTTTAAAACCATGATTGCAATTACCGTATGCTGAGCTACTGATAATTATTGACCAGGTTTTACAGTAAATGGAAGCAACCTCTGCACTGTAATAACTGTAATTATGACCAGAAGTCAACTGTGACATGCAATAGCAGAAGCAATAGTTTACATGAAAATAAACGTTTGCCATATTGTTATGACATGGTGTGAATTAGCAATATTTATGGAAATAAAAACTAATTATAATCTAAAGGGAAAGTTATATAGTGAAAGTTTTATGTCTGATACAAACCATATTGAAGTTCCAGTTCTTCTACCAGATTAAAATGTAAAATTCTAGGATATTAAATTGCACACAGTTACTTTAGATTAAGTTCATATTACTTTTTTTTTTTTTTTAATTGTCAAAAATCCTTTTTATACAGAAAAAAACATCATAATAAAACTGACAGACAAAGAGGGCATAAATGCTAGGATAATTAAAGAGCAGCCGTATGTATATTCACTTATATTCTCAAGAACATGGTTATTATAAAGAAAGTAAAAACAATGTGCTATTATTAGAGTATAGGAGAGTGGAAGTATTTTTCAGGATACATTTAAACTAAAAAAAATACTTCAACAATGAGGTTTCCCTGTCCCATGCTGAGGACCGTGAGGTTGCGAGGATGTTCCTCTACCCAATCCCCTACTGAGGGAAGGACAGTGATTAGGTTAGCTGACTTTCCTATCAATTACTCTACACCCAATCTAATTGAATTACGGGTACATTGTTGTTCTCCTGTGTATATAAGTCTCTGTGTACTGCAATAAAAGGCATTACCTTTTTTGAAAGTATAGAAGCAAGTCAGCAAGGCTGAGGAGTAAGAAAGAGCATTGAATTACTTTGCTCCAGCTACCTCAGATTCATGGATCTCTGTTCCAGAACTGCATACCTGTTTTCCACAGTTCCTGAAGCAAGCCTCTTTCCAGTGGAATCCCTAGCACCAATACACAAAACCCAGCAGAGGACAGGACTTAGCTAGTCAGATCCATTCATTGGCTACTCCAGCTGGTGTGTCCTCATGACATGCCACAGATCCTGAAGTAAGCCCTCCTTCCAGTTGAATCCCTAGCACTAATACAAAGAAAAAGAGCATAGGGAGGATCTAACCTGTGGGATCCATTCACTGGTCTGTCCAGCTATCCCCCTAGTGACAAATTTGCTTCAGCAGTGAGATCAGTGCTAGCAAGAGGGAAAGCCAAGCAAAAGAGAGAGGCAAAGCAGCAGTAAAGATGGCTTGGTGCTATGGGCTCATCATGGCTAAATAAGAGAATTGAGCCGCAAATCCAGGGATGCCCTCAGGAAAAACTCCAGTAATGAGGCTTCCTTGTCCCATGCTAAGGAAGGTATCACCACCGGACTGCTCTACTAGGGAAAGGACAGTCATCAGTGAGCTCACCAGGGAATGAGCCATTCATCATTTTTACAGCATTTTCCTCCAGCAATGAGAGCCTGGGTCCATTACCAATGACTTGGGGAGTATTGAGAATACCTAGCCTGTATAGTGTTATCAGACCCAATGGGCACCTAGACTGGTGCTGCACAGTCCTATAGCCTAGCCTGGACTACAGCTCTGATCAGGAGGATGACCCCAACCCCAGACCTTTTGCCTCCCCAGCCCATCACTACTGCCCTTTTAGCCCCTAGGAATGTAGAAGCCCAGCAAGAGGTTATTGAGTTGGTTGTCAACAGTTGGGGGTCGTAAAGGGGGACTGTCCCCATGTCTGGCAAATAAATCTCAGAGGTTCCCTTCACCCTGTCCTGCGTGCGAGCAACTAATTTTCCACACCCAGCCTATTGCTGTGGATGGCAAACTTATAGTTGGCTGAATCAGGTCTGTGTTGACTGGGGCACAGAAAAAAACATGAAAGGGGTGTGAGTCATGACGTATTGTTGGTAAATAACTTGGGGTGCATAAAGTGTTGTTATGTGACCATTATAACCAGGAACCAAGCCAAACGTATCAGCCAACTGTGAAATGGTTAGGGCCATGGGCAGGTCTGAGTGATTTTAAGCTGGAGGTGAAACGGGATCCTGCATTAGATGGGGTTAGGGTAAGTGAACTGACTGGAGAGACAAGACCTCAGAGGGATCGGCACCAGGGCAATCATTACTCTTGCCAATTACTTACTCAGACCATTTATTGGACTGGAGTATCACGAGTTTTTACTAGTTTCTATGCCTGGCATTTTGGTGGCCGCAGGTGAGTGCCCTGGGCTCACCTGCAGCCCTTGCCTGTTTATAGAGATTCCCTTCCACCAAGTGAATGTAGATATACCCCTTGCCAAGCCTAGAAAGTCAGACAAGAGATACAAATCCTCATGGTGGTGAATTATGACACCCATTATTCAGAGGCTATAGCTCTTGGACGCATTATGGAAGCAATGGTGGATGATGCCTTTCTTAGTAGTGATTTTCACCCAAATTAGGTTTCCTGAGTAAAATTTTGTTAGACATGGTACCAAGTTTATGGCTGAGCTGACCCAGCTGTTGTGGCAGAAGTGTGGAGTGACCAATTTAAGATTGAACTTCTATCCTCCCCATTCCATTGGGGATTGGGAAAAGGATTGGGAACATTTTATTACCTACTGTTGAAGAAAAACACTTTCACTGACTTGCCATCAGAAGAATAAGATAGGACACAAACACAGAGAGTAACAGCAAAGCTGTAGTTCATCTGAAGAACTCTTCCACATGCTACCTTTTTATACAAGTTTTACAAGGTTTTGTAAATAATGCTGGCAAATCAGTAAACTCCTTCTTGTGAGATTCAGCAGGGTATTATTACAGTGTTTCTCAAACATTTTGGTTATTCAGTAAATGTCTACAAGGTTCTACACACAATAATAGTTATTCTGTAAACTTCTACTAGGTTCTACACACAATACTAGTTACTCAGTAACTTCCTTCTTGTAATACAAACACTATGCCTACACATCTTCACCTTTGACCCAATAGTGTTTTATCTGTACTCAACTATTATTATTATTATAGTTTATTTATAACGCACCGACATATTCCATAGCGCTGTACATATATTAGGTTCAGACAGTGATAAATACAGATTAACATTTAGCAAAGGAAGGACGGCCCTGCCTTTGAGTTAGGAATCCAATGTCCATGGTGAATTCCCAAAGTACTTAGGATAGAAACTCGTAGACTTACAATCTAAGGGATTGCAACTTACAAATATATATAAAAAATGCAACAAATATGATAGGAAAAGGAAGGAATCTTCTTCAAACTGGCTCCTAAAGAGACTCTTGTTCCTAAAGGATACAGCTCACTGAGGAGTAGGTATGGCAGGGATTATTGTGCCCGCAGTATGGTCTGTGTTCCAGTAACAAAATATGAAAGATCCAATAGTGGAATTCCAATGTCCCTATCACATCCAGGTCCTCCAATATAGAAATTTTACATCAATGGGGGTCCTATTCACTTTTTACCTTATGGCCTTTCTAACAAGAGCTTTGCAAAAAGGTACAATTATACACAGCAAAATCAGAAAAACAATACAAATTAAGAATAAAGCAAATATGTTTTGACCAAAGGAGCCTAGTCAGGAGAACATCTCATCCCACACTCCTATGACTAGCTTGTTTAAGTTCTTATTTACTTCGTCTAATTTATCTAAATCCTCAGTAATGACTTCTGACTTGTCATTAATATAGGTGCACACAATCCTTCTTTTGCAGCAAGTATGTAGTCTAAAGCCATCCGATATTGGAGAGCTACCATTCTGATCTGGAATGTTCCTGGTTTAGTTTCCTTATTGCTGCCACACTTGAATTGAATGCTTCCTGAACTAGAATTGAACGAACTGACAGTGGTATCTGCACTTGGGCTTCTGCAGCTGATGGGTACACTACCCCCATGATCTCAATAAATCTATCCCACCCAGGTTCTGTGCTTCTAATATTTCTAGGCTGTCCCTTTGGGAGGTGTTTTGAATTTTACACATAAGGAACTACCTGTCACAAGTAACAGATCCCTACCCAATCCAGGGGCAGCCGCTTGTAGGCGTTCTTTCCAGAAATGTAATATACATTATTTGCTGGGATATATTAAAGATAGTACAAATGTTGGTCTGGTTTAGCTTTAGGCTAGAGCTTCCGGGTCTCTTGTAGAAATAAGGGCATCGTTTTCCAGTACAGGGAGTATTTCTGTAAGAATAGGGGGCTCCTGGGATGTACTGGTTCTCTTTAATTCTAGCAAAATGGATGGTGGTATTAGTACATTTTGATCTACCCACAGGCTTTCATATTCCTGTAGCTGACAAACAATTATACTCTTCCGTTGTACCTGCCAGTTCAAATGCAATGGAATCATTTATTCTTTTAGGATAGTCTTGCATCAACAACTTATGTGTATTCATGCTTCCTAAAGGTATGGCACCTTATAGGTAAGTTAAAAAAATCCCAGTATGGTATGATGTTATTTCCAGTAGAGGACAGGTGGCTAACACTAAAATTCTCAGCTGGGATACCTAGGAGAGGAATTTCCATAGTGCCATGAGTAGCAATATGTGAGCACACCCAACAGTTGGTTAATTGCAGCTTATCAGCATAGCTGGATACCATTTTAATGTACACATTTTAAGTCCATGCATCAATATTGATATATGTATTACTTGACCTATTAATTCGTGGATTTATAACCTAAACAGTGCCATTTATCTCAGTCCTGCTTCGTCCAAAATTGTCTGAGAAAATATATTCAAAAGTTCCCCTGAATTCAAACACAAAAAGTTCAAAAAGAATCCAAAAAAAATCCTCCTAAGAATTATTGTTGCCTTTCGGGATAACCTTTGTCTCTTTCGTCTCTCTGTAGTAACAGACATTTTTGTAAGTGTAGTATAGTCTTTGTAGTGTGTAGTTTGCAAGTGGATTTACCTTACAAGTAAAGGCTGATAAATTGCAGAGTGCACTAATTGTGCCCAGGTGAGAGGGGTGTGGCTTGACTGTTAAACTAGTATAAAAGGTTTGTGAGCTGTTTTGGGGCCTGTTTACAAGTGGATTTACCTTACAAAAAAAGGCTGATAAATTGCAGAGTACACTAATTGTGCCCAGGTGAGAGGGGTGTGGCTTGACTGTTAAACTAGTATAAAAGGTTTGTGAGCTGTTTTGGGCCTGTTCGCAAGTGGATTTTCCTTACAAGTAAAGGCTGATAAATTGCAGAGTGCACTAATTGTGTCCAGGTAAACAGGAGAAGGGGTGAACTTGTGAGCTTGCAAACATTTTCAGTATCAAGTGTAATTCTAGTAAAAGCGTAGTAGTTTAAATAAAAGGAGGGACTTCAAAGAAAAGGGAGGGCCGATTTATAGTGCAAAGGAGGAAAACTTTATACAAATATATTATTTTATATTCTTTATTTTTCCCACTGAAATTTTGTAGACAAAAATAATAATTATGAGTCAGTCCAGTGGCAACCTTATTCAGTGTACATCCTGTCATATGTATGCAATACTGGAACAGATGATCCAGGGTCCATACCTCTGTGAGAGGTGTGAGCATGTTGCCTCTCTGGAAGCTCAAATTGGAGATCTGGAGAGGAGAATTGCAGCACTTAGTGATATTGCTCCACTGGAAAGGGGGTTAATGCTCACTGAGCACAGTTTAGCTGGGCCTAGCATGGAGGGTGGAGCTGGGTCTACTGAGGATGTCCACGGAGGTAGCTGGGTTACAGTTACAAGGGGAAGCAGGGGAACAGGAGAAGGCAGGCCAGTTCTGAGTTGGCAAACACCAACAGAGTTGCCAGATTGAGTGAAACTGTTGGGGATGTCCATTCAGGAATGGCAATGCGAGATAGAGCTGTTCCCTCTAACAGCCGGGAGAACAGCTCTACTGGGCAGAATAGGCAGAGCAAAAGACAGGTTTTGGTTGTAGGGGACTCTATTATTAGGAAGGTAGACAGGGTGATTTGTCACCCAGATCCCAGCAATCGAACAGTTTGCTGTCTCCCGGGTGCTCGGGTTCATCATGTTGTGGTTCGAGTAGACAAATTATTGGGAGGGGCTGGAAATTGGTACCAATGACAAAGTTAGTGGAAGATGGAGTGTCCTAAAGAATGATTTTAGAGAACTAGGTAATAAGCTGAAGGCAAGGACCTCCAAGATAGTATTTTCTGAGATACTACCAGTGCCACGTGCTAGCCCAGGGAGGCAGAATGAGCTTAGGGAGGTTAATGCATGGCTAATGATGTGGTGCACTAAGGAGAGGTTTGGGTTTTTAGAGAAGTGGGCTGACTTCTCTCTTCGGTACCATCACTTTAGTAGGGATGGATTACACCTTAATGATGAGGGAGCTTTTGTACTAGGGGATAGGATGGTTGAAAGGCTGGAGTTTTTTTTAAACTAGTAGGTGGGGGGGGTGACTAGATATAAGTAATGGGGTAGAAAGTGTAGAGGGTATAAGGGATGAATTAACAACTCATAGGGGAGGAGATGGGGGGAGGGGTAGTATAGCAAATAGGGAGGTAGTACTAAGTAATTCAAGTACAGTGGCAGGCACTTCAGAACTACAGACTCATAACATAAGGTGTATGCTTGCTAATGCCAGAAGCTTGCCAGGAAAAATGGGAGAGTTAGAATTATTAGCAATTAATGAAAAATGGGATTTAATAGGCATTATCGAAATGTGGTGGGATGAATCTCATGACTGGACTGTTAATCTGGACGGTTATAACCTATTTAGGAAAGATAGAGGCAATGGTAAACGAGGAGGAGGGATTTGTCTGTATGTTAAGCATGAATTTAAGCCTATAGTCAGAGAAGATATTTATGGTGGACCTAGTGATAAAGTTGAATGTTTGTGGGTAGAGTTAAATAGCGGAGCAGCAAATTCCAAAAGAATACTAGTAGGAAAATGTTATAAACCCCCAAATATAGCGGAAAGTGAGGAAATACAATTATTGTTACAGATTGGAAATGCAGCTAAGCATGGGCAAGTTCTAATAATGGGAGATTTGAATTACCCTGAAATAAACTTTATGAATGAGACCAGCAGTTCATCTAGAGCCTACTAGAAATGAAGCTATATTAGATTTGCTCATCACAAATAATATTGATATAGTATCAAATGTTGGAATAGGGCAACCTTTGGGAAACAGTGATCACAACACAGTCTCATTTGAGATTGAATTGAAAAAACTTAATTTTAATCTTAAAAGGGCAGATTTTAACGGTCTAAGGGCAGCAATACAAAGTATAGACTGGGGGAGAGAACTGATAAAACACTGAACCTAAATGGACAACATTTAAATCCATACTAAATATACATACACATCGGCATATACCGTGTGGGAATAAAAGTAAAAGGAGTAAATCCCATCCAATGTGGCTTAACAATGATTTAAAGATCAAGATACAGAGTAAAAAACGGAATTTCAATTATACAAACAAGAGGGGACAGAGACTGCTTTATGGGAATACAAGGAAATCAACAAGGCTTGCAAAAGCGTGACTAGACTGGCTAAGATAGAAAATGAAAAATGTATTGCAAAAGAGAGTAAGACTAACCCTAAAATATTTTTAAGTATATTAATGGTAAGAAGGCGAGGACACAGGCCATCTGAAAATTAGTGACCAGGAAAAGGCAGATGAGCTAAATAAGTTATTTTCTTTGGTATACACAAGGGAGTTACCAGTGGTTGGGACACTGCAACATAATGGGGCTACACTACCTTTGCCAAATAATTGGTTAACACAGGAAGTAATCCAAATTAGGTTGGAAAAAATAAATGTTAATAAAGCCCCAGGTCCTGTTGGAATACATCCAAGGGTACTAAGGGAACTGGGTTCTGTAATAGCCAAACCATTTATTTTTAGTTTTCAAGATTCACTCCACACAGGGTCTCTACCAGATGACTGGAGAAAAGCTGATGTGATACCTATATTTAAAAAGAGAGCAAGAGCAAATCCGGGGAATTATAGACCAGTGAGTCTCACTTCTGTAGTGGGGAAGCTTTTAGAAGGGTAAATAAGGGATAATATACAAGAATATGTCTATTTGAACAGGATTATAAGTAGGAGTCAACATGGATTTATGAGGGATAGATCATGTCAAACAAATCTAATTAGTTTCTAGGAGGAGGTTAGTAGGAACCTGGATCAAGGCAACTCAGTGGATGTAGTCTTTTTGGATTTTGCAAAGGCTTTTGATACAGTGCCACATGGGAGACTATTGTGCAAACTAAGAGATACAGGGATTGCAGTAAATATCTGCTCATGGATTGAGAGCTGGCTAAAAGACAGGAAGCAAAGGGTTGTTGTAAATGGAACATACTCCGATTGGACTAATGTGGTAATTCTGGTTCCTCAGGGTTCAGTATTTGGTCCTCTCCTTTTTAACATATTTATTAATGACTTAGAGGTAGGATTAGAGTGAAGTGTCTCCATTTTCGCTGATGACACAAAGTTGTGCAAGGTAATTAAATCAGATAATGATGTGCTTTCCCTCGAAAGGGATTTACATAAAATTGAGGAATGGGCATCTAAATGGCAGATGAGATTTAATACAAATAAATGTAAAGTTATGCATCTGGGAAGGAAAAATAGCCATGCAATTTATAATCTTAATGGAGCAAATCTAGGTGTATCAGATATTGAAAGGGATTTGGGAGTGCTTGTGGACAAGCACCTAGGTAACAGTGCTCAAAGCCAAGCAGCAGCTGCAAAAGCAAATACAATATTAGCATGTATTAAGAACGGTATAGAAGCCAGGGAAGCAAATATAATTCTGCCACTATACAAATCTCTAGTACGCCCTAAGTACGCTCTAATTTGGAATATGGAGTACAATTTTGGGCACCACTTCATAAAAAGGACATTTTAGAGCTGGAAAAGGTACAGAGGAGGGAACAAAACTAGAAAGGGGAATGGAGGGGCTAAGTTATTAAGAAAGACTAATCAAATTTAACTTATTTTCTCTAGAAAAAAGGCGTCTAAGAGGAGATATTATTACCTTATATAAATACATCCAGGGTCAGTATAAAGATTTGTCAAGGGAGCTTTGTGTGCCAAGAGGTTTTCAACTGACAAGAGGACATCCCTTGAGGTTAGAAGTAAAAAGATTCCACCTTCAAGAAAGAAAAGGGTTCTTCCCAGTAAGTGTGGTTAATCTGTGGAATTCTCTACCAGAGGAGGTGGTGACAGTGGATTTGATAGATAATTTTAAAAGGGGACTAGATTTATTTCTAATTAAAAAGGGAATTCAGGGTTATCTTGGATAATTAGAGAGACAGTATTGATCTAGGGAGAAATTCGGTCGCCGGAATCTGGAATCAGGAAGGAACTGATTTTTTATTATTTTTATTTCCCTTTGAGACGATTGGCTAAGCCTTGCTTGTTTTTTTTTCTGTTTGCCTTCCTCTGGATTAATTAATAATAATATATATATTTTTTTTATAATTGGTTAATAATTAATTAACAACTAATTAATTAATAGTTAATCCGCATATTGCAGATCAGAGGAGATCTTGGACGGTTGAACTTGATGGACTGAAAGTCTTTTTTCAACCTGAAATACTATGGCCCTCATTCAATTGCAATTTGGCCAATTGAATAGGGGTCAAAATAGGCACATAACATATATTTTTAAAGAAGTTTTTAGTTAGTAAACATCTATCCAAAAGCAAGTTTTTCACTTACTAAAAACTTCTTTAAAAAAAATATGCTATGTGCTTATTTAGAGCCCTATTCAATTGGACAAATCGCAATTGAATGAGGCCCTATGTAACTATGTAACTCTCCCTGAGTAGTTGGTAGTTTTTTGGCATAGCCCTAGGAGAGGTGTTTGGTGCAATGAGAATTGTGTATCCAGGACTTTTTCTCTGCAACCTTTATGGCAGTAAGTGTAGCAAAGATGACCTGATATGGACCCTCTTTCTGGGGCTGGTTTCACTTCCGTTTGAAGACCATTATATATACTTCCGCACCTGGCCCAAATGATGCAGTCTTGAGTCCTGTTGGTAGCTACAGGCTGAGTATTGTGTACCTGCAAGTAAACAGATTTAGAGACAGTAACCAAAGCCTGGACATAATATTTTAGCTCTTGTTGCAAAATATCCATTCCGGCCACTAAAGAGCTAGTTCTGACATGAGGAACTTCCATAGGCCTTCCTGCATCTTATGAGGTGTCAAGTGGGTTACTCTATGTATTGGATTCCTCATACTCATTATGGCTAAGGGTAAGGCTTGTACCCAACTAAGACCACTCTGATGGCAAATCTTGGCTAACTTGGTTTGGAGGATACCGTTAGCTCTTTCTACTATACCATTTGATTAGGGGTGGTACACACAGGAAAACTTATGCTTGATTCCTAATTTGGTAATCACTTCCTTCATAACCTAATTAGCAAAATTAGGCCGATTATCTGATTGTAAATTGTGGCATATCCCAAATCTGGGGAAAACCTCCCTGCATAAGTGTTTTTCTACTGTGATAGCATCTGCATTTCTGTAAGGAAAAGCTTCCACCCACCTAGAATACCTGCAAACAATTACTAGTACGTATCTGTAATGCTCCCTTCTCTCATATCAATAATGTAAGTTACCAGGTCAAAAAATGGACACGGTGGAGGAGGCCTAAACCCCAAGACCCTCATTCAATTGCAATTTGGCCAAGTGAATAGTGATCTAAATAAGCACATAGCATATTTATTTTAAAGCAGATTTTAGTTAGTAAACATCTATCCAAAAGCAAGGTTTTCACTAACTAAAAACTTCTTTAAAAAATATATGCTTTGTGCTTATTTAGAGCCCTATTCAATCGGCCAAATCGCAATTGAATGAGGGCCCAAAGGTTTAACAGTGGCCTTTAGGGGATTATGACTCCTGCATATATAGCACTTGTATGAAGAGTAACATAGTGCCCCCAAGAGGTGAGAGCAAAACACGTTATGAAGAGTTCTCCCCAGGAAAGGGAGAGTTAACTTCCTGGAGCAGTACTAAACGACTAATTGAACCTGCAGGTGTTGTAAGCCTGTGGTCCCCTGCAATTAGTCTCTGTTTGGCCTAGCAGAGTCAGGCCAGTGAGAGTGAAGGCCTCAGTCTGAAGCAAGCTAAGAAGGACGCTTGTATGTATTTGCCAGTGAGAGGAACGCAGTATTTTTTACTTTGTCTGCGGGAAGCAGAAATTTTAACAGGCTGAGAGGAGCCTGAAAGTTTACAGTCTGGAGTAAAAAGGCTATTTGGTTTGGACTGCTGCAGTTTGCACAGCTCAGAGGGCAAACTGAGAAGTCTGCAACAGGGATTGATGGAGCTGCAGAGAAATAGGATTTGCGCCACAATAGCATTTACAGTGGAGACTGTTTGCTGCAGAAGAGAGGATTTGCAGAGGAGCTGCTGCAAGGTTTTTGCCACACAAGTTTACAGAGAAAACTGATTGATGCTTTCCCAGAGTTGGGAGAAAAGCCTGGAGAGAAAAGCCTGTGGAATGAGGTACTATTATTGAGACTGTTATAATATACCCCAGGGAGAAGTCTGTGAATTGAACAGATTTTAGCCTTCACCGAAAGAGGGTATTAAGGGTCCCTGGAGGTTGGGGTATCTGCAGATTAGGGCGGGCCAGAACCCCACCCTATTGTGAGAAATTGAAAGACGTTCAAAGAGTGGACTGTATATTTTTACCTGAAGGCCGAGAAGAGGATTCAGGGCTAGTAAGGGTGTTCCTGATGTTAAGCCAGTACATTTATGCAGAATTAAATTTTATGCTGGAGTAAGCTATTTCTTTTGTATTTTGGACTTTTTAATAAAAAGTACAAAAAAGAATCTTGGAAACCAGTCACCAATGGCCACACTACTACAGAAGGCTTTCTACAGCTTCTGCCATATACGGTGAATACCGTGTTTCAGCAAGTGTCTTTGTCATCTGGGTTCTGGCAAGATGCTCAGTGCCATGAGGTTGATTCAGTACTTCAGTTAGCAGGGAGGATGGCAACACAGCTTTCCCAGTGATGACTTGTCTCAAAATCCCTTTTTGCCATGCAGCCCCTTGCTTCCCAGGTTGCTTTCTCAGCTACCGTTGCTTTCTGTTGCAGCTCCAGCAATTGCTGCAGTGATTGGGAATTAAGGACTTCCATGATTTTTACTTGAAGTTGCCTCGACAGGGTGCCTGCTTCTCTAGGTTCACTGGCTATTTTGGCTGCTTCATTCACTGCATGATTTCCTCTAGAGTTTTTATCCTTCCCCCTTGTATGAGCTGCATATTTCATCAGCGATTTGTGAAGGATAATGGATGACCTGAAGGAGTTCTGACCTGAAGTCAGTTTGATGGTATTCTCTTTCTTGTCAGATCTTTCCATGGGCATGAGCCACAGCGCAAGCATAGGCGGAGTTACTGTAGATGTTAACTGTCTTCTCTCTTCCTATCTTACAGGCCTCTATCAAGGCTGTAAGCTCTGCTTGTTGTGTTCCAGGCAGTTTGAGGCTTAGGATAATAACTGGCTGTTCATCTTTCATCTTCACAACTGCTGATCCAGTTTTCCTCTCCCTCCTTGGGTCCAGGGAGGAAGATCCATCCACAAAGAGCTCCATTTCTGGGGTTTCCAGGAGATCAGCATATTGATTTTTCCTAAGGAGTGTTTCGGTGTGACTTTTCTCTACGCAGTCATGTGATTCCCCACCCTCTGGGGTGGCAAGAAGAAGGGCCGGATTCACAATCTTGCATCTTTCTATGGTGAGCCCAGGTTGAGTCAGCAGTACTTCATATCCAGATCTTCTCTGGGCAGTAAGGCAGGAAATTGCTCTTGTCAATAGTGCATGCACGACATGAGAAACATGAGAATACAAGGTGGTTGGCTGTCCCAAGGTGATGGTGTTTGCCTTTTCCACACCAAACGCAGTTGCTGCCAAGACTCGATAACATGAGTGGAATCCTCGAGCCACTGCATTTAGTTGGCAGTTATAGTAGGCTATCGGCTGATGACCCATTGATGATTTCTGGGTGAGTATGGCAGTGGCAATTTCCCCCTTCTCTGAGGAAAATAGGTGTAAAGGTTTCTCAAAATTAGGGATAGCAAGTGCTGGAGCTGAAGCAATTTCTCCTTTCAAGGCAGAACATTCCTTTTCCATCTGTTCAGTCCACTCTATGATCTTGAAAGTCCCAGGCTCAATGATTGCTTTTCTTAGACCATGGCTCAAGAGGGCGACATCCCAAATCCATTGTCGACAGTATTCAATCATCTCCAAGAATTATTCCATTTGCTTTTTGTTATTGGCCTTGGAATCTTGTTTATCGCATCAATCCTTTCATGGGTTAGCAACATTTTCCCTTGAGAGATGACATGTCCAAGGTAGGTTACATAAGGCTGGCAGTATTGCAGTTTAGCCTTGTTGACCTTGTAGCCTTTACCTGCAAGCTGTATGAGGAGTTCAATGGTATCTTGTTTGCATTCCTGATATAGCACAAGAGTAAGTCATCCACATATTAGATTAAAAGTCCTTGTAAATTGATGTTTCTCAAGTCCATGGCCCAATTCTATTGAAAAAAAGATGAAGATTCACAATATACTTGAGGCAATCACATGTATGTGTATTGTTGGCCTTCATAGGTAAATGCGAAGAGGTATTGGGATTTGATTAGGAGTGGAATGCTAAAGAAGGCATTTGATAGGTGGACCACACTGAAACAAGCAGCTGTCTCTGGTATGCTTGATAGGATATTGGCTGGGTTTTTTACCACAGGAAACTCAGCAGTCACTATATCATTTATAGGCCGCAGATCTTGCACCATCCTCCATTTTCCAGTAGTGGCCTTTTTGACTGGCAGTCTAAGAGTATTGCATCTGCTCACACTTGGTTAGATAACTCCATTCTTGATTAATCTTTCAATGGTATATCTGATTCCATCTGCTGCCTCTCTACTCATGGGGTATTGTTGAATATGGGGCAGGATGGTTTCAGGTTTTAACTGTACAACAACTTCTCCTGCTCCTTTAATGAGTCCTACATCTCCTTCTCCTGTAGTCCACAAGGTGTCTGGTGGTCCTCCAAGATCCCTTCCCTCCGCTTCTGTCAAGGGCATGATGTTATGTGCTTTTAGGACTATTACTTGCAACATGCCAGGAACTCCTATCAAGATTTAATACAGATCATCTGTAGCATTTCAAAAGAATCCCATCCAATGCAGATGTTTCTATCAGCTTTTTCTTTGCGTGCCCTCCTCAACATAGGTCCAAGATCTTTAGCTTTATATCCTGGGTGACATTGCAGAGATATGTGAGGATCAGCAGTGTCACTGTGGAAGAATGCGTACTGAATATCATCTAGGTGAACAGCTGCCGCCACTCCTTCTTCACCTATGATGATTGAAAAGACTTGCAGGGCAGATTGCTTCCCCCATTCAGTCATGAATATATCAGTCCATTCAAGCAAATATTCCTCATCGCTACCAGTTGGGTCATAGTAAAAGGTCCTAATATATCACAGGGTGGGAATATTTACAGTTTGGCCAACACATTTTATTATTTCACAGAAACAACGACAAGTTCAAATTATATAAAAACATTATAAAAATACTGGAAACTCTGGCAAAGTATAATTCTTTCTAATATTTGGAGGTTCTTATTGCCTCTTAATTAATCTGAAAACAAAGTAATTGTAGTCCAAGTATGGTAACTATTATACATAGTCTCTTAAGCAAATACTGTTGTGTACTATAGGTATATAAGTTGTATGACACTCTATTTCTCTGTTACCATATATATTTACAAATCTATGACAAGTTTCAATTTTAGAACTCTATGGACTAATTATACAGGGTAATAATTCACAGTTTGGGCAACTTTTGAGATTATCATGAATATAGGCGGATAAAATAGCGACTTGTTATCTCATATATCAAATGGAGACTTTAACATTCCTTTTAATCTCCTAACATTCTCTAATCTTGCCTACATGTAATGAATTTTGGTCATAAATCTATATATATATTTTTCCATATACTTTTAAATGAGTTATTTTAGAGACACTACAGACATAGACCTTTATCTTCTAGTATCCGATTTTAATGTTAGCAAACTTTATTTCCTTCTCGAGCATGCAGTCTCTTTCACCATGCTGCTTAGCCCAAATGCTATTCCTCTCTATCCATGGCCATAAGCACTTCCTTGTTTGCGTGGACTACGTTGTGCGTAATAACGCACATGTGCGTGTGAACGCCTACGCTTAATGCGTTTCGACGTAGTGTGACATCTTTGTCAAAGGGGGAGGCCATATACGTAGTTGCCAGTCTTTTATACTATATAAATTGCCATGGTAACCTATACTTAAATAGTGATGCCAGCTTATATTGTACAGATAAACAGTTATAGCTCACAGTTGACTTTACATACTTAAGACCCAAATTGCAAAAATCATAATATAAGTGCATAATTTCATTGTGACAAAAATCTCTAATTCATATGTTAAACTGATGAATATCACATATTATAATTGTCTAACTACGATTCGTCGTCACTCTGCGTTGCATAGTGCGTCTGATTTAGCAATGAGCGCCGCAGGCGCTCTTTGCCAGGCGAGCCTCGCACAGCAAGGCGAGCCGTTAAACCGCTCTGTTGCGTAGTGCTCATTTAGCAATGAGCGCCGCAGGCGCTCATCGCCCGGCGAGCCTCGCGCAGCCAGGCGAGCCGTTAAATCGTAGCACTATGGCAATGAGCGCTGCAGGCGCTCATTGCAGGTGAGCCTCGCGCAGCGAGGCGAGCCGTTAAATCGTAGCACTTTGGCAATGAGCGCCGCAGGCGAGCCGCTAAACCGTAGCACTTAGAAAAAAAATACGAGATGACAAAAATTACGACATAAGCGGCGGAACCAAAACACTAAAAAAAACAGTAAAACTTTAATTTCCCTTTTACCATCATTTGACCGTTTTACCATATTTACTGTTAAACCGTAGTACTTTGGCAATGAGCGCCGCAGAAAAAATGCCGGACGAACAAAACGAAAACCAGGCTACAACACTATAACCACGGAAAACACGTACCGATAATCCGCTAAGACGCATACCACACATTATCCGCCATTTTAGGATAATGCGGAAGTACACAGCTACGTTAACGGTTTCAGATCGCGCACGCACACTATTACACTGCACACGATTATCACGCTTACACAGCACCTCCACACCACTAATGCTGCTGCAACATCAACACAGATTGCCAGCTCTTCAACACAATGCATAAAAATACGTAAATTAATTTATTACTTTGATTTCTATATTTCAGTAGTACACAGAAAACAACATTAGCTACCTTACAATTCCATATGTATATTAATAACTAAACAACTTTTAAAACATACACATCTGATTGCCGTCATTTTTTGACGGGCAATACGCTAGTATACAAATAATTGATATGGGAAAATAATAGATATGGGTGACTATATTGTTGTCCTTCATGAAGATGTCCCTTACTATAATAGTATCATCGTCATACAGCGCATCCTGTGATGCTACTGTGGTATAACACTCCCACTTATTATTGAAGAGCCCCATCATACATATTCACAAATACACAAATACATCCAGCCATATTTTAAAAGCTGGTAAATATGTCCAATTGCTTTAGTCAGATTATGATATACATTCATAAAACTCTGCGATTCAATATAACCAATTGTGTCTATTCTTTATCTCATCCATTATTATCAGTATATACAAATATAATTCAATGTATATAACATATAAAAAATTGTTGATATAGTGCAAATGTTGTATATTGTGTTAAGAAACTAATTGTATAGTCAATATGCAGTGTGTAAAATAAACTACATCAAACAGAAGACGTTTTGGAATTATCATGACTGTAATATGATGTAAAAATGTAATTGTTTTAACATAATGATCAGTTCTAAGGCAAACTATCCCAAGTGCTTAAATAAATCGTCTAAAATGTGTTTTGGTGTGTTTAAAATGGATGAATATAGGACTCCACATTACATGTTCTATAGTATATAGATACCTCAATGGGCACCCCATTTTATTAAGTATAAATATGTCTCGACTAACAAAGAAGATGATCTTAATCTTAGTCATCATATCTAACACTTTATCAGTGGATTCCAGTGGAACTAAACTGCCATATCCTTATTTATTTCTCAAATTAATGATTTAAAGGAAAAACCTTCATTAAGCTAATTTGGGCCTTCAGTTTGTATATCCATCTTGCCTCACATTGCAAAAGCTTTCTTTCATGGTCTCCTTTTCTTGGACCTGGATCGACACTGTCTACCACACAGAATTTGAAAACCTCACTTTTGTTATTATGATAACATTTAATATGACATGCAATTGGCATATCAACGATGATACTTTTATAGTAAGGGACATCTCACTGTCGATCACATATATAGTTGTCAGCACTTTTGCGGGCTCGCATAGTGAGCCCGCCACAATTTCAGTTTGCAGTTGCTGGCAAGGAGCGCCTTTTGGACTGCACTATGGGGCTCCCACGCCGGCTGCAATGAGCCACAGGCTCATTGCAGGGCGCAAATGCGCACCCTCGCGGACGTGGAGGCTCCCACATCGTGGATGCTCCCACGTCGGCTGCAATGGAGGCTCTACGGCGCCTCACAACCGGTTACAAACCACAAGCAGCACTTGGAAAAAAAAAACTTAAACACGCAATGACTAACTACAGACTTACACAAAAATATACGAGCTGCAGGACTTAGAAAAAATCATTACGGACGCGCAAAAATACGAACTTAAAGGACAAACCACGAACAGCGGCAAACATAAAAAACAAACAAATACACACAAAAATGTAAAAAAAAACTTACCCACACCAAGGGGGAACACCCAGGACCTCTGCAACTTTGCACGTCTCGAATTCTGCCAAATTTACAGAGTTTAGCCACACAAAAATCTCCTAAGCAAGAGAAAAATGGCCTCTAAAAAAATCCCAAATGGAGGCTATACTACCCCTAAAGCCGCTAAATCCCACAAAGCAAATACGGCTTTTACAAAAACCCATATGACCTACAACATACACAATTAGCAAGGACGCTGAATCATCCACACCCGCGTACCACATACACATTCGCCGCCATTTTACAACACTAACTTACAGAATGCGGAAGTACACAGCTACACTAACGGCTTCCCCTCGCGCATGCAGCCTATTTACACTACACACTTCACATATTGCTGACACTTACACCTCCACAACACTAGAAAGCTACATTGTATGCTGCACGAACATGAAAACAGATTGTCAGCTCTTCACTACAATGCTTCCTGCATGTATTACTTACAAATAGATAAGTAAATTAATTTATAAATTTAATACTTATTTAATTAGCAGCACAAAATACATATACACAAAAAAAAAAAAACTATCACAATCAACGCAAAAGACATTCACTGGGCGCCTCACAACGAGCACCAACGCTGCTCATACCACACAAACTACATCACGGGACAGCCTTGAAATAAGCACAAAAAACGGTTCAGCGCCGACCTTACAATGAAAGCAAAAGCGCTTCTGTTAGAAAAAATACAACAACCAAGAGGCTCGCAATGTGCGCCGCCGAGGGCTGTCAGTGCGAGCCTCACAATCAGCACCGAGATCTCACACCACCATAAAAAATAATGTCTGCCCCAAACAACATTCCTTGACTTCCAATTCTATTGCCGTCATTTTTTGACGGGCAATTCGCTAGTATAAATATAATTATTGGATATAAAGGGAATTCGATGAAGGACAACACTATAGTCACCCATATTTATAGTTTCCCATATCAATTATTTGTATATATTCATCAGTTTAACATATTAATTAGAGATTTTTGTCACAATGAAATTATGCACTTATATTATGAATTTAGCAATTTGGGTCTTAAGTCAACTGTGAACTTTAACTGTTTATCTGTACAATATAAGCTGGCATCACTATTTAAGTATAGGTTACCATGGCAATTTTTATAGTATAAAAGACTGGCAACGACGTATATGCCCTCCCCCTTTGACAAAGGCGTCACAGTACGTCGAAATGAGTCAGGCATAGTCGTTCGGACGCACATATGCGTCATTACACACAAGGTAGTCCACGCAAACAAGGAAGTGCTTATGCCCAGGGATAGAGAGGAATAGCATTTGGGCTAAGCAGCATGGTGAAAGAGACTGCGTTCTCGAGAAAGAAATAAAAGTTTTAGAGAGATAGTGTTTGCTAACATTAAAATCGGATAATAGAAGATAAAGATCTATGCCACTAGTGATTCTAAAATAACTCATGTGTATATGGAAAAGAGTGCATATTAAAGGATAGATTTCTGACCAAAATTCACTACATGTAGGGAAGATTAGAGAATGTTAGGAGATTCAAAGGAATGTTAAAGTCTCCATTTCATATATGAGATAACAACTCATTATTTTATCTGCCTTTATTCATGATAGTCTCAAAAGTTGCCCAAACTGTGAATTATTACCCTGTATAATTAGTCCATAGAGTTCTAAAATTGAAACTTGTCATAGATTTGTAAATATATATGTTAACAGAGAAGTAGAGTGTCATACAAGTTATATACCTATAGGACACAACAGTATTTGCTTAAGAGACTATGTATAATAGTTACCTTACTTGGACTACAATTACTTTGTTTTCAAATTAATTAAGAGGCAATAAGAACCTCCAAATATTAGAAAGAAAACGGCCTAAATTACAGGGAGTGCAGAATTATTAGGCAAGTTGTATTTTTGAGGATTAATTTTATTATTGAACAACAACCATGTTCTCAATGAACCCAAAAAACTCATTAATATCAAAGCTGAATATTTTTGGAAGTAGTTTTTAGTTTGTTTTTAGTATTAGCTATTTTAGGGGGATATCTGTGTGTGCAGGTGACTATTACTGTGCATAATTATTAGGCAACTTAACAAAAAACAAATATATACCCATTTCAATTATTTATTTTTACCAGTGAAACCAATATAACATCTCAACATTCACAAATATACATTTCTGACATTCAAAAACAAAACAAAAACAAATCAGTGACCAATATAGCCACCTTTCTTTGCAAGGACACTCAAAAGCCTGCCATCCATGGATTCTGTCAGTGTTTTGATCTGTTCACCATCAACATTGCGTGCAGCAGCAACCACAGCCTCCCAGACACTGTTCAGAGAGTTGTACTGTTTTCCCTCCTTGTAAATCTCACATTTGATGATGGACCACAGGTTCTCAATGGGGTTAAGATCAGGTGAACAAGGAGGCCATGTCATTAGATTTTCTTCTTTTATACCCTTTCTTGCCAGCCACGCTGTGGAGTACTTGGACGCGTGTGATGGAGCATTGTCCTGCATGAAAATCATGTTTTTCTTGAAGGATGCAGACTTCTTCCTGTACCACTGCTTGAAGAAGATGTCTTCCAGGAACTGGCAGTAGGACTGGGAGTTGAGCTTGACTCCATCCTCAACCCGAAAAGGCCCCACAAGCTCATCTTTGATGATACCAGCCCAAACCAGTACTCCACCTCCACCTTGCTGGCGTCTGAGTCGGACTGGAGCTCTCTGCCCTTTACCAATCCAGCCACGGGCCCATCCATCTGGCCCATCAAGACTCACTCTCATTTTATCAGTCCATAAAACCTTAGAAAAATCAGTCTTGAGATATTTCTTGGCCCAGTCTTGACGATTCAGCTTGTGTGTCTTGTTCAGTGGTGGTCATCTTTCAGCCTTTCTTACCTTGGACATGTCTCTGAGTATTGCACACCTTGTGCTTTTGGGCACTCCAGTCATGTTGCAGCTCTGAAATATGGCCAAACTGGTGGCAAGTGGCATCGTGGCAGCTGCACGCTTGACTTTTCTCAGTTCATGGGCAGTTATTTTGCGCCTTGGTTTTTCCACACGCTTCTTGCGACCCTGTTGACTATTTTGAATGAAACGCTTGATTGTTCGATGATCACGCTTCAGAAGCTTTGCAATTTTAAGAGTGCTGCATCCCTCTGCAAGATATCTCACTATTTTTTACTTTTCTGAGCCTGTCAAGTCCTTCTTTTGACCCATTTTGCCAAAGGAAAGGAAGTTGCCTAATAATTATGCACACCTGATATAGGGTGTTGATGTCATTAGACCACACCCCTTATCATTACAGAGATGCACATCACCTAATATGCTTAATTGGTAGTAGGCTTTCGAGCCTATACAGCTTGGAGTAAAACAACATGCATAAAGAGGATGATGTGGTCAAAATACTAATTTGCCTAATAATTATGCATTCCCTGTATACTTTGCTAGAGGAAATTACAGCCTTATTAAATTGCGATTCGGTACATTTAGAAGGGCTCTATTTAAGCACACAACATATTTTTTTTACAGAAGTTTTTAGTTAGTGAAGACCTGACTTCTGGATAGAAGATCACTAACTAAAAACTTCTGTAAAAAAAATATGTTGTGTGCTTAAATAGAGCCCTTCTAAATTTACCGAATCACAATTTAATAAGGCTGTTAATTTCCAGTGTTTTTATAATGTTTTTATATCTTTTTAACTCGTCGTTGTTTCTGTAAAATAATAACATTTGTTGACCAAACTGTAAATATTTCACCCTGTGATATATTAGGATCAAAAGAGAGTGGCAAATCACTCAAGGGAAAATGAAAATTCCTAAAGTTCTAGTTTAGTAAAAGGTACAATGCAGGCGGTTTAATGTAACGAATCCTTGAATATCCTCCAGTGGCAACGCAATCGTCAACCATTTCCACATCACAGTCAGCCAATTTGTCTCTGGTAAAAGCAGCCAAAACACACAAGGTCAGGGTGAGGCAGGCTGTTTGAGCATCTGTACTATCTGTCGAGGAATTCCTGGAAAAGAGAGCACCCCAATGTGCACAGTAAATTTCTCACTAGCACAGCAATAGGTGAAGATGGTAAGTATAAGACTGAATCTTTTGTCTCAAATTCAGATGAGGTGATAGAGGTTTAGTTCGGGGAATACATTGCACTTGCCCAGAGAACCCTTGGGTGGACACAAAAATATCAGATGGGGGTACAGTCCTTTGTCCACACAAGAATATGTTTCCCCAGTGTCTATAAGGAATTTGCCCCGTGTTCCTTCAATGGTTAATGTAACCTTAGGTTCTTCCCCTGATCCCTTTGTCTGAACCTGTAAGGCCATCAACTCTGACCCCCCCCCCCCCCCCCCGATTCTCTTGGGCTGTCCTAGTATCTCCGCTGTCCCCAGGTGGGACCCATATTCTGGTACTGATTTGGATTCCGAGCTTGCCTGTTTTTATTCTGGCCTTGGTTCTGGGGATTCCTGGGACAATTGTGGGAGCTATCTCCATAGTTTTTGCAATAGCAGCACATCAGTCCTTCCTGCATCCATCCTGAGGTTCTACAGGGACTCCATCTTCCTCTCCCTTGGCCTCCCATTAGTTGGTAAGGCACATAATAAGTTTCTGGCGGAGGCATAGGTGTAGGGGCGGGTGAGGGTCCCTCCTCATCTTTAGGTTTCTCTAATAACGCCAATTGTTTCCTCACTAGCTTAGCCATCAACTGCTCCTTTTATTTACCCTGTTCTTCCTTTTCTCTATACAGAGATACATGGCGCTTAACCAGCCCCAGGCAAATGCTTTTGCAACAACAAATGCTATACAACCCTTGCTACAGTTTTGCTCCAGAATCTCTTAATCTATACCTATACCTTATCATTTGTCTTTGGTTATTAACAACAACAACAAAAAAAATACAATCCTACCAGATTCCGGGTGAGGGTCAAACCAGGTAATTTTGGTTGGTCACTGTCTCACTCCTTACGGAGAACTGTGGCTCCAGGAGGGGATGCTGACAATGCGATCTCTAAACAGACTTTCCCAAGGCGGCTCTGTGGACCTCTGGTCTAGTAGGCCTCTGATTGATTGTCAAACTCTCCTCCAGGAACTCAAGGACCGCAGGGTGTTTTATGGACAGATGTTGTGGTCCCTTCGTGGTCGCCAAATGTTGAAGAAAAACACTTTTACTGACTGGCCATCAGAAGAATAAGATAAGGACACGAAAACTCTGTATTTTTGTTTTAATACAAGCTTGGAGGTGAAAACAGAGAGTAAGAGCAAATCTGTAGTTCATCTGAAGAACTCTTCCACATGCTACCTTTTTATACAAGTTTCAAAAGGTTTTGTAAATAATGCTGGCAAATCAGTAAACCCCTTCTTGTGAGACTCAGCAGGGTATTATTACAAGGTTTCTCAAATAATTTTGGTTATTCAGTAAATGTCTACTAGGTTCTACACACAATACTAGTTATTCAGTAACTTCCTTCTTGTAATACAAACACCAGGCCTACACATCACCTTTGACCCAATAGTGTTTTTTGTCTGTACTCACATATATACAATACTAGCGACTTGCCCATCAAAAAATGACGGCAATGTGATGTATATGTTTGTCAAGTTGTTTAGTTATTAATATAGATTTTTGACACTTGTAAGTATTGTGATATGAACGTGTATTTTTGTAAAATGTTGATGTAATGGTTTTGTAACATGAAATTTGTATCTGAAGAATTGTTAACTTTAATATACATTGAATGCAGAGGAAAGCAAAAAGTAAAAAGCCTTGTTGAAACGTCCCTAATTTTAACATGAAGTTTAAAATATATGTAAGCAATAACCTTCAAAGTATATATTTTTAAACTTGAACTTTATTTTTAATGTAACTTTGGAAGTTGACAAAACATTTGTATAATTTCGAACATTATAAACAGGAACACAGTGAATACATTTTGTAACTTAATTTTGTATTAAAAGTATTAACATTTGAATGTAAAAACATTTGAACTTTAAATTAATAAGTATTAACATGCAATTTGTATCAGAATAATTGTTAAGTTGAATATACATTGAATGTAGAGGAAGGCATACAGTAAAAACTCTCCTTAAAACATACCTAATGAAAGTAATTCCTTACTGACCACATAAACTGGCGATAAACATTAATGTAGGTAGTAATCTTAAGATAACAGACAATATTTACATTGTGACTTAGAAGGTGCTTGAGCTCTTAACATAAACTTTATAATCTGTTTGATGAAATAACTTGAAAGTATTGTTTTCAAACTTGTAACATTAGAAACATTAACACAGTGACTTAACATTGTAACATAATTTTTCTTAAAAATGCTTGGCAAGTATTTTGTGAGGCGAATTATCCATAAACATTACTTCCAATAATTATGACTGAATTAAACAACAAATTGTTATGTATTTTTGAATGCTTTAAAAAAATGTTTGCATGGCTTTAGTTTGTATCCTGCAAAGTTATAGTACTTCATAGTAGACAATGTTTTTAGTAAAAATCCATCCATCTTCTAATAAATCACCTTGACTTTCATTGTTTTCAATGTAAACTTTAATAGCCTGTGGATTTTTGCACCGTGACAATGCAACGTACAATTGACCATGTGCAAATACTGGTTCTTCCAAAAAAATACCCACAGATTTGAAAGTTTGACCTTGTGATTTATTAATGGTCATGGCAAATGCCATAATAATGGAAAATTGTCTTCGTGGAAGTATAAAAGGGAGACTACTTTCACTTGGTGCTAAATCTATTCTTGGTATGAAAACTCTCTCTCCTTTATGGGTCCCAGTTAAAATTTCAGCATCTATAAAATGGTCCTTTAATTGTTGAACAATTAATCTTGTCCCATTGCATAGGCCTTTTTTGGGGTTCATATTTCGCAATAACATGATAATTGCACCTTTCTTTAGCTGCAAAATATGTGGTGGCATTCCAGAAGGAGTTAGAGAGTTTATGAATTCAGTCGAAAAGTTAGCCTGACTTTCATTGTCATCAGCAAGTACAGAATCAGCACTGTGATAATTTCTTTGTGGTGCATTAATTTTTTTTAAGATTTCATTATTGAGGATTAATGCATCTTTATTTTTGCACGTTAGTATGACTTGGTTGGCAAGCTCGGAATATTCTTCGTTATTTATGCTCCCTTCAAATATAGCCGATATAATATCTTGTTGACAAATCATCTGAGGTGGGATCTCTACAGTGTCGTCAGCTAAATGTAGTATTTTTTCTGTTCTGCCTTCTCCAATTTTAATAAGCCAATCATTGAAATCATTTTGTCCTTCTGATCTCATATTTTGTTGCAGTTGAAGATGGGTAAAATGTTTCCATACTGTGCTTGACTTGATACAGGTTTCGATAATGTCAGTTCGATTTCCATGTACAACGACAGGTAATGTTTGTCTAAAATCGCCACCCAACAACATTACCTTTCCACCAAATGGAAAAATATTATCCATGACTTCACGAAGCAAACGGTCAATACATTGGAGGGCATAGCATGACATCATTGTGGCCTCATCTATTATAATTAATTTACATTTCTTAAATTTCTTTGCTTGTAAGGATGTCATGCGAATATCTGACACCGAATTTTCTAAAATAGGCACTGGCAGTTTAAATCCACTATGAACAGTTCTTCCAACTTCTAATAAAAGTGCAGCAATTCCAGTAGTGGCAAACGCCATTGCTATTTGTCCTTGTGCTCGTACTGAACTCATTAATAAATTGTACAAATAGGTTTTTCCTGATCCGCCAGGTCCATCAAGATAGAAATAACGCTCTGTCACCATGTCATCATCTATTGCATTTTTAATGGCATGAAATGCTTGCAATTGTAGTGTATTTAAAGTTGCAAGTCTTTCTTGTGTTCTTTCTGCTTGTAGTTGAATGTCATAGTCTTCAAAGTTTATGTCATCTATAAGACCTGGATCAGGCAAATTAAAACTTGCACAACTTAATCCATGAGTTAAAAATACTTCTTGGATTTCCATTAACGCTTTTAAGTGTGCAATGGGTTCATTGTATCGTCGCATAAAGTCTTCAGCCATATTACTTTTAAAAGTCTCCCACAAAGCTAATGCATTTGGAGCATTTGAGAAGATACAAATAAAAGCAAATTGTTCTCTCATCTGTCGTGGCATTTGACATTGTGCTGCTTCTTCTAAACATCTTTCCCACTCTGTATCATCAGCGAGTAAGTTTCTATGTCTTGCAGCTAAATGGAAGGATTCATATACAATGTAATTAACAGTTCTTAATTGTTCAAAACTTTGTGCTCCTGGAACATTTAAAAGTAATATCCTTAATCAAAAACGTTCAACATCTCTTGGACTGACTGTGTAAATTTGTGGAATTATTTTATTGCCTCTGTTTTTTCTTGCTCTCCATAATCCATTCACAAAAACATAGTGATATGGAATTTCAATATATAAGTATTGTGTTGCTTGAGCATCATTTGAATTTAATGCAAACCATGCAGTTAGTGTAGTGTGACGATCTTCACTTTGGGCCAATGCATTCATTTCATTTCCAGCATGGAAATAGACTAACTGTCGTTGTGGCAAATGTACTGCTAATCTATATACTGCATGTGATCTATCATGCATTTCAAATTTTAAAAGCCGCCACATAGCTTCTGGTGCACTGACATAGCGAGCATCTACATGAGATGCAAGTTCATCATGTACTAACTCACTACATTCAGGGTTGTCTGCACTTTTGACGACTACAGTAGCTGCATCATAGCCTTTGTAAATATATTTGTAGACATATTTAATTGATTTGATGGAAGTGCAGGCTTCTACGTTGATGTGGGCGTTGTACTTCATGAGTAAATGTGGATTGTAGGGTACTACATATCTATTGTCCACTTTTTTTCCACGAATAATGGCACTATCTCCTTCTCTTCTTTTATAAAGTGGATATCCATCACAATTTGCATATGTTTTGTCTCTATAATCTTTTGGAAAATCTTTTGTACATTTATTATTTTCCATACATGGTGATTGTGGATTCAGGTCTCCACAGGGTCCATGAATCATGCGATGAGTAACAATCTCATATAGTCTACCATATAGTTCTGGATCTGGTAGTTCAGCAACTATGACTGCATCCACTTTGTCCGAAGTATCTAATTTATCTTTCTCTTGAAGTATTATCAGAAGATGTGCATGTGGAAGTCCTCTTTTTTGAAATTCAATGGTATATACATAAGCAAGACATTTGCCAAATAACTGATTTATAGTGAAGTCACGTATTAATTCATTTAATTTGATCTTAAAAACTCTGGCTACTAAATCTGGTCGATCAGAAGCAGTTTGTCCAAGAAGTAGATTTTGATTAATTTCTGGACATTGTGAATTACATGTAAATATCACAAATAAATCTGTTTTTCCAAATGTTGTCACAATAGCCATAGCATCATTGTATCTTTCTCTCATATTTCGAGGAGATCCTTGAAAGGAAGATGGTAAAATGATGGCTTTGCCAGCTGTCATGTCTCTGCTTGTAGCCACATCAGCAACATAGTCCATGAGCCCACAATATTGTTCTACACGTAGTTTATCTTGTTGATATTTTATAAAGTTTAAATTATTTGCCTCAACTTGCAAATATGAATCAATAATCCATTGTTGTGTTAGTTTTCCACCACATAAAATTGGATTAAATTCATCTCGATTGGCAATTTGAGCTACTTTAAATTCAAGCATAGAAACATTATTTCGGATTCTGGCTTTAGCATTTGGGTAACTGGGAAGGGTTAATTTTGGTTGCCAACCTGCTTCTCCATGTGGGAAAAAGATGGGATATGTCATTGGATCTAAATTTGGACTTAAGATATTAATATTAATAAATGGTTGCTCCTCATTTCTGGGATATACTCTAATGTCTCTTTGAAATGGTGGTTCTCCTTCATCATTCTGAAAGACCATTGCAACCTCATTTGATGTTGGCAAGTTATAACGACGTTTATCAGTATGTCTGTCTCTTTTAAGCACCATATTAACCTTTGGCATGGGTAATTGATGTCTTTGTGCATGAAGTAGTTGTTCATTTTCTACTTCTGCCAATTTTTTGTAAGCTTTACTGTAGGGATTGTTGTCCATAATGTTATTTAGCTCTATGAAAACACTGGGTAAGCATTTTTTATTTTCTTCCATATGCATACGTTGGTCCACAGCTTCCATTGTATCTAGGACATATAATTGAGCGAATTTTCTTTGCTCTCCTTGCTCTGGATGTAAATGTGAAGTCCGATGATAAATTTGTCCTTGGACTTTAAAACAGTAAGGACCATGTCCTGGTACATTAGCAGCTAATGTTGCCCCCATAGATGCAAATGATATGGCACTATTGTAGGATCTTATGTTTGTCTTAAAATTTTTGTAGTTTGGAAAAGTAGGTTCAGTCATAATATTTTGTAAATAACTGGGAAATTGTTTCCTTTCTGGAAGTTTGAACTTGCCTTTTTGACAACAACTAATAAATTGTCCATCTCTGGGTCTCTCCTGTTTAAAATAATAAGCCTCACAAAATTGACATTGAGTACTCATGTCCCCACAACTATGAACCTCTACTGCTAAAGACTTGAGTAAAGGACAATTTGCAAAGCATATATGATTTTGACTTTCATATTCATCAGGTGAAAAGTCATGAAATGTTTGAACAACAGGTTCTAAATGTTTAGTTTTTTTCGTGGCTTTTCTTGGTATATGTTGTCCTTGTTTTGTTGAAATGTCCTGTAAGGTTTCAGTAAGAGGTTGTAAATGCTTTGTTTTTGCAGTTGCTTTTTTTGGTCTGTCTTGAATTGTATTTTGTAAAATGTCATCTGATGTTTGAGGAACAGGTTGTAAATGTTTTATTTGCTTTTTATTTTTTTTTGTAGTATCTTTCATTTTTGCAGCTGATAGTCTTTTATTTGCAAGTCTTTTGCGTTCTTTTTCTCGTCTAATTTCTTTCTCCTCAGGTGTCTGCTGGGTGGCCCATCTCTCTTGTCTTTCTCTAGTTTGACGTCTTTTCTTCTCTTCTATGGTCTCGTTATCAGCCATATTAATCTGTAAAGGAAAAAAAAAAAATGTAATTGTGTATATTTAAATTTGTAATTACTGTTAAAGATTATTGTGTACAATTGGGGAAAAAAAGGTAAATCATTAATGTATCAGTTATATTTAGTTAAAAGTTATAATTCCTGGCCTCATTGAATTAAAATTTGGCCAATGGAATACTGCTGTAAATAAGCAGTTAACATATTTTTTGTAACTAATTTTTTAGTTCTTGAAAACCTTGTTTGTGGATAGATGTTTACCACTGAAAAACTTTTTTGCTAAAAAAAACATTGATGTGGTTATTGAGCTATGTATTGCATAGTGGCAATTTAAATAGAATAAGGGACATAGTCATTTTTTTTTTCTGTTGACACGGATGCAGATGAAAGATGTTTCTTTAGTTTTCTCCTTTTATACTTATTATACTGTACCTTGGTTGAAGTGTGATTTAAATCCGAATGTTTGTTGGTCCTCGGTTGAAAATCTTTGTCCAATGGTGTGGTCCTCTGTTGGAAGTCCTCGTCCGATGGTGTAGTCCTCTGTGTGAAATCCTGGTCCAATGATGTGGTCCTCTGGCAATAGCCCTCGTCCGATGTTGTGGTCCTCTGGCGATAGCCCTCGTCCGATGTTGTGGTCCTCTGGCGATAGGCCTCATCCGATGTTGTTGTCCTCTGGCGATAGCCCTCGTCCGATGTTGTGGTCCTTTGGTGAAAGTTCTCGTCCGATGGTCTGGTCCAGTGTTGAAAGTCCTGGTCCGCTGGTCTGGTCCTGTGTTGAAAGTCCCCGTCCGATGGTCTGGTCCTGTGCTGAAAGTCCTCGTCCGATGGTCTTCACGCAGTATCTGTTGTAACATAAAATTGAAAATGTTGTTTGAGTGAAATGTCTTTTAAATAACTAAAAAAAAATATTAATTTGGGTGTATTGTATCTGTTATGGTTATTTTTTTCTATGTGTTTTTTTTTACTTTATCTACAATACCACAACTTTTGTTATTCTTATTTAAGCTTCTTAGTAAGGCTTGTAGGTTGTGATATATTAAAGAAGAATATTAATTTATTTTGCTATGTGTTTGTGTGTTTTTTTTGTACAATCCTGTTTTGTGCACACCACTTGTGGTATAGTTATTTGAGCTTCATTGTAATGGTTATAGGTTGTTAAAGATTAAAGAAGAATCTTAATTTAGTTTTCTATGTGTTTGTGTGAGTTTTTCTACAATCCTGTTTGGTGCACACCACTTTTGGTATGCTTATTTAGGCTTCTTTGCAAGGCTTATAGGTTGTTAAACATTAAGTAAGAATATGAATTTAGTTTGCTATGTGTTTGTGGTAGTTTTTGTACAATCCTATTTGTGCGCACCAATGTAGTTTGCTATGTGTTTGTGTTAGTTTGTTACAATCCTGTTTTGTGCGCACCACTTGTGCTAAAGTTATGTAGTCTTCATTGTACTGGTTATAGGTTGTTAAACATTAAAGAAGAATGTTAATGTAGTTTCCTATGTGTTTGTGTTAGTTTGTTACAATCCTGTTTTGTGCGCACCACTTGTGCTAAAGTTATTTAGTCTTCATTGTACTGGTTATAGGTTGTTAAAGATTAAAGAAGAATCCTAATTTAGTTTTCTATGTGTTTGTGTGAGTTTTTCTACAATCCTGTTTGGTGCGCACCACTTTTGGTATGCTTATTTAGGCTTCTTTGTAAGGCTTATAGGTTGTTAAACATTAAGTAAGAATATGAATTTAGTTTGCTATGTGTTTGTGGTAGTTTTTGTACAATCCTATTTGTGCGCACCAATGTAGTTTGCTATGTGTTTGTGTTAGTTTGTTACAATCCTGTTTTGTGCGCACCACTTGTGCTAAAGTTATGTAGTCTTCATTGTACTGGTTATAGGTTGTTAAACATTAAAGAAGAATGTTAATGTAGTTTCCTATGTGTTTGTGTTAGTTTGTTACAATCCTGTTTTGTGCGCACCACTTGTGCTAAAGTTATTTAGTCTTTATTGTACTGGTTATAGGTTGTTAAACTTTAAAGAAGAATGTTAATGTAGTTTCCTATGTGTTTGTGTGATTTTTTGTACAATCCTGTTAGGTGCGCACCACTTTTGTTATTCTTATTTAGGCTTCTTTGTAAGGCTTATAGATTGTTAAACATTGAATAAGAAAGTTAATTTAGTTTGCGTGAGTTTGTTCCAATCCTGTTTTGTGTGTACCACTTTGTGTGTACCATATGTTGCATACTTTGGCCCTCATTCAATTGCAGTTTGGCCAATTCAATAGGGCTCTAAAAGTCCTTATTTATAGCTCTATTGAATTGTCCAAAATATCAATTGAATGAGGGCCTTTGGTTGCTGCATTTGTTATATTGTCGGGGCCTCATTTAATTGCATTTTGGGCAATGGAATAGGGCTCAATATGAGCACAGAGCATATTTTTTACATAAGTTTTTAGTTAGTGAACTTGTATCCAAAAGCAAGGTCTTCACTAACTAAAAACTTCCTTTAAAAAATATGCTCTGTGCTTATATAGAGCCCTATTGAAATGGGCAAATCACATTTAAATGAGGCCCTCGGCCATTAAAGATATATAGGTCCTCATTCCATTTGAATTTTGCCAATTGAATAGGGCTCTATATAAGCACATAACATATTTTTTTAACAAAGTTTTTAGTTATTAAAGACCTTGATTTTGTATCGAAGTTCATTAACTACAAATTTCTGTATAAAAAATATGTTATGTGCTTATATAGAGCCCTATTCAATTGACAAACTCACAATTGAATGAGGCTCATGGTTCGTTTCTTTTTTATACTTAATACTTTACCTTGATTGAAGTGTCGAATGACAGAGGGTCCCCTCCTGCCAATCTTAATCCGCAGGTCTTCTTGTAGTGTCTGTTTGAAAAAGAAAGTGAAATAGTTATTTGTATATTTCTTATTTTTCATGTAGCAAAGCATGGCCTTTTGAGCATGTAATGTCTTGTGCTATCTTACCTGTTCTTCTTTGTTGGTGTTCTTTAAAAGGGATTGTGCTACACAGTGCACGGTGCAAATTGTTGAGTGACGCTGTTGATGCAGAGTCTGTTTGAATATTAAAAGAAGTAGAAAGATTGAGCTTTATGTGATCTATTGAATTGCACTAAATTAATGTAATTTAAATATACTTCTGTAATTATTTTCAATTGACATTATTTTTTGGTGGTGGCTACACACATATGTCACATACATGAAGCACATTTCCATCATTTAATGTAATTATTTTGTGTGCGTGTGACATATCACTATACATGAATCATATTTTAATTGTTAAATGAACCTTATTTTTTGTTTTTTCCAACACACATAAATGTGTGTGTGTGAGATGTAACTATAGATGATACATATATGTGCGTGTCACATAACAGTATACATGACATATAATGTCATTTAGATGTAGTTGTTTAATTATTTTGTTTTAAGATCATTTTGTTGCAGTGGCAGCAATACACATAAATGTGCGTGTCACATGTCAATATACATGATACACATATATGTCCGTGTCACATGTCACTATGCAGGGGCAATACACATAAATGTGTGTGTCACATGTCAATATACATGATACACATATATGTCCGTGTCACATGTCACTCTACAGTCACTATACATGATACACATATATGTCCATGTCACATGTCACTCTATATAAACCTCTTTTTGATATTGAATTATTTTAATTTTATTTTTGGTTAAATTAACCTTATTTTTTTTGACCTGTCTTGATAATGAAATGTAATATATTGTAGCTTACCTCTCAGTTGTAATTTGCACAGTGTAAAGTAGTAAATTATAAAAGAATTATCTTCTCAAGTAAAAGCAGCAGTTATCTATGAAGTAACTCCGTTCATCACCTGAGGATAAATGTATTTTTTTGTGTAAAATAGGCAGTATTTATAAACTTGTAGAAAATTCTGGAAAGTTAGACCGTTAGAACGCAATACGCATGCGCTATTTGCGTTCCAGCTTACAATTTGCGTTCCATCCGCCATTTTGTGCGTAGTAGTGTTCAAAATGGTGTTTAATCTGATTGTGATACGTTCCGCATAGTATGTATTTCATTATTGCGAGTAAGTGTAGTATAGTTACGTCTTAAGCCTCGTTTTCGTTTTGTTCGTCGGCCATTTTTTCTCTCACTTAGCGATTGTATTAGTGTCTAAAGTGTTTTATTTTTATTTAAATGAAGGTGTAACTTGTTTTTTTGAGGTGCTGGATGGTTGGTCTTGCTGTAGGTAAGCTTTTTATGTGTGTGTTGTGTGTATTTATTGTGTTTTAAATGTTTGTATGTCGGCGTGTTGCGTCCGATGTTTGCGAGTTCGTAATGGGGGTAACGTGTCTCGTATGGTGTTTGCGTGTGTAGCCTCGTTTTAGTTTTGTTAGTCGGCCATTTTTTGTGTCGCTTATCAAATTGTTTACTGTCTAAACTCTTTTATTTCGAGTCAAATGAAGGTGTTAGTTGCAGTTTTTAAGTCGTGGGTGCTCCCTCTTGGTGTAGGTAAGGTATTTATGTATGTGCTGTGTGTATGTATTGTGTTTGAAATTTTGTAATGTTCGCGAGTTGCGTCCGAGTGTTGCGAGGCCGTAATGTGTGTGAACGTGTGTCGTATGTTGTTTGCGAGTGTCGTAATGTGTGTGTCGTATTGTTTGGGTTGCGACGTGAACTTTGCGAAGGTCGCAGTTGCTGGCATGGAGCGCCTTCGGGGCTCCATGCCAGCAACTTCGGCCCTCGCTTTGCGAGGTCCTCAGGTGCTGGCATGGAGCGCCTATGGCGCTCCATGCCAACAACTGAGACCCTCGCCCAGTGCCCTCGCTTCTCGAGGGCCTTGGCTCGCTGCGCGAGCCGCGGCCCTCGCTACGCGTCTATTGTGGTGTTTTTTTTGTTTTGTGTATGTTTTTTTATGCTAATTAATTAATTGATGAAATCATAAATTATTATACTTTACCTATTTGTAATTAATATATGCAGCAAGGAATGTGCTGAAGAGCTAACAATCTGTCTTGATGTTCCTGCAGCATATAATGTAGATTTGCAGTGTTGTTGAGCTGAGGTGTAAGTGTCAGCAATGTGTGCAGTGTGTAGTGTAAATAGGCTGCGTGCGCGAGGTGTAGCCGTTTGTGTATATGGGTACTTCTGCATTCTGTAAGGCAGTGTTGTAAAATGGCGGTGAATGTGTATGTGGTAGGCGCGTTTGTATGATTTAGCGTCCTTGGTAATGGTGTATGTTGTAGGTCGTACAGGTTTTTGTAAGAGTCGTATGTGCTTGGCGGTGTTTTGCGGCTTTAGGGGTCGTGTAGCCTTGTTTTCGTTTTTTTCGGAGGCCATTTTTTCTCTTGCATGGGGGATTTTCGAGTGTCTAAACCTGGGTGTCCCCCCTTGCTGTGGGTAAGGTTATTATTTTCTTTTTGTGTGTATTTTGGTGTTTTTTAATGGTTTCCACTGTGCGCGGGTTGTCCATTAAGGTTATATTTTTGCGAGTCCGTAATGGCAAGCGTTAGCAATAACCCGTATTGCTGAGAACTATATTTGTGATTATTATTATTATCCTTTATTTGTAACATGCCAACATATTCCATATCGCAATACAGGGCTTAAGTACATAACAAAATATAGAGCCCTGTATTTTCACTTAAAATCTTATGTAAGAAGGGTTTTTTCCCAGGCACCTTAGCAACAATAAAAACTGGCAAACCTACAATCTAAAGGGAATAGGAAAGACAGAAACCTGAGCAAGAATAACAGATAAGGTTTAGTATGGGTCATGAAGTAAGTGAAAGTTTACAAAGAAAAGAAAGTGTGCAAATTTGAAAAGGTTTTCATTTAGTAGGAGAGCAAGGGAATCTGATAGAAAGTCATTGTGAGGTTAATGGCTCTAGTATGTTGTATGTTATCTTTGCCTAGTGGTCAGATAATATAATCTGGAAATGGGGATATCAGGTAATTGTAATTTGATTAAAGATACAACAATTGGGGTTGGTGGGTGCATGTAGGGTTTCTGAGAGGTAGTTTGAATCAGTAGGTGAATAGAGCTGGTTGGCAGTGGCCTCTGAGGAAAGAGAATGAAGATAGCAAACAAACAAATGTTATATATACACAGCTGATATAAATTACAAGTTGAAGCAAGATAACTCTTCTTAAAGGTCTTACCCAGCAGTTGTGGCAGAAGTGAGAGTGACCCTTTTGAAATTGACTCACTATCATCCACTGACCAGTGTTTTTTTGGGGAAGTTCAATGGCACCCTGAAGGCTATGAATAGTGTTTTTTGTGGCCCAGGAGAAGGATTGAGAAAAGCTGCTTCCTTACTTACTCTTTTGCCTACAGAAAGGTCCCCCAAGAGTCCATAAAGTTGTCCCCCTTTGAACTACTGTACAGGTGGCAAATGAGGTGGCCATTGATCCAATTATATTGTAAGGGAGACCACTAGGGGGATAAACTCCCTGTAGTGCCATATATGCTGTGGCTCAGAGGTAGGCTGGAGACACTTATTATGCTAGCTAAGGAGTATTTGCTTGCAACCAATGGCAAGGAGAAGTACTGATATGATCAGGTTAGGTAATTCCAGATAGGCCAGCAGATATTAATGTTGACTAGTTTCCAGAAAATTTGGAAGGGATCCTCCTAGAGTTTGTTCTGGGGATTGGATACCAACACCACCTATGTGCTTGCCATGAATGAGCAACAGCAGATTATATGCATATGCTGCAGAGTCGGAATCCCCAAGTAGTGGCCATATGTGGGCCATAGAAGGGGAGGGTACTTCCCCCAGTTGACTAGTCACCTATTTCATTATCCCAACTGACTTGTCATCTTATCAGTGGCAGCAGCTTGAGGGAGTGCCACCTAGGATCGTTTTCAAACCAGCCATGTAGGATGGTCCTACTGGTCTCTACTGAAGCAGGCCTCATATAATGTCCCCAAGACTGTAAGAAAAATAATGAAGGAGCTGGATGAGATGTTAGAGCTAGGGACCATCAAGCCACCCTTTAGTCCTTGAGTATACCCTGTGGTATTGGTCCCTCAGAAGGACAGGACCGTGCAGTTTTGTATGAACTATAACCAGTAAAATGACTACTGATTCTTACCCTATGTCTAGAAGAGATAAACTGCTAGACAGGGGTGTGGTGCAGTACCTAGGGCACATATTAGCGAGTGTGATGTCTGGCCAGAACTGGTCAAGTTAGCCTTGATAGAGCAGTGGCCCTACCCAATAAGAGGCGGGAGTTGTCATTTCTGGGCACTGCAGGGCATTACCACAGTTTTTTTTCCTATTACAGTACCCTGTCAAGCATGGGTGTAGGAACTGGGGGGATAAGGGGGAAAAATTCCCCCCAGGTTTTTCAATGTATATGTTTATGTGTAGAGAAGCAGTTGTGTGGTATTTTTATACTATATGCACCAATGCTGTCAAGATCACTGACAGACCTCACCAAAAAGAGGATGCCCCAGCTGGTACAGTGGACCTCTGAATATGAGAAAGGGCCTGAAGGCTGCCCTAACTTGCACTGGACTACTCTCGCCCTTACTTTGTCCAGAGAGGTGCCCAGGTTGAAGAGCACCCTAACGTCATACCTGAGCCACAAACTGTTGCCCCAAGAGGTCAGCTATGCTATTATTGAGAAGGAGTGCTTGACAGTTATCTGGGCCATAAAGAAACTGTAGCCCTCCCTTTCTGGGAAACAGTTTGTGGTTGTCACAGACCACAACCCATTGTGCTGCTGAGATGGAGCCTAGTCCTGCAGATTAATGATTTCAGTATCTGATACAAACAGGGTAAAACTTGTTAGATTGCTGATGGTCTCTCCAGGGAATTGGACACCTCAGATCTCCAATCGTCCATGATTCCTTTGAGGTCTTGAATCACCAGGTGACTGGGGGAGGGGGAGTGATTATGATGACAGCTCTTCACTCAGGATTCTCGCCAATCAAAACTGTGGTGTTGCAGGTTGGCATGTCAACAGTGACCATTTTAAAGATAACTTTAGCCTAGGAATATGTCCAGTCTCCCTCTCTCACTACCAGCGTCAATATTTCTGCCAAAACACTAAATCCTTATTCTGTCCTTGTCTAGTGCTACAAAACAGTAACTCTTATGCTGCACCCTCTGCTCAGCTCAAAGAGTAAAGGTGTGGCCAAATACTGATGTCTTCAAACACCCACCATAATTTTATTTTTCTGGAAAACAGAACAAGAAAAGCAGGATAACATGAAATTTGCACAATTATAGCTTTTGTTTTGTTTGAACTCAGAGAAAGGGGAATCTCTAGCACCAATACACAAACATCTTCTATTTTTTATGTCATGTTCTGTTGGTGAGGTAAAACAAACTATGCTGAAAGGCGCTTATATTTAGATCTGTAGAAGCATTATGTTCAGGGGGAGGTTTTTTTTGTTGTTGTTGAGATTTATGATTTAAAAGCTAACTATCTCATAACATTGGTTACCACTTATCTTGTGTTACCATACAAAAGTGTCTGTGTTTCCATCTGTTGTTAGATCCAGTGTTATCCTTGTTATGACTCACTGCTCATGAAATACTATGGAAACAGCTTGGTGTATAGTAAATGCATATTTCAATAATATTGCATTTTTGGTACATTTTATGAAGTCAAAATCACAAAATCAAGATCAGAATTATTTTAACATAAAACAAATAGAAACAGTGATCTAGTTTCTGTTCACACATATATTTCAATATGTACCCAGTAATTGATGGAAAAGATTTGATAGAACCTAATGACAGAACTAGGAGCAAATACATTCTCATTGTAAGCACATATTTTGTGACAAAAAAGGCAAAATCTGGGATTTGTACTCATACACTATTATATCAGCGATAATAACTGTTACTACTCAGTCATCTTTCTGCAACGGCTGTACAAGCAATATTTACATATTCTAATAACTATTTATATACTGGATCAATGCAAAAACATTATTTTTAAGCCTGTACCTGATGATGCATATCACTTTTAGTGAATTGTTTGCATTTATATAGTGCCTTAATTCTTAATAGCTTACAGATGAAAGTGAAATATTCCACTGAAGTTTAAAAGGGAACACATATATAACAGGCATAGTTTAAAAGAGTTTTGAATGTATTGTTTAAATAATGTAACAGAGACATGTTTGCAGTTGTATACACATCAGGTAATACCCAAGGCACAGAATGAGAATAATAAGACTATATGGAGGGTGACCTATTCATATCAGGTTCTATTAATAAGAAGAACCCCCTTACCATCTTTTGGGTTCAGTAATTGTTGTTGTAATGTAATATGAGTTGTGGTGATCTGCTTTCTTCTGTCGAGCTTGTTAAGGCTATTATGGCCAAACCTACCCATTAGATACACCCGGTTCTTTCTATCCCTTCACCAAGACAGCAGATGTCTCTAAAATGTCCTTCTCTGATGCAGTATTTAAAAATATGGACTCCGGCTCAGCATTAGAAAAATATCAGAAACTGTTTTTATTTCTGTGGAAACTTGATAGACTGCATTCAGAACAGGGTTTTCCTCAGAGACACACAACTCTGAATCTCAACTGAATCTCTCAACTGCCAAACTGACAGTTACAGACAGACAGCACAACATTCCAAATATTTAACACTTACTGAACCAAACATGCAACATACAGAATTAACATAACATAACATAATATAACACAACATAACATATATAGGATAATCAACTTAACATAAAAACATATTACATGACAACAACAAAGACTGAACCCAAATAATGGTTAGGGGGATCATGACAATGGGTCTTAAAGAAGATGTGAGATATGCCCATTATGTGAAGTGGGATTTTATTCTTCTGAAGCTGCAAAGAAAAAATGAAAAACAACAGTTTGCCATGGAGTGGGAGTGAAACTGTGGGTTTTAAGATATATTTTAAACATTGGCTTGGCTTCACAAATAAAGATTTAAGAGTGGTGTGCACATCTACGAGCTTTCTGGTAGCTGAGGAGGCCAATGCAGGAGGGCAGACACGACCACAGTGGTTGCATGGGAAGGCTTGTTCTGGGTTAGGTGCTGCAGTTTCACCATTTTTTCAATGTTTCCTTTTGTCCTCACAATCAGCCCTCTGTGTGGTCTCGAAAGAGGAGACAGCCTGGTGAATGGTACTTCTCCATGCCTTTCGGTCTGAACCTAAAGCGGACCATCAACGATGGTCCATATGACTGGAATCAAACAACTGTTTTAGTGAGTCCTTGTACCTCTTCTTTGGTCCTACTCTGTCACAATTGCCAGTGGTGAGCTCACCATATAGCAAAATGTTTGGAAGCTGATCATACTCCATTCTAGAGATGTGTCCTGCCCAGCGCAACTGCTCCTTCAACAGTATGGCCTTAATGCTGGTGACTCCCTGTTTTAGGACTTCAGTGTTGAGGATGTGGTCATTCCAGTGGATGCTGAGGATAATGAGGAGGCAGCACTGATGAAATCACAAAGGAAGTCATAGGTAGAGGCGGTAGGTAAACCACGACTCGGAACCGAACAGTAGTGTGGTCAGCACAACAGTTCTGTACACATTGACTTTTGTACACGTGTTCAGATGCTTGTTGTTCCAAACCCTTTTATATAACTTGCCGAATGCACCATTAACCTTTGCCAGTCTGTTGTCAATTTCCTTGTCAACCTTTGCGTCCAAGGAGATGATGCAACCCAAGTAGGTAAACTGTTGGACTTTTTTTTAGCTTAGCCTCGACAATATTGATGTGAGGAGGAGAGTAATCTTCTTGAGGTGCGGGCTGGTGTGGAAATTCAGTCTTCTTTAAACTGACTTCTAGACGAAGAGCTTGGCCGCCTCAGAGAAACAAGATGTCATTTGCTGCAGAACTGTCGTCGTATGGAACACAAGGGCAGCGTCATCGATGAATAGTAGCTCTCGAACAAGTCGTTCCACCTTCTGGGTTTGGGCCTTTCATCACCTCAGGTTGAACAGACTGTCCATCCTCAACATCAAGGTCTGTTGTGCCCCTTTGCAGCATCATACTAAAGAATAGAGTGAATAGGATGGGTGCAAGGACACCGCCCTGCTCCACGCCGTTGCTTATTGGGAAAGACTCAGACAGGTCATTGTTGTGCCTAACTTGGCCATGCTGGTTATTGTGTAGCTGGATAATCAGGTTGAGGAACTTAGGAGAACATCATATACGTTCCAGTCTGTTGAGGAGTACTCTATAGTTATCCCCCGGTAATTAGAGCAATCTGACTTTTCTCCCTTTTTCTTGTACAGGGTGATGATGATTGTGTCACAAAGGTCCTGTGGAAGTGTGACTTGGCACCAGCAGCAAACAAAGAGCACATGGAGTTTAGCATGAAGTATTGGGCCTAAATATTTCCAGATCTCAGCTTGGATCCTATCAACTCCTGCAGCCTTACCATTTTTTAGCTGCTCAATAGCTTTTACAGTCTCTTCAATATTATAGATTTCATCCAGTTCTGTTTTCATTGGTTGTTGCGGAATGCGAGTCTTAAAGTGGTCAGACCAGCGGTTAGGAATCAGTGCCTTGTCTGTAAGGAGAGTTTGACAGTCTGCACTGTGCAATGGGCTTTGGACCAGATGTGAATGGCCATACACGGCCTTCAGGGCTTCATAAAACTCTCTGTAGTCGCTGACATCTGCGCAATGCTGAGTTCTTTCCACAAGTTTGATCCACCACTGGTTTTGAATTTCTCAAAGCTTTCGTTGGAAGTTGCTGAACACAAGGCAGAAGGCTGCGTTCTTATTAGGGCAAGATGGATGAGCGAGATGCGCTTGATGAGCAGATCTCTTTTTCAACAGTAAATCCTTAATCTCATGATTGTTTTTGTCAAACCAGTCTTTATTTTTCTTTGTGGAGAAACCTAGAACCTCTTCATAGTTCTGCAGGATGCTGGTTTTGAGATGTTCCCATAGAGCATCTGAGGAGGGATCCGTGAAGCATCTATGATCTTCTAGTCTTGACTGCAGATTCACCTGGAAGTCGGCCTTCACTTCAGCTGACCGGAGGATTTGACAAGGATTTGCATCATTTCATTTACAGAATATGCCCACAACTTTGAAGATGATTTTTTTTATTGTGAAGCAAACAACAAATAGGACAAAATAACAGAAAAAGTCAATGTGCATAACTATTCACCCCCTAAAATCAATACTTTTTAGAGCCACCTTTTGCGGCAATCACAGTTCCAAGTTGCTTTGGATTAGTCTCTATGAGCTTGCCACATCTTACCACTGGGATTTTTGTCCATTTCTCCTTGCAAAAGTGCTCCAGCTCCTTCAAGTTTGATTTGAACAGCAATCTTTAAGTCTGACCACAGATTTTATATTGGATTGAGGTCTGGGCTTTGACTAGGACATTCCAACACATTTACATGTTTCCCCTTAAACCACTCAAGTGTTACTTTAGCAGTGTGTTTGAGGTCATTGTCCTGCTGGAAGTTGAACCTCTGTCCTACCCTCAAATCACACACTGAGTGGTACAGGTTTTGCTCAAGAATATCCCTGTATTTAGCACCATCCATCTTTCCCTCAACTCTGACCAGTTTCCCAGTCCCGACTGCTGAAAAACATCCCCACAGCATGATGCTGCCACCACCGTGTTTCACTGTGGGGATGTTTTTCTTTGATGGCTGAAAAGTTAAATTTTAGTATCATCAGACCAGAGCACCATCCTCCATACATTTTGAGAGTCTCCCACCTGCCTTTTGGCAAACTCAAAACGTGCCATTTTGTTTTTTGCTGAAAGTAATGGCTTTCTCCTGGCCACTCTGCCATAAAGCCCAACTCTATGGAGCGTACGCCTTATTGCCGTCCTATGTACAGATACTCCAGTCTCTGCTGTGGAACTCTGCAGCTGCTCCAGGTTACCTTAGGTCTCTGTGCTACCTCTCTGTTTAATGCCCTCCTTGCCCTGTCCGTGAGTTATGTTGGGCGTCCGTCTCTTGGCAGGTTTGCTGTTGTGCCATGTTCTTTCCATTTGGTTATAATAGATTTGATGGTGCTCCTGGGGATCATCAAAGATTTGTATATTTTTTTATAACCTAAGCCTGACTTGTACTTCTCAACAATATTGTCCCTTACTTGTTGGGAGAGTCCTTTGCTCTTAATTTTTTCTGGGCTTCATAACAAAGGGGGTAAATACATACACACATGTCAATTATCTGTTTTCTATTTTGAAAAAATAGTTTTATGTATATATTTTTCTCGTTTCACTACACCAACTTAGACTATTGTGTTCTGATCCATCACATAAAATTCAGATTAACAAAACATTGAACTTAAGGCTGTAATCTAAAAAAATAGCTAAAAAGTCAATGGGGGTGAATACTTTTGCAAGGCCCTGTATATCTTAGATGACATAAGGGAGAGGGATGGTACGATCAACACTTTCAAATATATTGAAGCATTTAATAAGGTTCAAGAGGGAAATATCTTCCAGAAAAAGAGGAAAGCAAGAACAGAAAGAAACATAACAGAAAGGTAACAACTTGAAATTGGAAGGTGGAAGATGTTTGGATAATCTCAAATTGTACTTGCTATCAAATACATATTTCTTTGATTCTATTGTTGGGCAAATCAAGTTGGAAGCTCTGTGAAAGTGCACCAGATGACAAGTCACAATTGTAAAGAGATGTGAAAATTAGTGCAGTAAACCTCTTGCATGGCTTAATTTATCCCCTTGTGTATGTTTCTATAAATAATCCTGGTAAGAACCCAAAATGTTTTTTTTCAATTTTAGACAGCTTTCTGAAGGTTTAGATTAGATTTGTCTATTACTGTCATCCTCTCCAGTCATTCCTTGCTCAATTTTTAAAAAATAATTTTCAAAGCTGTATATGTACTGCTATCAATATCTTTAAAATGTCATATACCTAGTAATCATGGTTAATATGAGAATATTTCACAAACCTAGTCATTTCAAGATGTTTTGTGATGAACAGATGGATACAGTATTAGAGACTCTATGGACTAGATTTCCTTGTGAACTCCCATATTTAAATCTTAATGATAACACATCACAGTATGAAAACTGTAGACATTGGTACTATGCTATTAAAATAGTTTAAAAATTGATAAAGGGAAAGATTTATTTTTTTAATTAGGAGACAAACTGAGAGAAAGTAAATGCTACACTTAAATCAAGAAGTTTATAATGAAACAAATGTTAGGAATCCCTGCTAAGCTTAATATGGAAAAGAACAAATAAATGAAATGTTATCAACAATTGATGTATTAGGTACTGTTATTTATTTATTTTTCTTTAGTTAGAATGCTTTAAGCTGGAGAACATTGCATACCGTTATACAGTTACATACAGTAATTAAGGTTGAAAATAACATTTAGTCCATTCATTTCAATCTTTTTAGATCGCCTCTAATCCTTGTAATACTTGGATTGTCAATGGATCCAGAGGAAGGAAAATAAAACACATTGAAAACATTTTGAAATCCTTCATGACCCCAAATACTGGCAATCAGATTACTGTCTGGGTCAATATCCCTCCTTCTCTAGTTATCCAGGATAGCTCAAAATGCAATTTTTATAAAAAAATCTAGCTGCTGTCACAACCTCCATTGATAATTCTCTAGTTTAAATGTACTTATTGTGAAGATCTCTTTTCTTTCCTTAAGGTAGAATATTTTTTCTTCGAACCTCAAGGGATGTCCTCTTGTCAGTTGAAAACCTCTTGGCACAAAAAGTTCACTTAACAAAGCCTTATATTGATCTGGTTATTATTATTATTTACAATGGAGTTGCCCGTCAAAAATGACGGCATGATAGAGTTTTATAAATTGTTTTCCTTCACACCCTCGCCTGTTTCTCCTCCCCTATGTCTCCTTCCCCTCCTCCCCTGTGTATCATTTTCCCCTCCCCCTCCCCTGTGTCTTTTCCCCTTCTCCCTCCCCTGTGTCTCTCCCTTCCTCCCTACCCTCCCTCCCTCATGTCTCTTCCCCCTCTCTCTGCCCTGTGTCTATTTCCTCCTCAAGCTCCCCTGTGTCTCTTTCCCCCTCTCTCTTACTTGTGACTCTTCCCCCTGTCCCTCCCCTGTGTCTCCTTCCCCCTGTCCCTCTCCTGTGTCTCCTTCCCCCTCTCCCTCCCCTGGGTCTCCTTTTCCCTATTCCTCTCCTGTGCCTCCTTTCCCCCTCTCCTCCCCCTCTCCTGCTACTGTGTCTCCTTTCCCCCTCTCTCTCTCCCTGCACTTCCAAATCCACCCCAATACTGACCTCCAGGCCCCTCTTACCTAGACACAGCTCTGACACATAGTAAGAATACACCTCCAGCCATATGATGATCAATGATCACTGGTAACCAGGCTCAGCGCTCTGCTGCAAGGGGTTGAGAGCTGCTCGGCACTTGATTGGCCATGCCTGAGCAAGGTATGCACTGAGTTGCACTGACCTCGAGTGGCCAATGTGCTCATTGCAGGAACTGGGATGAGAAGGACGCACGGCAGAAGGAGAGGATATTGCAGTAAGGCTGAGGGGATTCAGAGGAGGGGGTGTCCTGGAGCGGCCACGTGGATCCGGAATTGGGGGGCTGGGGGGTTCCTGGGTGAGGCTGAGCAGATCGTGGACTGGGGTTGCGAGCCTCACCCCCCGTCTCCTTTATTAAGGCACTCCTTGCGGGCCTCATAGTTGTGGTAATTGCGAGTTGTACATTTTAACATTGCGTGACGACAATTAGCGATTACCAAAACTATTATATGTGATATAAAGGAAACTTTTCCCCTCTACGGTGCTTTTTTTCTAGAAAAAAAAAAGTTTAATTTGGTTAGTTTTTCTTCATAGCCTAGTGCCTCCATTCCCCTTATAAGTTTTTTTGCCCTTCTCTGTACCGTTTACAGCTCTAAAATGTCCTTTTTATGAAGTGCTGCCCAAAACTGTACCGATTATTTCGAATGAGGGTATACTAGGGATTCAAAAATCGGGAGAATTCTTTTTGCTTTGTTTGCTTATACACCCTTCTTAATACATGCTAACATTTTACTTGCCTTTGCAGATGCTGCTTGGCATTGAATATTTTTGTGTAGGTGATTGTCCACTAGCACTCCTAATACCCGTAGATTTGTTCCATTTAGATTATAAATGGAATGCTTTTTTTCTTTCCCAAATGTATAAATTTAAATTTATTTGTGTTAAATCTCATTTGCTATTTAGTTGTCAATTCTTCAAATTTATGTAAGTCCCATTGGAGGGAAAGTACATATTTTTTTAGATTTAATATAAAATATAACCTTTATTTATTTAATCTAAAATGATTAAAGAACAGACATAGATGGACTAAAATATAGTCAGGGTTCTATGGCTCTATGTGGGCTTCCTGCCTTGGGTCCCTGACTCTCTGTAAACTCCCTTCTTGTGGCCCCTGGCCCTCTGTGAGATCCCTAGCTCTCTGTGGGCTCTTTGCCTGGCATCCCTGGCTCTCTGTGGGCTCCCTGCTTTAGGGCCCTGGCTCTCCGTGGCCTCCTTGCCTGCCCATGGCCTTGATATCTGTTTTGGCTACACATTTAAAGAGGCTATTCTTAAAGCAAGTTTTCAAAAAAAGTATTTTGACAAACTGTATGAGGCCTTAAAAATGCTCTCAGACCTACCTGCATACATTCTGTTGAAAAGAAAATAATTCAAAAGCATTACTCTTTCTCTAAGAGAACATGATCTGCCATATAAATGGAAACTCCAAACTGGACTGGTACTCCTTAAAGATCTGAAATGGCATAGGAATCAATACAGTGCAGGATGGGAAAGAGCTTTTTTCAAAATGGGACATCAAATTAACAGATGTTGAAGGACTGGACCCAAAACCCAAATTACTGGTTATAATTCCTGAGTGGCAAACACTCATAAAAAATAGTTTATTTCTGTATTTATAGATGACATTTATAAGTCTTTTTTTTGTGAATACAATTATTATTATTTTTTTTTATATGTATACCTTTAAGAGAAAATAACACGGTTGATCACATTAATAATTTAGGATAGTGGAGCACTCTCATGAATTGAGATGGCTTTCCTTATTACCTCAATATGTATATCACATGTAATTGCACTTCAGTGACTAGAAAGACTCACTGAGAGAATTAAGAATGGCCTCTTTCTTACCTGTTTCCTTAAATATAGAGTTAGATCACTTTAGATAGTAGGATAAAAAGAGGTAAAGTTAAAGAAAAACGACCTTTAGAGTTATCACAATTAGACTTCGCAATAGGATAAAGAAACACAAGAATAGAATTGGAAAATAAATTGAATATTGTTTTGGATTTTAGGACCCACTCATGTATTCTTTATGCCATAAGGAAATATAAATTTTAAAAAAAGAAAGAAAAAGGATAAAATAAAGCATAGACAGTATAAGATTGGAAAGGGGATTAATAATAACTCATTAAATAATAATTCCTTATTGTAAGGAACTTAAGTCTGGGATATCATATGTTAGTATTTTAAGTGGATTTCACAATAAAATTTAAACCTAAGTCAATAGGCAGTACAGGACTAATATATTTAAAAAGACTGAGGGTTCAGTCTCAGGTATCCCTCCAATTTAGTCGTCAGACTAGCATATATTATTTCATACCATCGGCTAGAAAGCCCTAGATTTTATAGCTGCCAGGGAGATCTAATGGAAGTTACTTTTATGTGGGTGAATGTGTGAATGTGGAGACGTATCTAGATGTAATCAAAAGATGTTATGGGGCACAATGTTTTGGGGTTACTTAAGAGATAAAAATTACACCTATAAAATATGGTGATTATGATTGCATCTCAAAATGTCCGCGGACTAAATACTCCTCACAAAAGGAGAATTGCTTTGATGGATATGTATAAAGCAAGCATATGTGGTGTGCTGGCAGGAAACACACTGAAAAATAGGGAATAATCCCAACATTTTGAATAAAGTTTTTGATGTTCCTATCAGCACACTACATAAATCAAAATCAAGAGGAGTTGCCATATTATTTAATAAGAATCTAATAATCAAGGAATATCACAAGGTAATTGATGAAGATTCCAGCTGTATTATCTGGCAAGGCAAAATAAACAATGAAGAATATACTCTTGCTAATGTATATTTGCCTAATCATAATCAAATTAGATTTTTAAATACATTTTTCATTGTTCACTAGATCAAAAGGGGTCATCTAATCCTTTGCAGGGACTTCAATATGACCTTAAATCATATAACTGACAGATCATCTCTTAGTAAAGATCCAATAGGAGTAAACAAGAGGTTATCTAATCAATTTACTTCAGAAAATATGAAACAAGATCTCTAGGGATTATACCCATTATTCGGGGAGAAATAACAGCTATGCTAGAATTTACCATTTTTTCCCCGACATAAATACATTAAATTTTGTCAAATACATTGAGATAAGTGATATTACTTAGTCGGACCATGCAATGTTCGTTATGACTTTAACTGATTTTTTAGAACCTAAAACCTATAGGCATTGAAAAATGGATCCGATTTTACTTAATTCTCAAGAATTTGTAGTTAAATTAAAAGAAGATATAACTAACTACTTTGAGGTTAATAAAAATTCCGTACCCTCATACACCTCTATTTGGTGTGCCCATAAGGCGTGGTTAGAGGTCTCTTTTTTGCCAGAGTGGCGACTCTGAAAAAAGCTTGAGGCAAATCACTAAGAGAGCTTTATATAAAACTAAACACACTTCAGAATCTAAATATAGTTTTACCGGATCCAAACAACAAAGGTTATCATCCCACACCTGTCTAGTATGTTAAAAGAAATAAAAAATGTGGGTTATATGCCCTCTGAGATGACAGAGGTGAGAATCATAAACATCCTTAAGCAAAATAAGGACCCTGAGATATTCAAAAACTACAGGGTAATATCATTACTAAATAATGAAACTAAATTATATGCTAAAATATTAGCAACAAGACTCAATAAATGTATTTTTAAATGAATTAACCCTGATCAGGCTGGGTTCCTTCATAATAGACAAGGACAAGATAATATAAGAAAACTTCTGCACTTGATCTCATACACCAAAAAGAAGTGAACTCCTTTTTTCGCAATGCCATTAGATGCCGAAAAGGCGTTTGGCAGGCTGAATTGGAGCTTCATAGAGGCAGTGCTGGACAGGTTTGGGCTGGGAGACTTTGGTTCAAAATCCATCAAAACTCAAGAGCCTTTGTCTCTGGATCGGAATTCGAATCTAAGAAATTTGGAATTCTGAATGGCACAAGAAGAGGCTGTCCCTTGTCACCTCTAATATTTATATTGTCACTAGAACCATTTGCTATACACTCTTCACAAGCAATTAAGGGCATAATGGTAACAGACACGCAATATAAAGTCACAACGTATGCAGACGATATCTTAATTACGCTAAGCGATACCGAAATATCTCTGCGAAATGTGTTAAATATTTTGGAGGATTATGGCAAATTGTCTTATTTTAAAATCAATACCTCCAAATCAGAGACCTTAAGGATAGGATTAACTAGAGATCAGTCTGCTAGTTTAAAAACATTATATGATCTTAATTGGAACATAAATGGTATTAAACATTTGAGAATAATGTTTAGTCCATCAGATAATAACATTTTGAGACATAATTTAATGGTGATATATGACCAGATTAGAAGCAATCTGAGAGAATGGAACACAAATTACCTCTTCTGGTTAGGAAGAATTAACTTGACTAAAATGTTGATAATCCCTAAAGTCATGTATGTTTTAAGGTGTATTCCCGGGTATTTGCTGTCCATGTTCCAAACACTGATAAATACATTTCTGAATAAAAATAAGAAGTCCTATTGAGTTTAAATATTATCAAAAGAAGATTTATTCAAATACTGATTATAGAGAGAGAATCACTTAAAGAACACCTTTGAACACACTTGAAGCTTCTCAGATATCTTCAATAACAGATAAACATTGGGAAATGTTACAGACTGATAAAGATCTGGCAGAAATGATAACTCCAGTGCAACATATAGAAAAGCAAATAACGTAAAAGAAATTGTTGTCCATAACCACTATGAGAAACCACATAGAACAAATTGGCTGGAGAAAAATCAACAGGGCAATAAACCTTGTGGTAAATGCAAGGCCTATAACCAAGTGTTAACCACAAAAACTTTCACAAATGTTTCTGAGACAAAAACATATACTATACAATATAGAATAAATTGCCAAACTGAAGGGGTGATCTACCAAATTATCTGTTCTTGTAATAAAAAACACAAAGGTAAAACTAGCAGGCAATTCAGACGTAGAGTGTTAGAGCATACAAATGATGTTTTAAATAATGCTGACACTTCAATAGCCAAACATGTTAGAAAAGAACACAACAATAATTCCAAAAGGCTTGGCTTTATTGGTTTAGATCATTTCCTCCCATCCATAGGGGGAGGTGATGTAGACCATAAACTGTTGTGTAAAGAAGCGAAATTGATTTTTTTGGCTTGGTACAAAAAGTCCTAGAGGACTTAATGAAGAATTTGTATTCACGCGATTTATCAAATAAATTGCTTATATGTATCATTAAATGGAGAAAACAAAATAACATGGAAAGATAATAATGGAAGAAAGATACAAGAGAAGGATGAATATAAAAGGGTAAAATTTAAAAATATTTATTAAAAAAATACTGTCTAAAAGCTCCATATTAAAGAGAAGAGGAGATTTGTATTTATTTAATTCATAAAAGATAAAATGGTAAAATTTCAAGTAAAATTGAAAAATATTTATTTCATAAATATGACCAAAATACTCCATATTAAGTAGAAGAGGAGCTTTTTATTTATTTAATTCATTCTTCCATTTATTTGAACTTAATATTTTAATGTTTATGTTTTTCTGAAGTTCTTATATTAGATAATAATAAAAAGAAATAAAGGACTATACATATGACTAATTAAAATTGGTTGAAATTTGCACAGTATTATAAAAAAACTAATTGCAGAATTTTTGAGAAATGAATTAATTAAATTAAATTTAAGGGCTCAATAATATTAGCAATTATGATAATATTATTAATAACAATGATGTATGACACTTTATGAATAAATATCCTATTTCAATTGATTTAACAGTAAGAACAAATGTTAGAGATAAATTAAATGAATATAATAATAAAGCATGCTAAGAAAATCTGTTAGCTGAGCTTAAAGATAGAAAATAACTAAAAGTTAATGTGCCAACATTTTTGTTTAAAATATACTGTAATGAATTAGTAGATCAGTTTAAGTAAAAAAATAGTAATACAAATTCCAATAATTTTGGATATATTATATGATGATAGTACTAGTCCTTCTATTCAAATCGATGCAGGCATTCAAAGGGTTAACCTGATTAGCCCATATACTATAAAGCTTCTCCAAAGACATAGTAAGACTGCACCCTGATGAGTGAGCCGTAGGATCTCACAGAAATGTGCATCAGAGCGTCTTGCCACTTCCGGGTGTCAGATGCTATGCCAATTTCATCTTCAGCATGGAAAACGCCAGAGCTGCATTACGTACTTATAATAACAGATGATAAGAAAAACGTCTTAGATAATGGCAAATATCAGTACTTTAATAGCCAAACAACAAACAAACAGCTCCATGAGGTAATTCTCAGTATGTATAAAAGCTATATATTAATTATATGATAAGAGATACTCTGCAATAAGGACAATGTTGAAGAATAACAAACAGACTGAATAACTATGAATACAGTCTAACACGAAAGGTAATACACCTGTAAGAAGCTCCTCTTTGAAATATATAAAATAATAATATCAAGAAACTAGGTGCAATTTAATAAGCACCAAGGAATTGGTTAGTAATCAGTCACAATAGCACTTTATGAAGAACAGAGACACACTCTGTCATAATAACAGAAAACAAAGAGCTAATTTGCACTATTTTTGTAATAATAGCACTTTAATCCCATGAGAGTGAAAGTGTTATCATGTGAGAGATTCACTTTCTTTTTATACAGCACTTTAGTACAATAAGCAACGCACAATAAGTAAATAAGTCATATTTATTATAGGTTCTACACAACAAAAGTATCACAAGCACAATTATTTATATTAAAACATACCATAAGATATAATAAAGACAAATATAAGCTAAATTTATTATAAATGCCATAGCAAAAATTAAAAAATATATAAAAGAGGCATAAATAATAATAACATTTCCAGGAAGTGACATCATTAACTCCACTTAGTTTTTATGCAATTTTTAATTATGAGAATTTTAATATAATAATAAAGTTTGTGTTTTTTACTAATTCAGTTTGTGGCTAATACATCATATCCACAAAAAGGTATTCTTCTCTCTATAATCACTATTTGAATAAATCATTGAACTTAACACCTTAGTGTACAAAAGTTCATAAACAAGTGGTCAAAATTATTTAATAAATTGGAAAAAGAAGACTGGAAAGAGGAGTTCTTGCAGCCCCTTCTAATACAGATATACATACCTCAGTAATGCTGTCATATCTTGCGTTGGAATATATTCACGAATCAACCCAGTTGGTATAAATTAGAAAGAGATATCAGGGCCGTCCTTCCTTTGCTAAATGTTAATCTGTATTTATCATTGTCTGAACCTAATTTATGTACAGCTCTACGGAATATGTTGGCATGTTATAAATAAACTATAATATAATAATTGGTATCTCAGTAAATTTATTATTACGGTTACCAAAAGTGGAGAAAAGTTTGGTACTTAAAATCCCAAAGAGGAGACGCTCCCTGGTGTTTTTTTGGTACCAAAACAGAGAAAAGATGGATTTTATGAAGTACCCCTCCCGTTTATCTCCGGTGGAATTATCACACTATAGTTGTCAAACAGAAAGACTTTGTCACGCTTTGTGAGGTGCGTACGACATAGGCGGCACTCATCGCTTGCGAGCCTCACAAAGTGAGGCGAGCCTTTAACTCGTAGGACTTAGCCAATGAGCGCCAAAGGCCGAAGGTTCTCATTGCTGCGAGCCCCGCTTCGCGAGGCAAGCCGTTAAACCGTAGCACTTAGCCGATGAGCGCCGAAGGCACTTAACGCTGCGAGCAGTTAAACCATAACACTTAGACGATGACAGCATCGTGAAGTGAGGCGAGCCGTTAAATAATAAGACGCGGGACTTAGAAAAAAAAAATTACGAGACGCGGAAATTCCAAAAACTTCAAAGACAGCATGGGGCAACAGCCAGGACGTCTGTGAGTGAGATGGAGCGCAAATTTAACTCAATTTAGACGATTTTCGCCACACGAAAATCGCCTAAGCAAGAAAAACAATGCCCACCAAAAAAATTAAAACAAGGCTTCACGACCCCAAACCGCGCAAAACACTGCAAACCGCGTAGCACTTTACACATCACACTACGACCTACAAGATACACTATTAGTAAAGCCGCAAAATGGTCACAAGACGCATACCACATTAATAACATTACGAATATACAATCCAACTTTACACAATAAACCAACGGCTTTACCTCACGCACACAGCCGATTTAGAATGCACACTTGGAACATTCATTACACTTTATACGCACGGCACTAACACTCACAATGTATTTTCTATGCAGACGCAAAATACAAACAGATTGTAGCTCTTCAGCCTATTGCTCGCTGCATATATCAATTAAAAATAATGAAAGTATATTAATTTATTGTATAAATAAGTCTTAATTAATTCATTGAATAAATCATTAATTATTACTTCACTACATATACTGTACATAGAAATATATATCTCTCTCAGAGGACCAAAAGTACACGTCAGAAGAGGCTCACAATGAGCGCCAAAGGTCCTCAGGCTCGCAATGAGCACTGAAGGTGCTCAGCGCAAGCTTTGCAATGAGCGCCGAAGGTCCTCACAGTAAAAAACGGTTTCCATTATGTCTCAAACAGCATTCCCATGGCTTCAAATTTTATTGCCCCGTCATTTTTGACGGGCAAGTCGCTAGTTACATTATAAAAACCATAATATTTATCTGGAAAAATGGGAAATAGGGGGAATTCAAATTAAAGGAGACTTTTATAATAAGAATACCTTAGATACTATTCGAAATATCATGGATAAATTCCATATATCTGGGCTAACATGATAAGATTACCTGACTATTAGAAGAGAATTAGAAGTACTAGTTTTCCAATTAAATAACTTTAGGAATTTCACTCCCATAGAAATAAACTTAAGTAAAAACAGACAGTCACACATTATCGTGACATGTTGTGATATTATTAGATCTAAAGAGAAAATTATTAAATCTAATAAGATGCTCAAATGGGAGAGCAAGCTAGGAATCTCCTTGTCAATAGAAATCTGCAATAAAGCATGTACGCTAGTTAAGAGCACATCAAAGTGTGAATCATATAGGAAACTTCATATTAAAGTGATTCAATTGAAGAGATTTATTATCTATAATGTATTATTAATCTTGAAATGGTTGATAGTAAAGGCGGAACGTATGCCATCTTGGAATGAAGTGGAAAGACTTATAAATAGAGAGAGAGATATGGAATGGGGGTTATCTCGCCTCATCCAAAGCCAAAAATATGCAAAGGCCAAATGGACAATTTGGGACCAATTATAAATACCCCACAGATTGTCCCTTGAATTAAGAGGTTTTGACAACAATGTATCTAGAGATGTCTCCCCAATGTAATGAAAGGTTCTGTATATTTTGTGTGTATCTCTTTTATTTTATGTATTTTGTATGTATCGAAAATACAATTTTTCACAAATTAAAAAATAAAAAGATATTTGCAGATATTGTGCAAGCAAAATCAGTATTAGATATCCCAGTGACTAAACTAATTTAATAAAAAAAAGTAAACAGTGTGTTAGCTGCCTGTGATTGGCTAAAATTAATTTTGAATGTTTGTGTCAAAAATATTATGAGTACTAAACAGGACTCACAAGGCTTTTTTTAAATACTTATTAAAGCTGTAACAGCAATCCAACACACAATACTGTAATTTAAATCCATGGGAAGCCATTAGAATTAATTGCACAACAGAGGTCCCAAGGAACAAATAAGCAAAAACATATATATATATATATATATATATATTAATTATATTTCGGACTGTTCATGGATATGTTAATATTAAAAGTTTTGCTAAAAGATGCATAAAGCAATTAAAGACACAGTACATGACTAAATTGCAAGAAAAAGCATGGAAAAGTCTTACAAATAATACTTAACACCCACAGAGGCTCAAATATATACAGGGAGTGCAGAATTATTAGGTAAGTTGTATTTTTGAGGATTAATTTTATTATTGAACAACAACCATGTTCTCAATGAACCCAAAAAACTCATTAATATCAAAGCTGAATATTTTTGGAAGTAGTTTTTAGTTTGTTTTTAGTTTTAGCTATTTTAGGGGGATATCTGTGTGTGCAGGTGACTATTACTGTGCATAATTATTAGGCAACTTAACAAAAAACAAATATATACCCATTTCAATTATTTATTTTTACCAGTGAAACCAATATAACATCTCAACATTCACAAATATACATTTCTGACATTCAAAAACAAAACAAAAACAAATCAGTGACCAATATAGCCACCTTTCTTTGCAAGGACACTCAAAAGCCTGCCATCCATGGATTCTGTCAGTGTTTTGATCTGTTCACCATCAACATTGCGTGCAGCAGCAACCACAGCCTCCCAGACACTGTTCAGAGAGGTGTACTGTTTTCCCTCCTTGTAAATCTCACAGTTGATGATGGACCACAGGTTCTCAATGGGGTTCAGATCAGGTGAACAAGGAGGCCATGTCATTAGATTTTCTTCTTTTATACCCTTTCTTGCCAGCCACGCTGTGGAGTACTTGGACGCGTGTGATGGAGCATTGTCCTGCATGAAAATCATGTTTTTCTTGAAGGATGCAGACTTCTTCCTGTACCACTGCTTGAAGAAGGAGTCTTCCAGGAACTGGCAGTAGGACTGGGAGTTGAGCTTGACTCCATCCTCAACCCGAAAAGGCCCCACAAGCTCATCTTTGATGATACCAGCCCAAACCAGTACTCCACCTCCACCTTGCTGGCGTCTGAGTCGGACTGGAGCTCTCTGCCCTTTACCAATCCTACCACGGGCCCATCCATCTGGCCCATCAAGACTCACTCTCATTTCATCAGTCCATAAAACCTTAGAAAAATCAGTCTTGAGATATTTCTTGGCCCAGTCTTGACGTTTCAGCTTGTGCGTCTTGTTCAGTGGTGGTCGTCTTTCAGCCTTTCTTACCTTGGCCATGTCTCTGAGTATTGCACACCTTGTGCTTTTGGGCACTCCAGTGATGTTGCAGCTCTGAAATATGGCCAAACTGGTGGCAAGTGGCATCGTGGCAGCTGCACGCTTGACTTTTCTCAATTCATGGGCAGTTATTTTGCGCCTTGGTTTTTCCACACGCTTCTTGCGACCCTGTTGACTATTTTGAATGAAACGCTTGATTGTTCGATGATCACGCTTCAGAAGCTTTGCAATTTTAAGAGTGCTGCATCCCTCTGCAAGATATCTCACTATTTTTTACTTTTCTGAGCCTGTCAAGTCCTTCTTTTGACCCATTTTGCCAAAGGAAAGGAAGTTGCCTAATAATTATGCACACCTGATATAGGGTGTTGATGTCATTAGACCACACCCCTTCTCATTACAGAGATGCACATCACCTAATATGCTTAATTGGTAGTAGGCTTTCGAGCCTATACAGCTTGGAGTAAGACAAAATGCATAAAGAGGATGATGTGGTCAAAATACTCATTTGCCTAATAATTCTGCACTCCCTGTATAATATAAATATATTAATATACTCTATAATATATATCAAGTACCAGGGGATTAAACATCACAATACGCAAGAGGTTAATAACAAACTGCAAACACACAGGGATCACACTGGGTGCTCTAATGCAATGACTATTAAAGGGATAGACATACCCCAAATAAAACTCAGCAACACTATTGATCTTAATCACAGCACAATACTGACACAGATCATCTACCGACATCCATGGTAAGGTATATCATCTAAACCAGAAAATGGGGTGGGAAAAATGTCAGTATGGGCAGCCTCAGGCCTTTAAGAGAGGACGGGGTGACATTGATGCTGGCTACATAGGTATATCGCTATATAGAACAGGCCAGGCACTGCATTTTCCCAGAAAGCATGTAAGGACACTGTTAGAGGACTTGGGGATTAAGGGAAAAACTATAACCAAAAGGATTACAATAATGTGCTCAATATTGGATACACCCATCCTTTAAATTCCCACGCCACTGCTGTTGGCCATGTGTAAAGATGTATAAAAATAATAATTATGTGACATTAGCACTAGTATAATTGCAATAATTAATTATTTCAAATATACTATCATGCAATGAACAACCTTTCAGGGGAAAGGAAATGCATGAAGGGATGGCTATATAGGAAGATGATCTACGTACAAATATCTCATTATTACATAAATGTTATGTATGTTGATATGCACAAAAATTAACCATTATTATCACATGGAAACAGCGATAAAGGTATAACAAAATGTTATTTTATATAGAGAGAACACGCATAAATGTATCCAATTGTACAGAATTTCCTGGGTGTGGTGTGGGCGGATCCAAGAGGGCAAGAGACTGTTTGGGAAAAAGCCTAAAGGGTTAAAGGTAATACTGTATAATAATAATGATGCATAGTACTTACTAGGGTCACATGTGGTCAGTACACCACAGTAACCAGAATATGGTTAATAGAAATACCATCATATATCACTCCATTTAATAGAAGTAACCAATAATGTGCATAGCACTTACATCTGATCTTCATTTGCTCAATTAAACAGATGCATAAACTTCTGGACTATGTAATCAAATTCAGTTACATACGTATAGGTTGCTTAAAAAATCAAAAATCTGAAAAAAAGGTGGTTAAAACTTAAAAAAGGCAGAGGGGGATAACAACTAAAACAAAACTTGCATGTACAATACAGTGCGAAATACCATAACTGTAACAATAAACCAACTTACCTGATCTTCATCTGTAAACACTATTAACCATTAGGTGGATGTCATGATTCATCAGTAGCCATCAACATTAATAATGATGTCATCCCACAACAAATGCTTATCTTTGACCACAGTGGTCCGAGAGTAATATCACCATCTTTATATGTTACTAGCTACATGTCTGTCAAAAATGATGGGAATAACATTTTAAGCCTGGCAATGCTGTTTGCCACCCAATGTGAGCACCATTGGCACTCATCGTGAGCCCCAGCGCTCATCGCGACTCTCTACCCTGTCTACTTCCTCCCTTGTGTCTCATTTTTCCCCTCCTCTCCCTAATTTTATGCCTGACAATGCTGTTTTCCACCCAAAGTGAGCACCTTTGGCACCCTCTCCCTCCCCTGTGTCTGTTCCCCCCTCCACTGTGTCTCTTCCCTGTCTCTCCCTCCCCTGTGTCTGTTACCCCCTCCCCTGTGTCTCTTCCCCCCTCCCCTGTGTCTCTTCCCCCCTGTGTCTCTTTCCCCCTCTCCATCCCGTGTGTCTCTTTCTGCCCTCTCCCTCCCTTGTGTCTCTTTTCCCCCATCTCCCTCCCATGTCCTCCCATGTGTCTCTTCCACCCCCTTCCCCTGCGACTCTCCCCCCTCCCTCCCCCGTGTCTCTTCCCCCCCTCCCCTGTGTTTCATCCTCCCTCTTTCCCCCCTATCCTTCCTGTCCCCCCTTATCCTCCTCCTGCCTTCCCATCCTCCTCCATCCTTCCCCCTTATCCTCCTCTTTGCCCCCTTATCCTCCTCTCTTTCCCCCTCTCCAATTACCTCCCTATCCCCTTTCCCCTCTCTGCTTACAAACAATTGATGAGCTCCTGCTGCTCTGTCCCCTGCAGTGCGTCTTCTGCCTGTGACCGGAACGGCATATGCTAATGACGTGACGTGCATGTGACGTCATGTCATTAGAATATGCCGGTTGTACACAGCTAGGAGATGCACTGCAGGTGAGAGAGCAGCAGAACCTCATCCGATCACAGTAAGAAAGGGGAAAAGGAGGTCATTGGAGAGGGGAAATGGAGGAGGAGGATAAGAGGGAGGATGGAAAGGAGTGAGAAGGATAAGGAGGAGTCACTGGCAGGAACCGGGTGATGTGAGCCCTGGGGGCCTGTGTAATGAGCGCCTCTGGCGCTCCTCGCTAGCCATGCAATGAGCGCGAAAAAGCGTGACCAACATCACAAACGTTACCCACACTGACAACTGTATATGTGATTGCTTAGTCACATTGAAATCACATTCATCTGCTATACAGGTGTTATCAAATTTTTAATGAGTCTTATGATATCAATATGTCTGAACAACTAACCATTAATACGTAGAGTACACAAAGACCAACAGACATAATGTCTCATAATTACATCAGACAAAAGTATTTGTTCTCATATTAAAATTAAGGAGAGGATGACATGCTTCACTAATGCAGGTATTAATGCCGGCTTTGATTACCATGCCATTGTGAGAATTTGCAAGCCCCCTGCCATATCTGCATTGGTCTAAATTTATGATAACAACAACCATGTATTCTAAAACATGACATATAATTTAATTAATAGCGTTTGAGCTACCTATTTAGGAGGGTAAGTCAGTGATGGAATGTCTATCTGATAGCCACTGTGAATATATTTCCATTACTTGATTTTGAAGCAATGCTTGCAGATAAAGAAGTTGCCTACATGAACCTGAATTGTGCCTAAAATCAAAACATTACAAAAATAAATACTAAGGTCCATATATAGGGACTGCAGCATCTCTTCTCAACAGCATTCCTCAGCGACCTTTGGTCGCTCCAGTAGGAGGGCCTGGGTGGCAACCTTAATTTGTTGGAGGAGCGGGGGAATGGGGTTAAATGTCATGGATGTGGTAGAAGGTCCAGCAGGTGTCCTCACTGACCACATAAAGCGTGAGATCCTCTCCTTGCCTCCTCCTCCTGTGATGGTTCCTGTTGAGTGGGGGCACGGTCCTGGACATCCGCCTCTGGTCACTAGCGGACCCAGGCCTCATGCCAGCTGAAAAAGAGAAAAGAATGGTATATGTGCTAATTATATTGAATTATCCTTTGTTTGTTGTGTGTTCCCATCTATCTGACATCTTGTTGTCTTTAACCTGGATGGTTCACTTAATTTCTACTATGTGCAGCTATCATTAGCTACATGTGATCAATTCTTTGGATTATGAGCTTGTTTGTTATTGGCGCATAATGATATCTTGATTCCTGCTGCGCTCTGTAAATTATTATTATTATTGTTTATTTATAATGCGTTTACATAAAAAAAGTTCTAGGCAAAAGTAAATACAAATCCACACATAGCAAAGCAAGGAAGGCATCCATTACATGTACTCTCTATTTGATGATTACTCTGGCAAGTACTGGCTGTGTGGTACATGTTCAACAATCTCCTGTATTCTTCATATATCTGGGCTATGGGGTAGAGTGGCAAGAGTGGCAAGACGAAAGCCTTTTCTTATGAAGAAAAACATCCAAGCCAGGATACATTTTGCAAAAACACATCTGAAGTCTCCCAAAAGCATGTGGGAAAAGGTGTTATGATATGATGAAACCAAGGTTGAACTTTTTGGCCATAATTCTAAAAGATATGTTTGGCGCAAAAACAGCACTGCACATCACCAAAAGAACACCATACCAACAGTGAAGCATGGTGGTGGCAGCATCATGCTTTGGGGCTGTTTTTCTCCAGCTGGAACTGGAGCCTTAGTTAAGATAGAGGGAATTATGAACAGTTCCAAATACCAGTCAATATTGGCACAAAACCTTCAGGCTTCTGCTAGAAAGCTGAACATGAAGAGGAACTTCATTTTTCAGCATGACAACGACCCAAAGCATACATCCAAATCAACAAAGGAATGGCTTCACCAGAAGAAGATTAAAGTTTTGGAATGGCGCAGCCAGAGCCCAGACCTGAATCCGATTGAAAATCTGTGGGGTGATCTGAAGAGGGCTGTGCACAGGAGATGCCCTCGCAATCTGACAGATTTGGAGTGTTTTTGCAAAGAAGAGTGGGCAAATCTTGCCAAGTGAAAATGTGCCATGCTGATAGACTCATACCCAAAAAGACTGAGTGCTGTAATAAAATCAAAAGGTTATAAAAAATATCCAAATCCTTGATGATTCCCAGGAGCATCATCAAATCTATCATAACCAAACGTAAAGAACATGACACAACAGCAAACCTGCCAAGAGACGGCCGCCCACCAAAACTCACGGACCGGGCAAGGAGGGCATTAATCAGAGAGGCAGCACAGAGACCTAAGGTAACCCTGGAGGAGCTGCAGAGTTCCACAGCAGAGACCGGAGTATCTGTAGATAGGATGACAATAAGCCGTACGCTCCATAGAGTTGGGCTTTATGGCAGACTGGCCAGAAGAAAGCCATTACTTTCAGCAAAAAAACTAAATGGCACATTATGAGTTAGCAAAAAAGGCATGTGGGAGACTCCCAAAATGCATGGAGGAAGGTGCTCTGGTCTGATGAGACTAAAATTTAACTTTTCATCCATCAAAGAAATTGCTATGTCTGGTGCAAACCCAACACATCACATCATCCAAAGAACACCATCCCCACAGTGAAACATGGTGGTGGCAGCATCATGCTGTGGGGATCTTTTTCAGCAGCCAGGACTGGGAAACTGGTCAGAGATGAGGGAAATTAGGATGGTGCTAAATACAGGGATATTCTTGAGCAAAACCTGTAGCACTCTGTGCGTGATTTGAGGCTAGGACGGAGGTTCACCTTCCGGCAAGACAGAGGTTTGCAGAAGCAGACTGGGTACTGAATGTAGGAACCAGAACACAGTTAAATGCTGAAACTTGAGCAGTGTTATAGGCCCAGGCATAACTCCTGCCAGACAGTTACAGAAGTTAGCAGCAGTGTAGGATAGAGCAGCCGCAACAGTGTAACAAGCAGACCAAAGAAAGGTAGCAGGATAGCACAACAGAGATTTGCAACTGTGATCTCAGATGGATCATAAAGGTCTCAGTCTATACAGATTGGCTGAGCTACATTACCCGTCAGTATCTAGGCTGTGGAGTTTTGACCCACAAGAGCAGATCCATCTATGCAAGGCCTCACTTGCATCCTACCCAGTTTGTGATTCACTACAGGCCATAGATTGAGAGGAACAGACTTCAGGGGCCCTGGGCTTTGTTGTTTCCAGCCCTGGGCTATTCCTGTGATAATCATGTTGCACTGTCTATGGTCTCAAGACTTTCATCCCTTGTAAATACCCCTTGTGTCTGTGTGTTTTGGACTTTGTGTGGTTAACCAATTGTTATACTGATTGTATCCATGCAAAACATGCCTGATAATTTTATATATTCTTTATATGTAGTTCTGTAATTCATATACAGTGATCCAATTATATATGGCAAGGACAAATCTAAGAGGCCCATTGTGAAACTAACACAATTGTCAGAATTGTAGACATCTTGCTGAATGATTATTTTAGCTGGTCTTCCTATTTTAATTATAGACATTTTGAGTAGCCATTTCTACAGAGATTCAACCAAAGACACAGAGTCTGATGCCATCCAATCTGCAGATTCAATTCCAACTGTTATTTTCCCATTTCTATTTACCTTTTTTCTTTTGCCTCTAACCTAGAGCTTCATACACCACCACCTCCCTTCAGCAAATGAACTTGTAGAACCTGCCCTCCCACTTATGATTTTTGTTAATTTATATTGCAGGTTTAGCACTGTTAACACAGCTAATACACCCACAAGCTTAATCACAAATTAACCCTCTATTATCTCTTCAATTACTTGTCAATCTCTTGTTTCTTCCATTTATTAATTCACCTTTTGTTTTATTTATCCCTTTAAAATTGTAAATTTGCGAGATTTCAAACTTATAAGGTGATTTGAAAAAAAGCACAACATGTATGTAAGATTTTAAACTAATAGGGCCTCATTCAATTGCGATTTGGCCAATTGAATAGGGCTCTATATAAGCACAGAGCATAATTTTTTACAGACGTTTTTAGTTATTAAAGACCTTGCTTTTGGATAGAAGTTCACTGACTAAAAACTTCTGTAAAATAAATATGCTCTGTGCTTATATAGAGCCATATTCAGTTTGCCAAATCACAATTGAATGAGGCCCATAGACAGAGCCGTCTACTTTCTGCCATGTGTTTATTTTTGTATTTAATTTTTCTTTGTATTTAACCTCTGTACATTGCTATAGAATATGTTGTCGCTTTACAAAAAACTGTAATAATAATAATAATCATGTACCTGTGTGTGTCAATAAAATGCAATTTTCTTTTCTTTTGAAAGTATAAAAGGGTGTCAGCTACATTTCTGAGGGGTGGAAAAGAGCTATATTTCTGAGGGGTGGGAAAGAGATTTTTAATCACTCTGTTCCAGACCAGCTACTCAAGAATCCAGCATCTACATTCCAGAACTGAATTCCTTCCTTCCACGGATCCTGATGCAACCCTTCTTCCATAGAAATCTTTACTACAGATACACAGAAGCCTGCATTGGAGAGCACAAAACATGCTAGTCCTTCCTTGTGACAGTAGCTCTCCCACTGTAGCCAGTAGATCCAGGATTGTGTCTGTCAGGGTGTCATCTCCAATCCTCTTGGGACTTAAGGCTTCTTCCAGTGAACTGTAGGAAATAGAGGTCAAATGGTATGTATGTGTGTTATCCCCTAATATTTTGGGGTGCCAGGGCATGTTCCAGTACAGTGTAGCAGGAAGAGGCAGACTGAGGTGTTGATTGTGTGTTGTTTAATCCACAGTTCTTTTGGGGTTCATATTCTTTGTCTTGTTCTGACCAGTTTAATGGTACACAGAAGAATATAGCCTTAGGGAGCTTTAAACATCCACAATACTGTTTTTCCGACAAAAGTTTTTTCAGTGTAAAGCTATCATAGCAAACATGTATAAGAGACCTGGAACCTCATTCAATTGAGAAATTGTATGTTACTGGAGCCCGTAATGTAGGGCTTAAACTAATTTCCCATTCAATTGGCGTCTTTTTGCGAATTGCAAATGGTCTACTGGTTATGGGCTGAAAAATCCCTGCGGTTGTTACAACCATAACTTACATCCCATGTTATTTACACCTTTTTGATCACATGCTCAAGAGTTACGATCGCTAAAATTGCAAATCGCTATTCAACTGCTACAATTCTGCAAGCCCGCAAAGGTTTTCACACTCGTAAATGGCAAATGTAGAAGAATTCCTACGTGTACCAGATAGGACCCGCAAAGGGGTTAAAGACATGAGCACTGTAAATGCAAATAAAACAGTCTCAAGCTCGCAAATCGGCAATAAAAAATAATTTATTTTTATGTGTCATTTCGGGGTTATATCGATCTCGGGAATTATTTTGTATTTTGTGGGTTTATGAGTCCGATTGTATATCGGTTTCGGCCTACAACTTGTGGGCTTGTTTAATTGAATCACTCCATAAATGTGTCAGAGTTCAAGCCCGCAGACATACGGCCTGTATACCATGAGCTGCATTTAAATGAGGCAATTCAAATAGGCTCTTAGTGCGAGTAGAAGATTACACTTTCCCTCAAGTTTGTTTCACTTCACTGTGCTAAACTGGATCAAACACATCTATCCCTATTGGTAACTTGATTTAAACTTACAGGAATTCCCAAACCTCATATAATATGGAGTCTTCTTCTGTGGCAGTCATGAAAATAAGGTCTGGATCCCTATAATTTAGGTGCCAGTTGTCCCAGCCAATAGGGATACGCTTGTCCTTGTATAGTGACCTTTGACTCTATGTAATATTGAACATAGGGTACCTCTGTCAATTCACTATCTACAGTACTAGTCATCACATATTTTTTATAGACCAGGATTATTTTTTTTTAACTTTACATTTCGTTACTGTCATATATTGTAAAGGGGACGTTTAAACATAAGTTTCTCTTATATGAAAGAATCACATATATAGTTGTGAGCAGGCGAGCTTGCTTAAGCCTTTGCTCACGCTAGCAGGCTTGCATAGCGAGCCCACGGCCCTCGCGAAGAGTGGAAGCTGTTGCTCTCGCTTGCAGGCTCGCATAGCGAGCCTGCGGCCCTCGCAAAGCGAGGGTCGCAGTTGCTGGCAAGGAGCACGCTCCTTGCCAGCATTTGTGGCCTTTGCGAAGAGAGGGAGCTGTGCTTGCACGCCCCTGGAGAGAGGGATCTGTGCGTGCACGCCCCTGGAGAGAGGGAGCTGTGCGTGCACGCCCCTGGTGAGAGGGAGCTGTGCGTGCACGCCCCTGGAGAGACGCCCTTGGAGAGAGGGAGCAGAACTCCATGCCCCATTAGACCCATCAGACTACTTACATTCATTGGAGCATTTCAATTCACCTCCGCCATGTCTCCCCTGCCTGCACATTTTCTGCAGAGGCAGGGAGTTTCAGAATTATGTCACATGCATGCAAAGTCATTCAGGAAGTCCCTGCCTCTGCAGAAAAACGCACAGGCAGGAGATGCATAGTGGTGGATAATTGAACAACTTCGATGAATGTAAGTAGTCTGATGGGTCTGACTGATAGTGATAGATCTGACTGATCGGGTTCATGGAGGCCTGGCGTTGGGGGACATGAAGGCTTAGCCTGGGGGGACATGGCATCATGGGCTGGAGGCCATAAACTAATAAAAAAAAAACATATATACAACAAAATGTGCACTGGGACATTATATATATATATATATATATATATATATATATATATATATATATATATATATACTGTATATATTATAGATTTTATACACACATATATTATACAGATAAGTATATAATATATTATATGTATTGTGTGTGTGTAATGTGCAGAGTGTATACATATATATATATATATATATATATATATATATAATGATGTATTGTGTGTGTGAGTAATGTGCAGTGTGTATACATATATATATATATATATATAAATATAATGATGTATTGTGTGTGTGTGAGGTGTGTGTGTAATGTGCAGAGTGTATACATACATATATATATATATATATATATATATATATATATATATATAAATATAATGATGTATTGTGTGTGTGTTGAATGTGCAGAGTGTATACATATATATATATATATATATATATATATATATATATATATATATATATATAATGATGTATTGTGTGTGTGTGTGTAATGTGCAGTGTGTATACATATATATATAATGATGTATTGTGTTTGTGTGTAATGTGCAGAGTGTATACATATATATATATATATATATATATATAATGATGTATTGTGTGTGTGTGTAATGTGCAGCGTGTATACATATATATATATATATATATATATATATATATATAATGATGTATTGTGTGTGTGTAATGTGCAGTGTGTATATATATATATATATAATGATGTATTGTGTGTGTGTGTAATGTGCAGTGTGTATACATATATATATATATATATATATATATAATGATGTATTGTGTGTGTGTAATGTGCAGAGTGTATACATATATATATCACATATATAGTTGTGAGCGTACGGGCCGTTGCTCACGCTTGCTCCATCCCAGCAACTGAGGCCCTTGCCCGCAGCGTACGGCCCGTTGCTCCACGCTGAGACCCTGCAGCCACCTCCTCCCCACAATACCCCGCCGCTGGAGAGAGGGAGCAGAACTCCATGCCCCATTACACCCATCAGACTACTTACATTCATCGAAGCGAGGGCCGCGGCTCGCTGTGTGAGCCGCGGACCTCGCGTAGCTAGGGCTGTGGGCAAGGGCCTCAGTTGCTGGGATGGAGCGCCTTCGGCGCTCCATCCCAGCAACTGAGGCCCTTGCCCACAGCGTCCGGCCCGTTGCTCCCCCCTGAGACCCTGCAGCCACCTCCTCCCCACAATACCCCGCCGCTGGAGAGAGGGAGCAGAGCTCCATGCCCCATTACACCCATCACACTACTTACATTCATTGGAGCATTTCAAAGCCTGGGGGGACATGGCATCATGGGCTGGAGGCCATAAACGTCGCAACGCAAATAACACGGCACACACATTATGACACTCGCAAACAACATACCACACACGTTCACACACATTACGGACTCGCAACACTCGTACGCAACTCGCGAACATTACAAAATTAAAAACACAATACATACACACAGCACATACATAAAAAACTTACCTACAGCAACAGGGAGCATCCAGGACCTCAAAAAGGCAACTTACACCTTTGTTTCAATAAAAATATATATATATATATATATATATATATATATAATGATGTATTGTGTGTGTGTGTAATGTGCAGAGTGTATACATATATCACATATTTAGTTGTGAGCGTTGTCTCGCGTAGCCCGCTGCCCTTGCCCGCAGCCCTCACTGCCCTTGCCCGCAGCCCTCGCTGCCCTTGCCCTCAGCGAGGGCTGCCCTTGCCCGCAGCGAGGGCTGCGGGCAAGGGCCTCAGTTGCTGGGATGGAGCGCCGAAGGAGCCGCGGCACTCGCGGGCCTCAGTTCCTGACACTTGATTTGCATAGACACAACTTTACAGAAGAGCTCCTCGGCCATGATGCTCGGGCGCTGCTCTATCACATATCCCAGGTCCTCCTGGATGTATGCTCCCCCCTAATCCTCTTCCCGGGGGTCCCACCAGGACACGGCCGGCACCTCACACACGTCTCCCTGGCAGCCACACAAATGAATGAGAGGGCGGAGCCGCAGCACCAGGCACCTGTTAATAAAACTTCCAGACGGCGACCTACGGATATTCCGCTAAGACGCATACCACACATTACCCGCCATTTCACGCTAATGCGGAAGTACCCAACTACGCTAACGGTTTGGTCTCGCGCACTATTACACTGCACACATTCATGACGCTTACACAGAAGCTCCACACCACTAATGCTGCAGCAACATCAAAACACATTGCCAGCTCTTCAACACAATGCTTCAAAATAGGTAAGTCGATTAATTTATTAATGTTTTATATATTTCATTATTATACACCAAACAGCATTAGCTCGCTTACAATTTCATTCCCGTAATTTTTTGACGGGCAAGTCGCTAGTTTATATATAAATTATACTTACAGAAGTAACATCCTTGTGTTAATAAAGAATATTTGTACAATGTTGATTCCCTATTTTGGCTTGTATTTGAGTGTTATTAATAAAATAATGTAAAATGAAGATGAACTTTAAATCATTCAAATGGACAAATTCCATAAAGAGGCTTTCCTGACATAGAATATAGAGCCTGGCTTTGTCCGAGTTGTCTTTTTTGTGTTATCACCTCACATAATATATGATTCCTGCAAAAAAACAATTTAATTGGGTTGATCACTGACCTGGAACTTTGCACAATGCAATGTTTTATTTATGTAATATCTCCCCTCCTCCATGTATTTTATACATATTTACTTATCATTAATTCTAATGTTTATTAATGTATCTTGTTTAATTGGTAATGGCACATTGTCACAAAGAATAAGGACTGGTGAGATTGATGTGACCATGAGTTCCTATTGAGAGTCATGTTACATTTGTGTGGCAGAAAAGTGTGATAATTCACCGTGAAAGTTTAACAGAGTGGCTGAATTACCGTAAGTCATATTGCTTTTTGCCCAACCTGGAATTTTCCACTAGATCATTAATAATATCCCAAGTCAAAACAGATTCAGAATGAAGCCCAGTTATTTTAAGGTGTCAGTTTGCCTTTAGAATACCTTAGCCAAATTTGTTTAATTATACGTCTAGTTGCTTTTAGTTTACTCTACTTGCATTCAGATGATATATTGTATAAGCTATCTACAATTAATGTTTTCTAGCTTTTTTACATTTTAGAACAGAGCAACAACGATTTTCCTTAACCAATTCATTAAAATGTATAACACTTCTTTGTATTTAAATGTAGTCTGTATTATTCAGACTACATTAAAGAAGCAATTGTGTATGTTGTATGTCAGATAATTTTCTGCTTTCAAGAAAGTTTTGTTCAAATTATTTCTGTTGTGTGTTCTCATAGCTTAGTTCCTAAAGAACTTCATAGATGGATTTACATTTCATCGTAGGGTTGCCACTGTTGAAAGGATAGGCATTTTTTTTATCATGCATTTAAATGAGCACATTTTAAACATTGCAAAAGCTTTTTGCATGAAAAATAAATTATATTAAGCAAAATAGATGCATTTTAATGTGTTTGATCTGACTTAGTCAGTCTATGTTTGAAACAAACTTGAAAAATAAGTGTTATATAGAACTCACAGTGAGCCTGGTCTGTGTGTGCATTTGATTAGTTAGTTACTCATTCTATAGAATTATAATACAACCTAAAGTTTCTAGATGTCAAAGGTCATCTAGGTTCCCTGCCACTCTATATCACATAACAGGCCAATACAGAGGAAGAGAAGACAATCACTTCTGTATCACAACCTATTTTTCGACAATATAATCAACTCTTTTATACGTACATAAAAGCCTTTGTAATTTTTACAACATGATCTTTAGAAATGCATGATAGAAATCTTTCAGTACCTGGGATTTAGCATGCAATCTTTAAACCATGAACGGCTGGCTTCCTGTGCTGACTAAGATAAAATAAATTTCACCACCCAAATAGCTACATCCATTGTTTCCATGAAGTGGCAAGTGAAAAACATAGACTGGTAACACACTGTAGGGGCCCTTGCTACCTGCAGTAAAAGGAGTCTCTTAGTTATCAGATAAATATTTTACAGAACGTTGATCTGATTACCCTAAGGATGATGTGACCACCAAGATATTGTTAGCTTTCATTTTTATTGATCTCCAACAATCAACTTGCTACCTTGTCGTGGTGAAGGGACTTGTGTACCTCCATGAAGCTGTGAGCTTTACTACGTAGGGTCACCCAAGATGGGTAGGTCATTGAAAAGAGATCAGACGTGGTCCACTGCAACCCACTCCAGTATCTTTGCCATGAAAACCATATGGATTAGCAAAACCAGAAACAGACAGATGTACGTGGCGTGCTACGGGTGCTACGTGACACGAATGAAGGACAGAACAATGCAATCAACTACTTTATATAGAGAAATCTCAAGGTGGGCTTAGTTAGTTTATTATTTATTAAACATTTTGTATGTAATTAAACCCATATTTATTTGTCACAACAAAGCTCTATTTTATGCAAACACCATAAACAGTAGAAAAGCTATTGCAATGCTGACTTTAACTAGTTTATTGTACTTATTATTTCAGGTACCTACCTATCCATTAAATTACATTCAAAATCATTATATGTGTCTAAGGCTCAAAATAACACTTTTATGTAACAGTACTGATTATCCATTGATTTACCAATGTTATAATTATTTGTCCATTTGAAATAATCTTAAAGCATTTGAATACATAAAACCACGCAATTCAGCTACTTCATGTAATGTGCACATTATCCTTAGATACAATTATAAAGTTTCGCTTACAGGAGCAGTTTAACATAATGGGTGAAAATTGTGCTTTAAACTATTTACTGAATTGTTGCATTACCTTTACATCAATTATCATATCAGATATCTTACATGTATTTGTTTGACTGATGAAATAATAAATAAACTAAAAGAGTACACATATGGTCTAACAGCAGTCACCACATCGATTTAAATAGTAAAATGGCTTCAAACTATTTATTTTTAACTCCTCTTTGAGTGAAAAGCTGGATTAAAGAGACACAGCAAAGCATAGATTTCATGGCACATAAGAACAGACAAAGAGACATATTCTATAAGAAGCTCCTAAGTGACTCTAACCTGTGATTTTGGCTGTGGGTGTTTTTTTCTCTAAATGCTTAGATGCATTCTATCGATGCAAGACCGCAATTTACATCTTAAAGCCTCCACAAGTAAACCCTGACTTTTTAAGTAGGATTTTAGGGGGCATGATTATATGATCTTGCAATATTTAAGCAAGTTCATAATTTACTTCTTAGACACAGCCAATAGTAAATGAGACCATCATCATGACGTCAGTAAAGCATGGAAGTTACACGTAATCTGCAATTGTCGGCTACAAATTAATCAGTGCCAATAAGTAATATTTGCCAATCAGGCTCGCAATCAATCAAGAAATCTATAAGATTCATCATCTGTTTTAGTCCATGTGGGTTTCATGATATGTGTTAACCCCTTGAGTACCGGGATCGATATTACTCAGAAATAACATTTCTTAATTGCATATTTGTGGGTTTGAAACTGTTCTGCAATTAATTTGTATGTCTTTATATGCCTTCTTATGTCTTTATATGCCTATGCTTTTAATATACAGTATTGTGTGTTTAATTACTGCTACTGCTATAATAAATGTTTAAAAAAGCCCTTGCGAGTGCTATTTAGTACTCATAATATTTTTGACAGAAACTTGATATTTTATTTTATAAAATATCGATTTTGTGTAATTAATTAGCGCTCGTAATGATAAAGCTGTGCTTTAACCAATAGTGATATAAGCTCGAATTTGCATCTTTGGCTGGCCCATAGTGACTGTGGGAGGGTAACTCATAATCAATGCCACAGGTGGAATTCAATTAGGGTCTAGGTATTTTTTTAAAACAAGTAATTTGCTTTGTTTTTTATATAAAGCATTTATGTAGTTAAAATAAGTGTTTAAATACCTGAGCTTCATTTTTTCAATAACAGTACTAAGGCCCTCATTCAATTGCGATTTGGCCAATTGAATAGGGGTCTAAATAAGCACATAACATATTTTTTTAAAGAAGTTTTAAGTTAGTAAACATCTATCCAAAAGCAAGGTTTTTACTAACTAAAAACTTCTTTACAAAAAATATGCTACATGCTTATTTAGAACCCGATTCAATTGGCCAAATCGCAATTGAATGAGGGCCTAAGAGTTTAGAATTGGTGTAGAAATACACTATAAGTAAGGTACACTAAACAACTATGCCACATAGATTTGATGGCAGATAAGAACCACAAGGTAAATCTAGTCACCCATTCCATCTACTAAAAGCTAAGTTTAATTAAGCCTCGGGATAACCTTATGTTTATTCAAGCTTGCTTAAATTCCTTGAATGTTTTTTATTTATTAATATATTTGATATTACAAAGATATGACGATTGTATTTATAGGTTCAATAAATAAAGATGTATTTATTTTGTGTTAAAATATGATATATTTATAGACCATGCATTAGAGTGTTTGTTCCTAAGAAACATGGTTTTGAGATGTCTATTGACCCTGTGAGTACTGGGTTGTTTGTTACCTTTTGTATCACAAAATTGACTTAATACTAACATATTATATTTTTTGATGACACATATGTTGATATTGGATTGTTATGTCAAGAAATTTTAAAATGTCATAATGTTCTGGTGCTTTTTGTGCTGTAGTGTCACTTTAAATGATTCTGCGAGACTCAGCAAAAGTTGTCAAAGCATGTTCGAGTGGTGTTTGGTACAGGTAAATCTTTCTTCTGTTCAACAATGACTGTCACATGTCAGCTCCCAGGATCTGCTGTGGTCCATGTGTATTTACTGATTTTATTTACCTGTTGCGTACTATGCCTATGTTCCCCACTACATTGTGATATGTTATGTGGAAAGTGTGATCTTTCCATTAGTAGGTGATGTATATATATATATGATTGTACTTTTTCACATTTGTGTCTCTGTGACTGAGAGATTTATTTGTAATGCAGTTGTATAATTTCTGAGGCTATTTCTGATTGTGTCTTTAAACGTTTTCTGCAGCTTTGAGCTGATATATCCTTTTTCCATATGTCTGATAAGTCACATGTGAGTATTAATTCATTTTCTGTTGTTCCTATGTGTCACTAGCAGTGTAAGTCCTTCATTTGTGATTATTTAGTATACTTTTGTATTGTTTTGTAAAGTTTTCCTGTCCCTTTAAGATGTTCTGCATCAGTCTACCATGATTTTCAAAGTAATTGCGAGTGGTGTTTAGTACCCATAATAATTTGTTTATTAGTGTGCAGTTAGGGCAGTGCCCTTATTTGCAAGCTAACTGTAAAATGCTATTAGCATAGGGTTTTGGGGTGATAGCCTTTTGTAGCAACTCTTAATCTATAGGCAGTGTAAAAAGTCAATGGAAAAGTTATCCATAACTTCCAACTCTGGCTTGCTGCAGTGACTCTTAGCAGTTGTCTTGCAATGTTTTAGGAGTGGGTGATTAAGATAGGTAGAATTTTTTGGGACTCTATGGCACTCGCTATTGTTTTTTCATAGGGGCATTCGGGCCTTAGTACTTGTACAATGTAACATATAGCAAGATGGGATTTATAATGCAGCTATCTCCAAAACGCCATTCTGTCTTTATCTGATGGCTTATATGTGCCTCTAGTAACCAGTATCTCGGCTGCTGAGCATTTTGGTTACTGAGATTCCAACAAGGACATATGTTACTATGGTTTATAAAACTGCAAACTAGAAACTTGAGGTATTTTAAAAAAAAAATATTAAACATAGTATTTTTACCCAAAAAAAAGAAAACGGATTTTGGGTTTGTTGTTTAACCAGCATGAGGATACATATTTAGCAACTGTATATTTCTCTCAGAACATAGTGTTTATAATTGGAAATTCCAGTACCTTTGTGACTATTTAGTCGTCTCACGCTAGTATTTTCAAAATTAACAATGACTTTCAAAATTAATATTCTCCCATTGGTGCAATTATAGAATTTTTTTTATTTTTTTTTGCATAGTAGACAGTTTCTGCTTGAGGAACAATATCATTGACAGTCTCAACTAAAACTTTCATATATTTGTTAATACTTGCAGGCCAAGAACCACTATTATAATAGGGACAGTCAGATTTGGGGTGACAGAAAATGATTGCACCCTCCAGTTTAGGAGGACCCCCTTTGGGCATCATAATAATATATTCTAATTTTCCCTATTCAGTATCAATATGAAAAGGGTTTCAATCCCATGTTTTAAATTATTTTAAATTTGTTTTCAACTGTGTCATTGTCAGTATTGGAATAAAATTTAGTTATTTTTGCCATTTCTCTCAATTTTGCATTTTAGAGGAAAAACGAAAAATCTTCAACTATGAATACAGATACTTTGGAACCCCAGATGTTATTTTTTCCCATGACAAAGCTCACTATTTTAGATAGGAATCACTTCAGCTTGTAGCCTGTCAGGGTTCCCCAGAAAACATACCTCAAAATGTGACCCTCTACATCATAGGCATCCTTTTCTGTTCACTGAATTTATGCAAAAAACATTTGTTAAAATAATTAACAGATTTTCTACTTTTGTTCTGATAAGTGTTAAGTGGACCAAATATACAACATAATTATAGAAGTACATTTTCAGTAAGGAACGCTATACAAGAAAGGCAACATTTTTCCAGAGTTTAGTTAGAAGAAATGGCACAGCATATGTACTTACAGCCTTATTAAATTGTGATTCTGGAAATTTATAAGGGCTCTATTTAAGCACACAGCATATTTTATTTACAGAAGTTTTTAGTTAGTGAAAACCTTGCTTTTGGATAGAAGTTCACTAACTAAAAACTTCTGTAAATAAAATATGCTGTGTGCTTAAATAGAGCCCTTATAAATTTACCAAATCGCAATTTAATAAGGCTGTTAATGCCTAATAGACAATGGTTCTTGATTGAAGCTAAGTTTCATCAACATATTTTATTTCTATATAAACTAGCTTTGCAAAAGGGGAAAAAGTTGGCAGCAGTCAATCATAAAACTGACTTGCACCCATTGTCTATTTGATTTATACCTAATGTAAATCTGATTTTCAATATGTAATAATAATTGCTTCATAAATTAGTAACTATTAATAAGGTGAATTATATAAAGTGCTAGTATAGTGTTCTTATGTTATCTTAACATGTTTTATTTTTTACATTTTAATTTTTCTTTATACGAAAAGTGAAAACATAAATATACAAATAACAATTTATCATAAAAATTGCATTAAATAAAATTTAAAAAGTATAGTGCAAACAACATGCACATTTGTAGTGCAATTCACTAAAAATAGAGGCCAGTTATGAAATCTTCCAGTAATACAACCACACTTGTAAATGCAAGACTGTGGTCATATTTCAGGAAGTAAGGCCTCACTTCATTGAGCTAAAAATTAAAATACACAGCGATGGTTACAATTTCATGCTGTGTGGTACTCACTAGGCAGAAAGTTTGACAGTCCTGTGCCTAATTTGAGAAAACTGTATATAATTATACTGTACTTACTATCTTCTTTAATTTTATTTTTAATTTCAAATCACATTTGTTTCATCAGCATAACAATTGGAGAGTAATTATCAGTACAACAATTAACTTTTTTTAAAGCCTTTGACAAAGACTTCTTATTACTTTCTTCTTTACCAGCTTGGTACTTGTTTATATATACCG